>VZRN01005387.1:1090669-1145604 GCA_013397935.1 Dasyornis broadbenti
TCCGAAGTGCTGGGGGGAGCCTCGGAGTTCCTGAAAGGTGAGAGCGGGGCGGGAGCCGCCCTGTCCCCTGCCCGCGGGGTCCCGGAGCCTCCCCCACAGAGGAAACCCGCTGGCTTCTCTCCCGCCCTCCCCGCCTCCCTACCCTGGCTTTGCTGCGTGCCCCCTTTGCCCGGCGGGTTTCGCGGGTTGCCCGCCCCGGCTGCCGCGGGCACCCCCCGGCGCTGCTTTCCCCGCTCTCCCGGGCGAGGCGCGGGGCCGGCACCTGTTGCTGCTGCGCTGGCTCGGGGCCGCTGCCGAGGGGGGCCCGGCAGGGGTAGGGCCCGCGGGCGGAGCGGTCCGGGCTCCCCCGCCGCCGCTCACGCAGCAGAAAAAGAAGCGGCGGAGCCTCTTCCGCTCCGCGGTGACAGGCGTGCCCCGGGGCAGTGGCCGGCTGCCTTCGCTGTCCGACGTTGTTCCCCTAATCTGTCTTTCAGATCGGCTGTACTTCGCTACTTTACGAAATAAACCGAAAAGTACCGTAAATACCCACTACTTCTGTACCGATGAGGAACTGGTCTATGAAAAGTAAGTGTTGTGGTTTGCATATTCAAAGTGATCACCTGAGAGTCTCCCCAACACACTTCGATACACTCTATAGGATATTTTTGCCCCTTTAAGTTCCTCGCATAGAATATGAGCATGAAGTTTGTCCGAATGTATTTACTTATTAACTGAAACTAGTTTAACAAGGCGATTCTTAAAAAAAGACTCATAAAAACAACTGCAAGGCCAGTTAAATGGCTTAAATTGTGGCTGAGGTAGAAGAAGGGTATCTTAGCCTTGTATGATTTGTTTAAAACATGGAAGTCTCTTAGAACTAATTACACTTTATTGAATAGTGTCTGAAGTAGAAAACCTATTTGGTATGAGTAGATAAAACAGTAGTTTGTTTTATATTTCCTGTATTTTCTTGTATAGAGAGTATGAAGTGTACAGAATCATAAGAATGCAATGTTTAAATCAGCATTTTGAAGAGCATCTGCAATTTCTTTTATACCTCTGGTTTTGTTAGAGGGTTTTGAGGTAGCACTTCCTGATGGCTTTTGTATCTTTAGAATAGCAGAAGAGGTATTTTCTGTGAAGTAAAAAGTTCATGTGTTTGTAAGACACTGACTGCACATAGGAGGTAGAAGGTAAAACTGATTACAGTTGTAAATACTATTAAAGGACATAAAATATATTGAACAAATAAAGTAATCACTCTCTGCTGTGGCTAAAAAGTTGGTGCTCTGCTTGGTCTGCCCAGATCAACTGTTTCATGTGTGATGATGTGTCTATCTGCTTGATATGGGGTTTGCTGCTGCAGAAGTGAAACAAAAAGTGTGTTCCTGTTTTAAGTATAACGTGCTTTCCATATGGTTTGAAGCAATTGTGAGCATCCACCATTCTTCCCTCCTTTCTCCAGTGACTTCAGTACTGCTCCAGTGAAGATATAAACCAATATTCCTCTGGTTTTAGCTTATTTTCTATGTCCAGCTTGTAGTTTCAAGGTATCTTTTCTACACATTTTTGAGTCTTTCTTATCTTAAGAAAGATGTGTGTCTTCTACTGGAGTTTCTAATGGTTGATTACAAAAGTTAACTTTTGTGATGGGCTGCATGGGTTGGAAGTAAGTTTTTTAATGATCATTAAGGAATTCTGATTGGAAGGGACCTTGGGAGTATCCTAAGGCAAGGTTTACCTAATATTGGAAGCAGAGTTCAACTGGGGAAGGTCCTGAGCAATTTGTGTTGTATGAGAGTGTTCCACTTTCTTCAAGAAAGGAAACTTGTATCTTTTCCAGACTTCTGTATTATGTTTTAATTCTTAATGTGTTTTTAGGAAGTGTGAAGGAATCTTATGTGGCATTTGATCTTGTGAGTAGGAAGGGGGAGCAGTTCTGTACTGTTAGTTACAGATGACTGTACTAACCAAGGCCTGTAACTGAGGTATTTTGTGTGAGGACAGCACCATATTTGAAAATAAAAAAGTACCGAGAAATTTGAGGGGTGTCAGGGGGAAGTAATCTTCTTTAACAAGTGAAGGAAATTCTGTAGGTATATACCTTAACTCAGTGTTAACTACATATGAGGGTGTAACTTGATACCAGACATAATAACCAGGTAATGGAAGGAGGCAAAGTTTCCTTTATCTTCTAGGGCACATCTAAAGACTTTGAACACGTAAGTCCTGGTGTATGATCTGAATTGATGGTTCCTAATCTATTTGGCCCATTTTATAGTTGTCTGTATCTGATACCATAATGATACTTTCCCTTTTGTGCTCATATAATGCTAAATTGTGGTACGAGGTAGAAAATAAGTGACAGTTACCAGGTGCTACGAAGGAATTGTGTAATAATCTTTTACATATCATTGCTAAACTTTCCCCTGGTATTTGTATTGCAGCACTCATCCCTATCAGTGTATGCAGTATCTGGTAGTAAGCCAATGCCTGGTTTTTTGAGGTTTTTTTCCCTCCCTCTCATATCCAAGGAAGTTTATATGGTCTCAGGGAAGTAAAAGCAGGTGTCAGTAGGGTTACCATTTCAGGTATCTTTTTAATATCTTTCTGAATTTGGAAAGCTAGAGGCAAATTGAGGAATTGAATGCAAGACTCAGTTCTTGGGGAGGTACTGATTTTACTGTGACTTCCTTTATGTTCATCAACAAGCTTGACATCAGTCTGTTGAGTTTCTCAGGCTGCACACAAAGTGGGGGGGCCTGACGTTGGGGCCTGTCTGTAAGTAGTAGTAGAGTGTAACTTTAGTACACCGGATCATATGGTCTCCTCACTTCCTCAAAAATGCAGCCTCCTTTCTGAAAAAGTGATTAGAAGTGTTTGTTACATAATAGTAAAATAAATATTTGGAAGTGAGTTCTGAAGTGCTGTAGCTGAGAAAAGTGGTTTCCAGAGTCTTCATGGAAATGGCCTGCCTGAGTGGTTCTTGTGGTCAGAATTCCATGGCCACTTTTGCTTTTTAATCAAATGAGTTGTTCAGAGAGTTCCAAGGAGGAGGATAGGAGATGTCTACTGAGGCATGAAATCCTCAGCACTTGTGAGGTGTGTAAGTAATTACATTGATACAATTGTTTATTGACTTAACTTTGCTTAGATGGGTCATGTAGAGAAAAGGTGAAGATACTTCATTGTGCTTGGAAGTAAACTGCTTTTCTTTGGGCTCTTATTCTGTTTAAACTGCTTTTCTTTGGGCTCTTATTCTGTGCGCTTGTTACAGAATTTTATTTAGCTGACTTTACAGAGGTGTCAGTTTGCTTCACAGAAGCAGTATCTGATCTGAAAACCTCATGAATATGTAGGTTTGGAGTTGTCTGATTACAGAGAGCCTGTTACTGGATCACATAGTACTTAAAAACTCGCTGCCTTGCTTCCCTTTTTTTTTTCCACACTCTTGAAGAGACATAAGGAAGCAATTCTGTACATTAGTGTTATATCCCATTTATTAAACAAAACAGCTGTAGTGCTAGATCTGATGGTTTTGGAGGTTTGGGGTTGACTTGCTCTTGTAGCTTGTCCCATGATTTATTACTAATTATAGACAAAGTGTGGTTATGTAATCTTGAGCACTTTAGCTTTCAGTTCTCACCTGAAGTTTTCAACTGTTCTAATGACTTCATAACACCGTCTAACTTAAACATTTACACTTTAAGATAATAAAGACGTTCTTAAAACCATTTAAGCCTATCTTAAATGCTAGCTGACTAGGAACTTGCTACTAGAACTGTCACTGTTTTAGTTAAATGTGCTGCAATTTAACCTTGAACCTGTTATGCCAGGGACATGGTATGCAAATGCCTCAGTTGAAAGAACAAGAAACCTGAACGGAATGACACAATTCTGAAATCTCTTTGATAGTTCTGTTTCTCTGAGATTTTTCTCAGAGTCTTTCTGGAAGTCTCCCATGTTCCTCCTGAGAAAGTCTGCCCTACTGCTTATAAGGGAACACAGTCTTTCAGGTAGTGTAGTACAGGTAACTGTTACTTCAGAAAAATGGAGTTAATGAGAAATAATCCATCTTGATGAAGATTGTCGTTTGGCAAACAGACAAACCTTGCCTTGGCAAGACCTCAATTAATGAGTTAGGCACTAGTAAGAAGCTTTTTATTCTCTAAGAATAGTGTCTTTCACGTTTCACCTTCCAGTAAACAGATCTGGGTTGAGAATGCTACACTTGACTGGTTAACTTGGCTTTCACATAGTTTTATCAAAGCAACTTTTAATGTTCTTTTTATTTTGAGTAGTTTTCTCAAAAAAAAAAAAAATCAGAACCTAAATAATGTGAAACAGGAATCTCTTACTGGTGAATTATAATGGCAGCCTTTGTAAATCGTAATGGTTTTATTCAGTCATTTGTTCTGACTTTGGATCTTTTGTACAAACAGCTTTTGCAGATCTAATCTCTGACATTGTGTGAGCAGCTGTAGAAGTAGTTAATATGATAGTCTGTCTATATCATGCTTTACACTAAAACTTTATTTGCCCATTTCACATCAGTCTTCATGATAACTGCTTTGATTATGTAGCAATAGAATAAGACTTGCAAATGCTTAGCTACAGCAATATTCAATGAGTACTGTTTCTTCCACTGTATGTGAATATGCAAAGAAGCAGTTCATCTTTCCTGTGAGAAGAGTAAGGGTTAACTTTTCTGGTTTTGCTTTGGTTAAGTGCTGCTTTTCTGTGGCTTTCCAATAACAGTACTTGCATTGGAAGCCTGAACTTCTCCATCTTTCTGTGGCTTAAATCATTTGAAAGGAAAAAGAAAACTTAAACTTAGCCTTGTTACAACATGCAGAGCTGTCACTTCACACAGAAAACAGGCAGATCCTTGTTCACATCAGTAATTTTGAAGACTTGACCTTGACTATTGGATGACCAAGATAACTTAATAAGATGAAGTCCAAAATGTAAAAAGGGAAATTTCCCAACTTAAATTTTATACCTGTACATTGCTTTACCATATCTATCCTTGCTTTTTCATAAGGAAAAGATAAAAGCATTTGACAGTAGTACTGAGGAGTTTTTCCTTTTGTTTGCAGTAAAAGGGTACGAGGATAAAACAGCAGCTTTCTAAGCACCAGTTTTATATTGGATGGGAATGTAGCTTGGCTAGGAAACCCCTTATGTGCATTTTGACCTCTGTTGAAATGACTTTTTTTTCAAAGAGACTAGGTTTCTGACACGACCTGAAGATTTTTCTATAGGGAAACTTTTGCTTTTAATTGGAGCACTGGATTAAAAAAACATGTATCTGGAACAACTTATTTAATTTTCTGTAACTTAGGTCTATGAGTTGTTGGATTTTGAAGAATCAGGATCTTGAGGAGAATTTGGAACTTCCAGAAAACACCTGGGGTGTTTTGCGTAATCCAGGGCTTCTGCATTATTCCTACCTTTAGATATTTCCAGGGTTCTGTTTGCTGTATCATCTTTTGTCTGTTCAGAAGCATGCAATCCTTAAGTAGTATTAAGCTTTAGGGATTTTGTCTCGTCCCAATTAAGAAAGCTCCTAACAATTCACGTGTTGCTGGAAGCAGTGGACTAGAGCAGAAAATCCTTTTTTCATGTTTTAGAAGTGGGGAGGAAAAACACTCTCGAAAGCTGGAGTTGGAGAAAGAAGCCTGAATAGGTAAGATTTCCCAACCAGCAGTCAGGTTTCAATGAATGTGCAGACTGATCCTCTTGATGCTCGTCCAGAGACTTTGTTGCATATGAGATGTGTTCAGCTTATGATTTGAACAAGTAGCTGTAATAGCTGGTTGGCCACTTCTGCAACACCTGAATCTTGTAGTGTTTAATAGCCAGACTCAGAGCAGATGCAGCAAGGCCCTTAGAGTGCAAAAACCTCAATGTTCCTGCCTAGAAAGGAGGGCGAGAGGAGCAAGGGAAGAAGGAATCACAATTAAAAAAACCAGTCTCATTGCTTAATTTTGATAGGAAGCTGGATATTTGTAAAATGATGAAAAATTAGCAGAGTTTTGCAGGTAGGAAACTTTGGTTTTGTTATTTCACCAGGTTCTTGGGCTTTATCTTTTGACTTGAGTAATTGCAAGCTTTTGTGGGGCTCTTGTTTTGGCAGAAAAATGGCTTTATATGATTGCAAGTCTTCAAGAAGACAAACTTCATACTTTAAGGAGTACTTGTGCTCCAGTTCTGGGAGATGTACTCCAGAAAATGATTGCAGTTATTAAATGATGCCTCTGTTTTCAGGTTACTAAACCAATGACTGAATAAAGTGGCAAGCAAGAAACATTGTGCCATGATGGGAAGTGAATGGAAGTATAAAACTACTGCTCTGGTGTATTCATCTGTAGGGGAAAAGTATCAGGCATCTGGAGTAAAGTATAAGTAATGCATTTTATCTTTGAAAGGTGATATCTTGACCTGATAGATCGACTGGTGTTAATATGGATCTTTACAAATTAGGGAGATGAGCAATCACCAACTGTGTGAAATTTAACAAGATCAAGTGCCAGATTCTGCACCTGGGATGGGACAGCTGTGGATGTACAGACAAAGTGCGGAATGAGAGGCTGGAAAGCAGTGCCACGGAAAGGGACCTGGAGGTCCTGGTCACTGGCAAGTTGAACATGAGGCAGCAGTGCCCTGGCAGCCAGGAGGGACATCCCTGTCGTGGGAGGCATCAGGCCCAGCACTGCCAGCTGGGCAAGGGAGGGGATTGTCCTGCTCTGCTCTGCAGTGGGGCAGCCTCACCTCAAGTCCTGGCGGCAGTTTTGGGTGCCATAGTATACGAAAGACATCAAACTGTTAGAGAGTGTCCAAAGGAGGACCATGAGGTTGGTGAAGGGTCTAGAGGGGAAGCTGTCTGAGGTTGCTTGGCCTGTTCAGCCTGGAGTAAACTGAGGGGAGACATTGTGCTCTTCAGCATCCTCGTGAGGGGAAGTGGAGGAGCAGGTACAGATCTCTTCGATCCCTTCACTCTTGTGACCACTGAGAGGACTTCAGTTAATGGCCTGAAGCTGAGTCAAGGGAGGTTTAGGTTGGATATCAGGAAAAGGCTCTTCACCCAGTTCAACACTGAGCACTGAAACCTGCTCTACAGGCAAGAGGTCACAGCACCAACTCTGACATAGATCAAGAAGGGTTTGGACACTGCCCTCAGGCATGTGGTGTGATTCTTGGGGTGTCCTGTGCACTGTCAGGAGTTGGACTTCAATGATCCTCATGAATCCCTTCCAACTCAGCATGCTCTATGATTCTGTGGAGGTTATCAATTCAAAGTCTGTTTGGCTATAGTATTCCTTCATTGAATGGCACCATCTAATCATTCAAGATGGGAGATATGTTTATCATTTTTCTCCAGCACAAGGGTCAGAGATACTCAAATGCTTAGTAAAAAGTGGTATTTGCATTCAGAAATGCTGGTTCAGGCTTGAACTGACTCATGGCACCTTCGTGTGTCAACCCGTGGAACTGCAGTTGGAAACGACTTGCTTCTAAGGAGTGTGGGCTGCATTTCTTTTACCGTTGAATTTCCTGGAAGCATTTACAGTAACTGCTTACATGACAGAGTAGACCAATGGGCTGGCCTTTCTAGGGGTGTGACCATTCCTATGATACAGTACAGCAAATGCCTCAGATATTATACTGCAATAAATTATAGGTAGGAAGAAATGGTTCTAGGAGTCTATTCTAAGGAGAATACACATACCAGAAACCTATGCTACTGCTTCCAGGTGGCATCATGATGGTATTTTTAAAGTAGAATATTCAGGTGTTCCTCTCATATATTCTGGGGTTTTGCTACTTAGTTTGAGAAGTGTAAGGATAGCAAGTCTCCATGGGATGAGGGGGAAGAATAATTTAAGGTATCATCTAGGTACTTGATTAAAACAAAATATAATTAAATGTTAATTAATACCATACCTGCCTTCTGTTCCTCTGGTTTCCACCTCCGTTGTAAATGACTGTCTCTCTTAGCTGGCTTAAGCTTCAGAGGCATTCCAATTTCTTACTGTATTTAAATGCTTTGTTAAAATATCTAGATGTAAAAGAGATGGAAGTAAAATAATATTGGATGAATTGTTATCAGTAACTATCATATAATAAGGTTTGACTTTTCTTATATTGGTCTTCAACTTTTGCCAAATACAATTCTTTTTTCAGATGGTGACTTGGTGTCTCATTTCATCCCCATTCTGTATACCCTGCCCATTTCCCATGTTCCACTTACATTTACTCAAAAGTTTGGTCTTAAGAAAAAAATCGTTTGGGTGAGTCAGGATCGAGTGTCACTAATTCAAGTATAAAAGTGGCCTTTTATACGAAAAGTAATGAGGGTGCATAAGATTAAATCGTTCTGCTTAAACACGTCAAAAACTGTGTTTAGGTCTAGGGATGTAAATTGAAGAAAGGTTTTGTAGATCAGAGTTCCCTGCCTTCAGTACAGAGCCTTGTATTATCTTTTGGGGAACTCCTTTGGTTTGAGGGTTTGTAAGGCACTTGTTTCACTTATCCCCCTTAAGGAAGGGACAATTAATTTATTCTAATTTAGAGGTATGAACTGGAGAAGGGTTATGTTACATGCATAATTTTAACTTTCTGCCTCATGCATCGACCACAATGTTTTATCAGCCAAATCATAGCTGGTTTATACCGCCTATAGGGTGTTAGGGGAACAACTTGGGAATTGCCAGTGGTTTTGCATATGGGTACTAATGCTGATGCAGCAGTGACCAAAACTATCTTTTCTTTGATTATGTTTGGATTCTGAGAAATATCTTGTTCTGCAGCATAGACGAACGAAGGTAGCACCAGAGTCTTGAACACAAATACTTCTATCCCCCATTCCACCATGTTAAGAGAAGCACAGGATTTCATAATGGTAGTAAGAGATGGAGAAAGTCAAAGACTGTGGCATCTTGGTGGCTGAGAGAAGCTGAATAGCTTCATTTTGTAGAAATACAGTTACTTCCTGGATAGACTCAAATGTATTTTATCCTTATGCCCACCAAAATATTAATTTGTCTTATGGATAAATTTGTAAATTAATTTTCATATGCATTTCCTACACTGCTGTTTGAATTTAATCTTGTGAAAAGGTAGAAGTGGGTATATGATTTCATACTGATGAACTTATAGCAAATGAATAGTAATAAAAACTTACCCGAAAGCCCTAGAGCATGGCTGTAGTTCTCCAGTTCTTTAGATGAACTGTGTATTCAGTTATATCTTTCAGCTACTTTGCTCACAATGGTTTTTTTTAAGTATTCTGTATTATAGTAACTATCACATTCTGTATTTTTCTACAACACTTCAAAAAGTGTTTGTAAAAAAAAAATAATTTTAAATCGTAAGTTTTACTTTTTCCATCATATATTGAAGTGAAAGAATACTCTAAAACTGATGGAAGTAAGATAGGGTGGAGGTGTTAGATTTAGGTGTTACTGCAGCTGTAGGGGAGGAGGTGTTAGGAAGTCTCAGTCTATATGACTTTCTTAGAAGCTACATTCTCTCCAGTGTTATCAGACCTCCAGTTTTAACTTCTTGTTTGTCTTAACTCATGCTTTTTCTTATAATGTTTTTATTTTATCTCTGTGAAAAACTGTATGGAGGGTTTTGTTTTAAAAATATCTATTGACCATATCTGGCAGACTTATCCAAGAGAAGATGAGGAATTCTGAAGTGAAGCCCTGCTCTACTGCCACTGCAGTTTTCTCTTGGTTTAGTTAACTTGTTCCAACCTGCAAATTAAGTACTAGTGGTTGGGCAGCTTGGTCTTTTACCCAACTAATTGGCTTCTGTAATTACATTGTAATTTATTGTGCTGAAGGGCTGAACTGAATCTTAACCAACAGTTGTGTTGTTACTTGATATTGTAAAGTAGATGATACTGGAATAGCACTGGTGTGGCAGGAGGGCTCCTTGTCTTAGAGAGTGATCAGACTAATATGTTTGTCTCTTTTTGCACTGGTCTTGGCTTTTGTGTTTGAGAGAATGTGGGGAGGAGGATATTAATGAAGTTATAAGAACCAAAACCATAAAGCACTCCTAATTTGTTACTGCATCTGCTCAGAGCAGCAGCATGGGTGAAGCCGGGAGGCACCTCTGCAGATCTGTAATGCAACCCCTGAGCTCAGAGCAAAGTTGACCGGAGCAGGTTGCTCAGATCCTTGTACAATTTGGTTGTGGCTTCACAACCTCTCTGTGCAACTGCTTGCCAGTGTTTAACTGCCCTCAAAGTCGAAGTTTTATTCTTGTGTTCAACTGGAATCTAATTAGTTTTCCTGAAAAACATACCTTTGCCATGGGGAAGAAAGCTTAATAGGAGCTACCACCTATTCTGTCATGTAATTTCAGTAACTTTTTGCTCCTTTGAAGACCAGATCATGGCTTCAATTTCTTTACTCTGTACTTTTGGCCAAAACCAGACTGGATATCATGGGATGAAGAAAAGAATTCTGTCGTTAGTATGTGTATATAATGGGAAAGGTAGTTACTGGAATGTATTAAACTGAAGCTACAAATGAGTTTAAATTAATTATTACTATTGTCCTTTTAAATTAATCAATAAAGGACTAATGTGTTGTTCGATATGTTCCATTGTCTACTCATTGTCCTTGATTTCCAGCTTTAATTATCAACAACATGCATGTTGAAATTTGCTTAGCTCTTTTGTATAAGTAACACCGGGTTTTGTTTGTTTCCACAGTTTCTATGGAGATTTTGGACCTTTAAATTTGGCAATGTTATACAGATACTGCTGTAAACTAAATAAGAAATTAAAGGTAAGCTTTGTTTAAAAAACATGTTTTTATATTTTCGTAGTTTCAAATTGAAGTAAAATTAGCCAGTTTGAAAGCGGTTGTTAAGTGCTCACTATCGAGATGGTTACTACTAAGCTTTAAGGATATTCTTTATTCCAAGCTCTCTTCCCTCTGAAGAGTGAAAGAAATTAATATGCCCTCATTTTGGCTTAGGAGGTGAGGTAGATGACTGGAGGCTGTGTTCATCTTTTTGCATAACCTTAACACTTCCAAGAGAATAGTAACAAAAGCCACTGTTTGTGTCACGGGTTTGCAGCTAATGAAGTGTGTATGTTGGTCTGAATAACTGAAAAAACAGGTACTCAAAAAAAGGAACAGACCAAAGGTCCTGAAATCACACCTTTCAGAGTAAGTTGCAGTGGAACAGGGGACAGGGGGCAGAGCAAGAAACAGAAGGCCTTGGTACTATGAGAGCACTGCTTGGCAGCAGGTAAAACATGGGTGTGTTATCAACACAGTTCTGGTCACAAATTAAACCACAGCATCACACCAGCTGCTGTGGCTAAACCCCAGCTCCAGCCCAGCCAGACCCTCTGAACATACACTGAACGTATGTACAGCTGCAGATTTAACCTTCTCCAGATACATGGGAGGAAGTGCTTTGCAGCATGTATAGAAAATCTGTCAACTGCAAGGAATGAAATAGATGTTTTAATTCCAGAATGCTAATTAATATAGCTTGTGGGCAAATAGTGAGGAAACCCTTCATGAAATATTACAGATTTAAAATAGTAGAGCTGTTACTGACAGAAGGGGCAAATGGCACAACAGATGTGATTGCTTTGGCCACTGCTGAGACGGTCCCTTTATCAAAAATGACATTATGTCTAGGGGCACAAATGGAACCCGTGGTTAAATTGATTCATGCTAGCTTCTACTTTCAGGGGCATGCTGAATTCCATGTATTTTTAAGAGCAGGTTCTGCAAATTGAGGAGTTTGTAGAGTTGCTACAAATACCTTGAAAAAAATAAAAGTGCTTCTAGTGAAAGTTTACGTTGCTTCTTACTATGAAAAGATATTTATAAAGAGAAAACGTTAAACTCCGCCATTTGTAATTTTGAATGCCTGTGCTCATATTGGGAAAACATTGGATTTGCCATTTGATAACACTAGGCACCTTATAAATACGTTATCACCCTATTTTGCAGTGGCACTGTCCCATTCAAACACATGACCAGTGATTCTCACTCAGTAGGAGTTTTTTTTTTTTTTTTTTTTACCTTAATTCTTCCGTTTGTGGTCTTCTGTTTCAGTTTTTAATAACTGGAGAATGCTTGCTCTGTGAAGGAGTTACTCCAGAGAAGAACTAGTAATAAATCTATTATTCTAACTTCACTGTGCCCATGGGAACTAGAGATCAGTTCTGTCTTTTCCAGATTCTGATGGAGACTCTCATCAGTTTGGGACCTTAGTACAATCTCATGTATTACTGTATGCCTTCAGTCTTGAACCCAGGCACCGAGAGTTTCAGCCTGAAAATAAGTATACAGCTAATAAATATCTCAGAGGTTTATTTTCATGGTTCAGTATTAAACAGCAATGTCTCTGCAATATTTATTCTTGTTGTGAGACTGTCATCTTGCTCATTGAATGCAGCAAGCTAATTGTCAGAAGTGGCTTATAAGCATAATGATGATTGGATATTGTGATGGCAAAAATAAACAAGGGAGCTAAATTGGAACTGAACTATTAACCCTGCTATTTGCAGGGTTGGTTTAGCAAACTGTGATGTCATTTTAATGTAACTTCTCTATTTTTTGAAAAGAGGGAATGTACGTGCACTGCTGGGTGAAGGGTACAGCTTACCAGAACAGAGAAGTCTCCACCGGGAGGAAGTGCTGTTTGTTGCTGCTGGCTTGCCAGAGGCTAATTCCAAATAGGTTAATTTAAACTACTAGTGCATAAGAAAGAAAGGTAACCAGATAGTGCAACCACTTGAAAGTAATACCTGGAATCAAACAGCTAAAGCTTGGAATACTGCCAGAGTAGTATAGAAACTTACCTATGAATAGATTCCAGTCTGGCTAATTGGCACTACCCCTGGGGTAGGCCCATACTGCTAATGTAAGCTTTGCTCTTCTAATAGTTAAAATATGTCCTAATTTAGATACCATCTGCAGTGGGTAAGTAGGTTTGTAAGACTGAGTCCCAGGGCTGAAGCCTGCCTGTGCATGTGTATTTACATGCCTCAGAGGAATGCATCTGCTGGGTGCTGCTGCTCGTCCTCCCTAGGCAAGACTTAGAGACAATATTTCTGTGCCTCGTCTTCTTGTGTCTGTCCTTCACATGTGTCCCCAAGAGGAGTTCTGGGGCCTGCACTGATGTGTTCGCAAGTTCATGACCTGTGACTTACCTGCCCTGCAGCAGCAAAAGTATGGTAATTGCCATGTGGCACCAGGTGATGTGTAAGCAGCCTGTGATGAGTGCTTCAGAGATGGGAAGCGCAGATTGCACTAAGGAGAGAGAGAGAGAGAGAGAGTGTCCTGTTGGGAAACTGCTGCTTGCACGCCCTTGTCTTGAGGGTGCCCTGTGACTAGCAGGAGTTGTTTGATCATAGGAGGTAAAAGATGCTGCAGATTATCATAGGCTGGTTGCTATTGCTGTGCTGCAGCACTTTTGGGACCCTGAAGCAATCATAGCGCTTCAACCCACATGATTTGGTACACTTGATTGGGTAAGCACTTAATGTACTTTTCTCGAGAAAAGAGTCTTGAAGTAGGGCACAAAAAGAAATTATTCGCAAACATGATGGTTTTGGTGTGGATATGGTGTCTCAAAAGGAATTTAACACTTAAACTTCTTTAATTGTAAAACTTCTATGGATAGGAACAGGAGAAATGAAAGTATAAGATCTCATTAAAACTAGAAAGCCCCACAAACTTCCATTTCAAATCTTTCGGCTGTATCTGTTTGTGTTTTGGGAGACAAGTTCGACATGTAGGAAGTATTCTGCTTTCCCTCTCCTTTCTTGGAGGACCATGAGGAAGGACAAGGATACCAGTTTGAAATATGCTAGTTAATGGCAGACCAACATTTTAAAGTAAACTGTTGTAACTTAATGCTGGCAGGTTTTTTTAAAGAGTAAATAATTCTGTTCTGAAGAGGTGAAGAGTTTATTCAGATATCAATTTGCTGAGAAATTTTGAGGCAAAGCCTTGGCCATGCCATATAGGAAAACCTTTCAGACCTTGTTATGTTTGTAATTTTTCAATTGCTGATTGCTGTGAAGATGATTTTCACTATCCAAGTTAACAGCAAGGAAAAAAGTCTGTGCTGTCTTCTTACTTACTTGAATTCTGCTTGGGGGAAAAGAATACTTGACTAAGCAACTGGGCTTCATTTACAAAAGAAATTTTTTTTCTTCTTTTTAAGTAAGTCTGATTTCATAAAAACTGCTCTTATAAAACTGTTCTTTTATCTGTGCATAGCCTTACACATTCTCAATAAATTAAGGAGCAGAGGTGATGAGGGAGTGTTGCTGATATAAATGACACAAGTATTGAAGATCAAAGGTAGGAGAGGAAAGGTACTGGCAGGCTTATAAACTATGGGGTTAACATTTTTTGTATGCTAACTATATTGCCGCTGAATCACAGAGGGGGTTGGATTTTTTTTGTTGTTTCAATATAAATAAACTGCTGGACATACACATGGAACTATAACAAAGTATGTCCTTTGGGACAGCCTAGATTTTGAGGCAGGGTTGCATACACATGTTTAAATTAATTTTTTTTTTATTAAATTTGCCAGTCTTGTAGTCACTGCTATTTACATGTACATGCTACATTTATACATACCTGTATATACATAAAAGTGTAATTTGGTTAGATCTAGGCTTGTTCAATACATTGAAGTAATTTCTTGCTTGAACAGTGCAGCTATGGTAAACCATATGCATTATATAAAATACTGTCAAATAGTGTGGTGATTTTACACAGCTATCAATCTAGTAATTGTCCACCACGGCACTTTCTAGTGCTGTCATCAATTTCTCTGCGAGTAAATCTCTCTTGAGATCTACAAGGAACTTTAAAAAAAGAAAAATGTAATCTTACAGTGAAAGTGAGTGTTCTGTAACCCTCTCATACACCTTATGAATAAGTTTTATCACCTAAAGCAAAAACTGCTGCACTTTCTGTGTAACCTCTGCTTTTAATTCACGAGAGTGTCTTCCACTATATTCCTCTGGGATATATCTTGGCAGATACTGTTGTGTTATACTATTACATGTTATCTTTTAACGATGTATGAAACTGATAACATTTTCTTACTGGTAAAGAAGAGTGTTTTTAGTGCTTCATAGTATGTGCATCTTGGTTTTGTTGTGGAAAAAAAGATTATTCTCAGCTATGTTATCTGCAACTACAGTTATTCTGCACCTGACCTGTATTGAAAAATTCCTTGTTGAAACATTCCTGGTTCTTCAGAGTTGTGCAGTGCCTGAGGAAACTAAAGCCCTAAGCCATTCAGGTGGAGCTCTGGAGCTGTAAAAACAGTCACCTCCCAAAGCTGTTACGAAAGCTTATCATTGACCCTGGCCAAAGGAGTAGATGGAGCTTATTAAATATAGTCAGAAAATCAGTATTTTTTCAAATAGATCATGTAGCTTAGTTTTGATATTGAAAGGGTCCTACTGAGTTGACAAGTTGCACATTAATGTTAACAGATGCATTGCATTGACACTTCAGCAAACACTTACTGTGAAACTTAATTTTCTGTAATTAGTGTGCAAATAAAAACAGTGATTTGTTTTATGGGCTACTGGAAACTAAAATTGTGCTGCCGTTTTCCACTGTTTGCTATGCTGTAAGGCATTAATGTCAGTTTTCAATTTTGTGTTAAAGCTTTAGTCAGGATTCAGAACGCGTTTAAATATTTCATATAACAAGGATTAAACCCTCACATTTTGAAAATGATGCAATAAAACTGATACATAGTTTTCGTCTTAATATTCTGGAAACTTCAGGTTATGGCTACTTCAGGTACAAAAGTGTCTCAGAATTGGAATGACTTGATATACCCACATGATTAAAAGATTGATTCTATAAAATAAAAAAGAAATACGGTCTTATTACATAGAAGTTACTTCTCACTAGCTAGCTTTGCAGTTTAAAATAGTGTTTTAGGTGAACTGTAAACTGCTGCAAAGAACTTTGCTTTAAAATAAGTACTAGTCAATAAGTTATAATTGAAGTTCTGTCACTGTTGCATAACTACTGTAATCTTATCCCACCTACACATCATGGGTGGAATTGCAGTTAGAGAACACTAAAATTAAAAAATTGAGGAGGGGGAAGAAGGGAGGAATCTTAAAGTACTGGGATTCATTTTGTCAAGTTTTAATAATAATTGAATACTTTACTAATTAAGTAACTACTTGTGCTTTGTATGTTTGCATATACACTGAGAGAGACGTTGCTGTTGGTCTCAAGATACAACCTCTTCCAATCGACAGCAGCCAGCTATTTCAGGAATCACAGTCCTGTTTAGATACACTCAGTTGCATTAACTCTCACTCCTTCCACCTCTGGAAGTTGTGGCTAATAAGTCCAGACTGGAAGGTGCAGTTAGAGCTGCTACTAAAGGTCCTGTTTCTGGTGGGGGTGTGGGAGTAAGAAACTCACTGTGGTGCCTCCATCAGTTTTCTCCTGAGTTGATCAGCTGTTTGATTTTTTTTTTTTTTNAATAAAATTTGATTCTATGCTTAAAGCTGTTCTAAAATTTGCAACAAGGTTTGAGACGAGAGTTGACATTGACAGATTTCTGGAAGTGAAATACAGTTGGCACTACAAATGAAGCACTATTTTGTAGCAGTTACCTTATCTCCTCTCCCCACGTGTCAACAGTGTCAAGAGTTAAAAACCTGAAGTGGGTTAACAACAAAACTGGTATTAGGGCATTTTATAGAACACGCAGCTTTTAAAAATAGAAACAGGCTTCAAATATTTAGAAAGAGATTCTAGTATGTCTCTTGATGTCTTTCTCAAAACTGTAGGAGTACTGTAAAAATTGGTCAGGAAAAACATGAAGTAGTGTAGCAGAATATAATGGAAGTGTGGAAATTCATGAAGTTAAAAAAATTATTAATGCAGTAAATTTGCCAACTTGCCGTTTTTAAGTGACAATATTGTCTCTCCCTGTCTTCAAATAGTTTTGCCGCAGCTTGTCATTGTTGTTCTTTTCTGGTGCTCGTTGGTTTTGTTTTCAATGGGAGGTTTGTCCACAGGATTCTGACACAGGCTTCTTTTCTTCCTAAAGAAAAGAATTGTGAGTGGTAGTAGTTTTGTCTTTGTCTAGCCTTTTCTTCAGGCTTTTCACTTATGCAATCTTTCCTTTCTTTTTAAAATAAGTTCTTGCTGTTGAAGCTTTGTAAAGATGTCCGTCACCCCATTTTAAAATAGTGTCGTGTTTAACTTATAAAAATGCATGTAAGATTGATTGCTTGAGTTTTTCTTTTGTCTTCTCCACAGAATTATGTGCTAAAGAGATTTAACCTACAGGAGGATGTTTTAGTTTGAAAATTTCAATGTCTTTAATCAGTGTTCATAAGCTAGTGTTTCAAATATTTAAACTTGGGGAACAATTGAGTTTTTTATATAGAAGATTTTGGTTCAGCTCTACTTTATAACATGTTTTTGTACAGCTAACAAAGAGATCTGTCTTGAAACAGGGGCTATTTCCTTGCACTCTTATTTATCTGTGATATAAGAAGATTGTTCAGAGTATCGGTAATTTTTGCCCCTGTAATTTTAAGAATCTCTTTATAAGAATTTTTCCTGACTAATTTTGCAGTTTTGGGAAAGTGATTTTGCTAAAGTTATTCTTAAAGCATGTTCTTTCCTTAGTAAATACCCTGGTTTGTTTGTTTATTTTCTTTTAAACAGTATTTCAGTCTATCAAGAAAGAAGATCGTGTACTACACCAGCTTTGACCAGCGGAAACGAGCGAATGCAGCGTTTTTAATAGGGTCATATGCTGTAAGTATTTTTGATCACAGGGACACTTTAACCTTCCTAAAGAGACTTCTGCTGTGTGTAAGATAGCTTCTCTAAGGGTGCCCCTTTGGGGAGGTAGGCAGATGGTCATTTCATTCGTCTCTAAACTCTGAAAACTGTGCTGTAGGAGTTTTAGGGAAACCCTGACTTCATCCCTCAACTTTATTTTTCTACATAGGGAATGGCTTTGGCAGATCCTGTGCATATTTTTCGTATGGGATACTGTTTTCTTGAACGTTGCAAATCCAAATCACAAACTTAGCTCTAATTGACCATGTTAGGATCAATTGCTTCTCATGTCATTAGCGATATTCAGAGTGGGAAGGAGAAAAGATTTTTTTTTTCATAGCCTTCTTAAAGTTACTAGACTAGAAGCATAGTGATTATTGATTTATTTTCTCATTTAATTTTCATAGCCTACCCAGAATAATAGGTAATGTGCCACAACTCTGCCAGTGTTTGAAAGCTAATTGAGGAGGTTTGGTTTATTTGTCCTGGTTCCTGTTCCTTTTCCTTATAGATAGCAGATGGACTGGACATACTTTTTTCTCCATTCCTATGAGTGTGTATCTTGTTAGTGATAGCTTTTATTAGATTTCTGTAATGCCAGTGAGGGAGAAAAGCTGTTAAGTTCTTAAGTTTGTAGTTTTAATGCAGCAAATGACCGGGTAATAGCAAACTACTATGGCATGTCCAGTTATTTGCTTGCAGGAGTTGTTTTCTATTTAAAAAATTTAAATTAGACATCTCAGCCATACCTGAAACTTGAAGGGTTTGTTTGCTGGTGATTTAAGCATGTCACACTAGTGCCGAAACCTGTAATCCCTTCCTTAGGAAGGACAGCAGGTGCAAAGGCTTTTCAGTTACTGCAGTGTGTGCAGCCTCTGCACTGTGCATCTCTCTGCAGATGGCTTTAGATTGTCCTCAGAGAACTGCTGTGATAATTTAGCAGCCCTAGAGGGGATCTGTTCTATATACTTCTACTTTGTAAATGGCAGGTACAGCTGGGAAAAAGATGAATCCAAATTGCATTTTAAATACTGTGGATAAGTGGTAAGATGGACTTGGAAAATACTTACTCCCTTTTGTTCTGTAAGCTTTTTAGGAAATACGATGCGAGTTTTCTTGACAGCAGGTGCACGAGGCCAGTATTGCTACATGCCATGTGCTTGTGTAGTGTCCTAACTGTGGGGAGCTTTCTCTTTCAACCACATCATCACTCAGGAGGTTGAGAACATAAAAATGAAAATGTCAGAGAAAAAAACACTTTTTGAATGTTCAGTATTTATTGAATCTGGGTTTTACAAGTAGCAGTGCCACATGCTAAGAGTCATAGCAGTGACAGTGGGGAAAGGGAAGAGAACCTTGTCCCTTGTAAAAAAATCTCTTGTAAGAGAATAGTTTCTATCTATAAAGTAATTTTTTTTAAGCTGTTACTCATGTTGCATTTTAGATACTGGTTCAGTTTATCCAAACAGTTCACAATGGGCTTTTTATGTTGTTGGTTTTTTTTAAATTTGTATATGTTGCAGAATGAAAGCACTCTGAAGATTCATCATATTAGATTAAAAGTGAAGCGAGGTTTCAGTTGGTGGCTTTTCATTGATACAGATGAGTCAGAAAATGTCTCCTTAATTTTTCTTAATGGAATTCACTACTTTTTAGGTGCTGAAGACATGTAGTGTAATGTTTTCCTCTTCATTTCATTATCCTTCCTCCTTCAGTTATTGCATTGCTCTTGACATCCCGAGATAATTTTGGTTTTTCAGGAGCTCTGCTCAGTGTTTCGTTCGCTCTGCTCCTTCCTTTTGTGTTCTTAATCTCTTTTTTCTGTTTCCTCATGGTGTCTTTTTGAACCTTTTTTGAGCTGGGTGGACAGACAACACGTCTGAGCGGACACAGCTTTGAAGTGCCATAACTTCTGTCAAATAAAACCTGCAGTATTGGGAAAGCATGTAGTACAAATTTGCCCCTACTTCAGATTCACAGCTGCTTGATAAGATGGAAACTCATCTTTTTCCTCAAGTTCTCTGAACTACCCTTTAAGGATCTTTTGTCTATAAGCAAGAATTCAGACTTTAAATGTAAGCTATTTTACAGTAATTCATGAAACAATAGTCTCTCAGTTGCAGCAGTATGTGACTTTTTTTTTTCCAATTTTCTTTTTTAAAAGTAAGGGATTGACTCAGAACGTTTCTGTTGACTTCTGTTGATACCTGAATCCTTTTTTTGTGTACACATGTCTTTCCTGATCTGTATATGTCACAGGAATTGGTCATGAAGGAGTGTAACATGCATTCTTAGGAATTTAGTGTGCTGGAGGAAGCTACTGTCTGGTTAAAGACTTTTCAGGCTCAGGGCTGATTTTTTTTTTTTTTTTTTTTTTTTTTCCCCCTCTTCCCCCATCCCTTTTAGGTTATATACTTGAAGAAAACACCAGAAGAAGCTTACAGGATGCTTTTGTCTGGATCTAATCCACCATATCTTCCATTTAGGTATGTGAACACAAGAAATGAGGCTACCTTTTCTGTTTTGGAATTTGCTAAACAATTTGGGGTTTAGATTGCCTCCCAAAAAAGGTGTTTCATGTCTGCTACAGATACTGTACCAAAATGACCGATCTCCAGAAAAAAGTATTTTTTACATCTCATGTAATTACTTGCTCTTTTTTGGAATAATAAATCATGTAGATTGATACAAGTCTTAAGTAAAACTCTCAGTCTTGCAAACTGTCAGGTTTTGAAAATAGTTCTTAGCATGTTTGTGCTTTAGCACTTAAACTTTTGTTTCATTGTGCATCATGGTTTACTATTTGGAAGTCGTTCAAATATTTTAAATTATCTAGTCCTTTGCTAGTGAGACTTACAGGAGTGAAGGGGGTTTTATGCTGTTATATTTTCTGTTTTTCAGAACAAGTACTGATATTAAGGTTACTGAATGTTTTCAATGAATCGTAGATAATTTTTATCAATCTGACTTGATTTTCTGTACTAAGGTCACACTGAGACTTGAATCTGAGGAGTTTTGGCTGTCATGCCTGTCTAATAAAGACACTTCCAAATATTTTTCATGGTGTGGGCTGCGAAATGCGCTTGTGCTTCATGAACGAGAATACCTCATGGTATTCTTATGCCAGCACTGGCAATAAAATGCAACTGCAAGGAGGTCAATATCCTCTTTTTTAGGGGAATCAGCAATTTGCAGGTAGTGTTCACCGTCAGCCAGTGCATTTGTAAATGTAGACCTACCTTGTCTATATCAAATTCATCTGATCCTTCAGCCACTCAGCTAAGGAAGATCAGATTGCCTCTTCTCATACCTTGCACAGAAGCCAGATGCGGTATAAACTGTTGGAGTGGTAGATTTTTTTATGTCAAGACCAGTTTGACTACGAAATCTTAAACCATCAGCTACATTTTTTTTAAGAAGTATTAAATCAGTGATTGCTTTTATTGGCAGAGAATTTATACACTGACCTGGTAATTGATAGCTCTCCAGAGCCCAAGAAGTTTACTGAGCTACTGGTATCCATATTTTTTCCAGTTAATTATATAAGATACTTGGTGCAATGCATTAAAAAAAATCAGTTATTTTAAACATGTCAGTGTTTTTTAACATCTCCCAATTCTGTATGAGATACAGGGGTCATGATCTACATTAAATAATGTCTTACATGTACCTTAGCATTACTACTGTGAGAATCTGCTCCATGATCTTGCCAGGCACAGAGGTGATGCTCACCAGCCTGCAGTTTCTGGCTCTCCCTTTTTACCCTTTTTAAAAGTAGGAACATTGTTTCCCTTTTTCCAGTCACTGAGGAGTTTGCCTAACTGCTGTGACTATTCTAATATGATGGAGAGTGGCTTTACAACACCAGCCAGTTCTCTCAGGACCCTGGGGTACATCTTATCAGGCCCCATAGCTGAGTAGCTGTATATTGTTGACCAATTAAAGAAATTTACTTTGGAATTATAGTAAATTTATATGTCTTTAGGTTTTTCTCTCCCCTGCCAAGGCGAAGATTAAGGTGTGTAGAATGGAGGTTTTGAGTGAGGAAGCTTACTTGTGAGATCCCAAAACTGTAGATTTCTTGTGAAGCTCATTGGAACCACAGCAACAAATTTAATGGCACAAAATGATTTCCTTTTAAGTGTTAATTGATTATTCATAGGAAATCTTTGTGAGTTTGAATTCATGAAGTTTTATTCCAAAATAGAATAGTTAGCTACTCTAGAATCAGCAAAGGAGGGATTAAAAAAAAATAGAAGAAATAGCAAGATTTTCTGAAGACAATTTTATGTTATATACAAAAGAGCTTCTTGTGTTTCCCTGGGAAGAGCATACTAACCAAAAACATTGAAGAAGGCAAAGTCCAGCAAAGGGACTACTCAGTTTCTGCTGTCTGGATTGGCAAAATGATTACAAAAGAATAATTGCTTCATTCCCTTTGTCAGCTTCAGGAGAAGACTGCAGTAAATGTATAGAGTAGGAAGTATACTGAAACATAATTACTTTGCAGTCTTTTTCCATGCATTTCAAGCCTTAGGTAGCTGTAAGAGAAATGATTGTCTAAAACTAAAGTTTTTGACAGTTTGTGGGGGTTTTTGTGGTGGGTTTTGTCTGGTGTGAATGGATTCTGGTATGTGTTTGGGCTTTTGTTGTTTGGTTTGGTTTTTTAAACACAAAGCTTTAGCAGTGCTAGAGGGAGGCAGTCTACTTGAGCCTTGTTGTTTCAAGAAGGAACTTTTGCTAGAAGAACTAAATGTCTTAGTTTCTTGAGCATTCTTTCTTGCATGGTGTGGGGCTGGGAAGCACTTAAGTTTCTTTTGGATCTGCTTTGAACTACGTCAGGCCTCGGCACCGGATTAGAGCCTAAGCAGCTTCTGTTACCTGTGGTATAGTTTGTCCTGCTGGGGAAGATGGGTGTCTAATCTGGCTGTCCTGGAGGCAAGACAAAGAGGAACGAGGAAATAAACTGAAGGATTGTGATAAGAAGCTAGATGAGAAATGGGAAGTCTGATAGGGAGGGGATATTGGATTCATAGGTAGCGGTTGGTGTATATATAAGGAGCTTAAGAATTACTGGTGCTGAGAGAAGGGCAAGTAGATCTAATGAGGGCCTGCAGTGGGACAATCTAGATTAACTGGAAATGGGGAAGAAAGAATTTAATCCTCCTTCCCTGGTTTTTCAAGGCCTTTGAGATATTTCCCCCTTTCTCCCATTCCAAGGTATTTGGGACATCTCTGTTGTAGTCCAGAGATTCAAGCAGTTGAACCTGTGCTGGAAGCAGTAGCTCTGCCTTAGGTAGTGTGTCTGCTTAGCATGAGGCTGTGCTGTGAAGAAACAAGGTGGTGCTATGAGGAAATTTACACTCTTTCCACACCTTTAGTGTCTTAAAAAGGACTAAAATCACTCCTAGGTACAATTCAAAACATAACCCAAATGTCTTACCTGTTTTCTCATGTTCTAAGGTCCATGAAGGAAATAATTTGGAGGTATTAATCATTACTATTCAGTACTCATTGACTTGAATTTATTCTTGCAGCCTGAAACTTAGATATTACATAACATGTATAGTACAGGTCATCTCTGTTTGAGTCGTTCAAGAAAAGAATTTATCAGTCAGTAACGATCAGTAAAGTGTTACAGCTGGACTATTTAACAAGTTTGTTAATTTGATGTCTGAAGTGTCCTCTGTTTGGAAAAAAAGTTGACAACTTTGAATTGGTACAAGCTGCAGCATTGTCAGATTCTTTGTGGAGTACTGAGCTAGGTTTGCATGAAGTGGTCACTGGGAAACTGATCTACTTTCATGTCGCTCAGTGACCTCAAAAAGCTTTAATCGGCTTAGGTCTTCAGCTGGTATTTCATTTAAAGACAGCTTCAGCAAAGACAGTTCAGGGTGGAAAGAAATCAGATCACTCCTCTTACAAAATTCATGGAAATTTGTTTTGTTTTGTTTTTATGATAGGAAAGCTAAAGATAACGTGGGAGGATAAAGCACTACTGTCTTTGAGACACTTTTGTCTTATTTTTGGCTGTCTCACTGTCACTTGGTGACGCTCCAGTCTCTTGAAGATCTTGTACTGTACCTTCTCACTTCCATTTAAAAAACAGTGCTAACACCATTTAAAATTTTCATAAATACCAGTTACCTACTGAGAAACAGAGTTTCAGATTGTTACCTGGAACTACTCTGTATTGACTTTATGTTCAAGAGGAAGAACAAATATATTTTATTATTAATGTGTTCAGTCTCTAAATAATGACATGAATTTCAGAGATAGATTTTTAGTTTATAGCTTCTGGGGTTTGTTTCTTTATTGGCAGGTGCTGGGGAAACAAACTGTTTTGTTATTGACAGTGTTTAGAGGTTTGGTGAAAGGGAAAGCATTATCCAGTATTGAGGTCAGCTACAACAACTGTGAAATCGGATGTGGGATATGCAGCTCTGTAATGCCATCTCAGATTCATACTAAATCTGTATCTGCTAGAAGTATTCACATTTTTCCTCATTTTGAAAGTGAGTAGAGTTCTATCAGGTAATAGTTGGTAAAACGCTGTTTGAAAAGTAAGGTGGCTGTTCATTTGGGCATAAAAGCCTGTAAGAATGCTGTAATGAAACGTGTGATCAGCAACCTGCTTCAGTGGTCAGGTGCACACGAGCAGAAATGAGACCTTTGAGACCTGGGTGATGAAGGAGATCCATGTTAGCTGCCAGCATCCATGTTCACATCACTGGTAACAGCTGTCTGTGGGAACTGGAGCTGAGAATACTGTACACCTGGAATTGTACATCTAGGTCAACTTCACCATCCTCCCTCCCTCTTTCGTAGTATTTCATAGTAATGGATTAGAGATTATGTGGCATTTCTCCCCCAGTAGTGTTTTTATGTGCTCCACCATCAGATTTATCAGTCAAAGAAGTAATTATATACATACAGATAAAATAAAAATTATATTCTTGTTTAGCAAAATAACATATAAAATAGAACCTGTCTGCTACAATCATATCCTCTGTTCATATTTCTCTAAATATTTAATTTTGTGGTTTGCATTGGTTTGGATTTTTTTGGACTTCTGTCAGCCTCTCCAGAAAACTGGTGCAGCTTTTAAACCTTTCTGCTATGTATGTGTTCCCATTGGGTCCTTAATTTTTTTTGCTCACGAGACCTTTTTGTTTGCCAAAATGCTTTTGTGCTAAAGTCGTCTGCTATCATGTGATTTTCAAAATGATCACGTTAATCCATTACCTGTCAAAAATGTATTGTCTGTAAAATTAATATATTAATTTTTTATACGTCCTGCTTATTCAACGTAATGAAAACATTTTATGGCTTCTCATTTTTAAGACTTCACCGTTGGATTTGGATGTGGAAAGTTGATATACACTTCAAAGTTCCCATTCCAAAACATTATTGTTAAGTGTGATATAATCATCTAATAATTTGAAAGCTTTTTTAGATTGGCCTGTCTGCAATATGACACTATCAAAATTGTAGCTTTTCGTTCTCTTATAAACATTTTCTATGAGCACTACTTGCTCAAAACTGCCAAACTTATTCTGCTCTTGAAGAATAGGTGAGAATTTTCTACTCGTAAAGTACTTAAGATTGAAGGAGTATATCGGTATAATAAACTTCATACTGCTTAGAGCAAGTTTTATCAAAAAAAGAAAGTTTTCAATGAAAGATCAAAATTTGGAATCAATTCTAGATTAAATATGTATCTGTCTGAACCCGAAATTTTGCTACTCTGATAAATTGCAGTTCTTAGGACTCTTAAGATAGCTTAGAGAAAAGCTATAAAAGATTTTCTTAAAGAGTGATAAGGAAATCATCTGCTCAGGCAGAGTTTTGTTAAAATCAAACTCATCTGAAGCACACTTCGAAGAGTACTTTTTCATTTTTCGACAATGCGTTTTTTTGGTGCTGTTACTCTTTTTTCTTTTAATGTTGCTGTCTCTTACCACTTGAGTATGTTTTGATTTGGAGATTCACTTCATCTTTTACAGACAAGTTGTAATTTTCACTGTGGTAGAACTGAGGTTAAGTAATTTTAAAGTCAATTATATCTGGATAACTTTTAATCACATCTGTAATCAGGCATCAAAATGAAAGTCTGTAAATTAATTCCAAGCTAGGAGTCTTACTTGCCACTCCCTGTTAGACCGTGTAACACAATTAAGACTTGAATAATGGTTAAAGCAAGCCGTGCTACATCTGCTACTATCTTTGCACAATCCAGAGAGGATGCAAACCTTCCTGTTCCAGGATAGCATAAATAATTTGGTAAAGACCATATAGTTACCTGATGTAAAATATGCACCTTAAATAGCTTGCAATATCTAACTGCATTTACTTTGAGCTGCATCTTGGGTAGGGGGGTGCTTTAGCCTGAACAAGCTTCTAAAAAGATGTCTTTGAACTTTAAATCAGAATTCTCAAAGGGGATTGAATAGCTTGAATGTATTCTGTTGTGTTCTGCCTTTCCCCTAGTTCTTAAAATAATTCTATGTATATTAAATTCATTTGTATTAAATCTATAGGGATGCTTCATTTGGGAACTGCACATACAATCTTACCATCTTGGACTGTTTACAGGGAGTAAATAAGGTAATAACATTTTTTTCTTAGCAAAACAGGTTTAAATTGATTTTTAAAACGTGAAGAAAAATGCTGTTAAAATAGATTATAAAGCCTGACTTGGAAGCAGACTTGTGTGTGAATGAGTAGTGTGCTCTCCTGAAGCCTGAGTTACTGAGGACTGTGTCTGAGTAGCGATGGCAGAGGAAGGTTGCACCTTGACCTGTCTGGGCTGGCCTTTGACAGCTTTTCGAACTTCTCCTCATGAATTGGAACATGCAAATACAGTGGCCTGGCAGGGGACAGCTCTTAATGCAAGACACTGTGCTAGGTCTGCTAATTGATCTTTTATAACCATTGGTAAGAGGGAATGACAGGTTGATGAAGTCAAGTGAGACCGATACCTAGGTGTACTGTGATTTAATCGGAAGAGTTTTTGCATGTACTTGACTCCAGCTTTCCCCAAAACACTTGGTTCAGTGTTTGACACTGATCTTTTCAAAATTGTTTAAAACCAGTGGAAACTAATGTATCTTACTAGTGCTTTGATGTGTCACTTTAAGTAGTCCTGAAATATTAAGCTCCAGTGTTGTTTTTTAAAAAAATTTTACATCAGTTCTTAATTGTGGACCTTTAAATTTTGTTCATCATTTCCCACTGAGCTTGATGGATGGAGCAGGCTATAGGAACAGCTCTGCACAGACACTTTGTAGACCATTTGTCTATATGGCAAAACAAGTGTTTTTTAAAAATTGAAAAAAGAGAGATCGAGCTTAATATTTTTAGTTCTGTGGGGGTGGGAAAGGAGCTGTCAGTTACCAGCAAGACTGTAATTTGTGAGGCATTCTACGGATCCTGAAGATCTGAAGTAGTCAGTGCAGGCACTGTAATTTATCTGCAGCAAATACAGCAAAAGGACGGTGAGAATCAGTTTTTCCTCATTTGTTCTCATAAAGTTTATTACTGAATTTTTGTCTAGTTCACCGACAGAGGTAAAAACACTTTGTGCAGAAAACATATGCCTTAATTGAAAGTAGTCTTAGTTTACCTGGATAAATTTGGTGTTTGTGTGTGTGTGTATCATATACATGTAATTCAGGGGGCCTGCAAGTTCTGAAGTGCAGCCGGCCAGCCATGCTTAAATTAAATATATTTTTCAAAATCAGCTGTTCAGACAAAGTTCTCAGTATCTTAGGTTTCATGGCAGGTCCAGTCACTGAGCCTGTGTTGTCTATAACAACGCTATTTTTTCATTTGTCTTAGAAAAGTGCTTTATATATAGCAAATAATGGCAGTCTAATGATTATGGGTTTTAAATCATAGATCTGTGATATGCACTTATCACACCTGAATTCCAGAATGTTGTGCAATATCTGTATTTCTTAGAATGCAATAGATTCAGTATAAATATATGCTGCAGAAATGTCTTCCACCTGTTTGGAATAAATTTGGCTATGAATTTCATATTCATAGAATAGTTTTCAATATGGTTATTATACACAAATCTTTAGTACAGAAGGGGCATATTTAATAATAGTACTGTAATCAATTGCAAAGCTCTTCAGTCCTGTAACAAATACTGTCTAATGTCATCTAGAGGACTTGATTCTAGTTGTGAAATGTGTATTAAAAGAAATAATAAAGTACAGATTATACATGGCACTGCATTCTGTATATGCCATTTTGCATAGGTATTATGGTGGTAAACCCAGAGTAGCATATTAAGTGCAGAAAATCATTAAACTCTCAAGGTTTGCTGTTTTGCTGTGTCCAACTGCATGAAAATACGTTTGGCATAGGAATCATTAAATGAGTGTATGACAAAAAGGGAATTGCTTTTTAACTTGGCATCTGCCTTACAGAAGAAGACCCTACACATGGTGGGGTGTGGAGAATCAATTTTATGATTTAAGTGATATGCAACAACCTTGTGTCCCATTGTAATGTCTTTGGAGGGGAAATAATGAGCCTAACATGTTTCAGTGACATCGTTGGAGTTTTTGTTGTCTGTGTTGTTAATCTGTGCAAAATGTAGCGCTGTCTCAACATAAAAGCTTCAATAAGCCACAACCACAAACATTTAAGGCTTCAGTTTTGCTCAAAAAAGTATTATAAAATGAGATTATATCTTGTATTTCAGTGTAAACTGACACCTTGTTGCCTTTTAGGCCTTGCAGCATGGATTTTTTGACTTTAAGACATTTGATGTGGATGAATATGAACACTATGAGGTTTGTACATTTAATAATGAGTTGAATGTGTTTGGGTTACCTAAAATAAGAGTAAGCAGTGTCCCCCAGCTTAAATTGTACTGGAAACACGTTTTAATTAAGGTGAAACCCAGTGTTCATATGTAAGTTATTTACCTGGAAACCTATACGCTTTTTGTGAAGAACATGCAGGATTACTATCCTTGTAATTTCAGTGCATCGTATCATAAACCTTCAGTTTTCTCATAGCCTTTCCAGCTTCTGGGACCTCTCTCATACTTTCCCAGTCTTCTCCTAGGATACAATCCAAGGTCTCTCAGCTGACCCACAGAACGATTTTATTCAGCACTTGTTAGCTCCTTCTGCCATTCCTATTAGTCCCAAATATATGGCAGTTATTTTATAGCCACACAGATTAAGCATATTTTGAGGGGTTTTATTTTTTTTTTTTTAGTAAGGATGCATTATATAGAATTCTAGTAAAGGAAATACATCCAAAATATTTCCCCAGTGCAGTCTCAAAAAGCTAACAGATGTCATTCATTCTTCTGCCAACTTTCTTACAACCTACGTATAGATACTCTGGTTGGCTCTGGATGCTTCTAGGACTTGGTAACATGCACACCTTTATGTGCTGGTAGTAGAGAAAGTTATCTCAAGCTCCATTGCTTCAGAGAAGCTTTAAAATATGCCATGCTGTACCTGTGGAGTGAGCTGTGTGCAGAAAAAATCTCAGGCACAGGAGGTGTACATGCATCTGGTCCAGAACAGGTCTGTGTCTACCATGTCTCACTCCAAGGAAGGGAAAGGATTTTCACTAAAGTCAGTGATTATTGGACATTGTCTTTGGAACACCCATAAATTCCTGTAGTTGTATTGGTTAAGGAGAAAGATATATAAACTAGAGGTGTACTAAATATTTAAATATCAATTAAACTCTCTTTTTAAACTTGTGTTGCTCTACTGTAGCCAGCATTCTTCTCTTATTCTTCCCTTCTGTTGCAACTTTCAGAAAACTCAGAAGTAATGAGAATAAAATTACTTAGTTTGAAAATTCCCTTTTTAAAAGCATTTCCTTTAGCTGTATGTATTTCAAATACGTACTTAAATTCTTCATAAATGTTCAAGAAAGTGAAGTCAGAAGATGAGTAAACAGTGGAAGAAGTTAATTGACAGCACATCTCTGCAGTAGATGTTTGCAGTAGGCAGCCTGTAACACAAAAGTGCCTATTTCACTAAACTTGAAAGCATTTGTAGAAGGATATTCATTATGTTCCATAATGATTAGGTTGCTGAATTACCGAAATTAAATGAGCAGGAACTAAAATTTAAAGTAA
The DNA here is from genome assembly GCA_013397935.1 of Dasyornis broadbenti. Taxonomy (NCBI): domain Eukaryota; kingdom Metazoa; phylum Chordata; class Aves; order Passeriformes; family Dasyornithidae; genus Dasyornis; species Dasyornis broadbenti. Next base: position 1,120,625 of record VZRN01005387.1, read on the forward strand.
GAAATTGGTGCCTTTTTGCTTACTCAATGTACAAGAAGAAAAAGCTTGTTCTGAAAACAAAGGGTAGTTAGGAATTCTTAGGATTCTGTGCATATGGTAGGCGTTAGTTTGCTTAAAAAAGAGTATTAAAATAATTGCCTAAAGCTATCCCATTATCTTGTTTAAGGCTTAACATTATTTTAGTTTGTGAAAAGTACATATATGTGAATGATGTTTATAGTGTGCTACTTGTTGAGTTTAAGAAGCAAACACTTGGAATCATCTTTAATTTTTTTTGTCCATTTTTTGGTACGTCTTCTCTTTTTACACATTGTGGTCAGCTTTATGTTTAGTTATGTCCTGTGCTGTATTTCAAAAACTTTGAATGTTACAGGTTTTTGCTATGTTAGGTCTTCAAATGTGTGGTTCTGTAGACAAAAGTTGCATACGACTTAAATGGAGCAGGCTAAAAAGAAATTTTATTTCATGTTTATAGTTCTTTCATCTTGCTGTTTTATCAAGGCAGCTAATTCCCCTTTTGTTGGACGTAAATTGCTCAAGTTCTGTGGGTTTTTTAATAATAATGGTGTTTGCATGTAGTGTCAAGCATATATGGACACATATATATACATAGATACCTATCGTTCATATTGATTAAAATTTAAATTATTTGCCATAACCCCTATAACTATGAAGAACTTAATCCACAAATAAGACTGGTGATGATACAAATACAAAATTATTTTTAGCTTATTGAGCAGGACTTCTTCCCTAAAGGGTTTAGAGGTGCTGCAATGTTGAGCTGGCAGTCTGTGATACAAATAGGGGCAGGGGTCCTGGCTTGGCACTGAGCTTGGTTCTCTAGTCCTTATGCAACCTGGTTAACTTCCAGGAGTTGCCATTGTGCAGGGACATTGGGAGCAAGCCTAATGGGCTCAGCTAAGCAAACAGTTGGTGAATTGATTACAGTGATGTCCATTATCAGAACCTTTCACTCATTAGGGTGTTTTGATGAGCGGAGAGCTAAAACCACCGGCTTAATAACGCAGCTGAACCGAGTGCCGTGTCCTTAAAAGTCACGCTGAGAATAACTGCATTGCCAAATGAGGAATGAGCAGTCTTCAATTAAAAAAAGAAAAGAAGGCAGTTTTGAACTACAGTTCATGTTATGTATTTCCAAAGAAGCTTTCATTTTCAGCAGTGACAGAATTTGAAGAGCCTTTTTAGGTTTTCATTTAAAAGTGAGGAAGAAATGCAAAATGTCATAGTTTGAACGTTTATTGAAATCTAGTCTATTTAATTTACACTTTTCTTCTGTGATTACTGGCTCATCAGAGCTTATGCTAATATATAAATTTCAGTTTCTACAGGGAAGGGATAATTGTTTAAGGCTAATTGGTTTTTAATTTGTTTTTTGTGAATTGGGTTTTTTAGCTAGTATGTTATGAGGAAGCATTTTTCCATAGTTTTTGATTAAAACATAGGAGAATGCTGGTGTTTGTCAGTGTTATTAATAGGTGTTCTAAAACTCTGAACCCTCTAAAGGAGAAATATCTTACATAAAGGATCTTGCTGCTTTTATTGGAAAACTTGAACAAATTTTGTTTACATTTCATTTTATTAAGACATATCTGAGAAGCAGTTTATGGTTAATTTGTCCCATACAGATAAACTAGCTAATTACATTGGAAGTGTTTTGTTTTAATACAACAAGAACATAGTAAAGAGTAAAATAAAACATTGAGTAATTTTTTTACCTTTGTGTATACAGATATTAAAATGTTTTCCTCTTTCTCTTGTGAAATTCTTGTAGCGAGTGGAAAATGGTGACTTCAACTGGATTATTCCAGGAAAATTTTTGGCTTTTAGTGGACCACACCCAAAAAGCAAACTTGAAAATGGTATGGTGTATGTTTTAATGCTATTCTATGATTTTATTTTTCCCACGTGTTAAACCATCACAGCAAATGAGCAGAAGATAATAGAGGTTTATAGATCAGTTTTAATCTTCAGAAATAATCATCCAGTGAGCATTTTATATATGATCATAGAACTTTTAATACAAAAAGTTTTGGAATTCTTCTTTGCCAGAAGGATTTCAATTCTTCTAGAAGTCAGTGGCTTTCATCCTGTGGCAAAGTGCCTGAGAAACTCAGGTCCCTTACTTTTCTCCTGGAACCTGACACCTGATACACTAAGTATGCAGCATTAAAGGTGAGTTGCATAAAACACGGAAGATTGTGTTAAGGGTTTTGTAACACAGATTAGCAAAGACTTTTAAAAGAAGCTTGCCTTTACTACTGACGATACCTGGGATAATGTGAATGTGATTCTAATGGAATAAAAAAAAAAAGATAAACTGGACTGCTTGATTGACAGAAGGAAAGTAGAGATTTGGTCTGGCTAAAAGGAAAATCAGTCATTTAAATACTACAATCAGGTTTTTTTCTGCATTTGACTGTTATTTGTGCCATGTCCTGTTGTTTATGTGAACATATTTTCTGAATATCTACCTTCCCTCCCCAGCCCCTTCTTCTGCTCGCTCATGTTTCTTTTATGACTGAAGTGCTGCCAGTTGCATAGTGTCCTCTGAAAATTTAAACAAAATCCAGAAGGAAAATATTTAGATTGGTTTGGGTTTCTTCCCCAGTCATTCTTGCAGGACTTTTTTCTGAATGTACTTAAATTGCTCTGTGGAATTTGGAAAACCTGTGTTTTATTTATAACATATATAACTGAAAATTACTAAATGAACACACTTAAAATCCAGTTATGAAACCACAAGTAACCCTCTCCCAGGTGATTGTAAGTACACATTACAAAGCTACATTTTTCTCATTATGTTGGGACTCAAATTGCATTTGCTAATGCATATATGACTGTCTCAGAGCTGTGTTGTGGTTGGTCATTGACCTCCCTCCCTGTTCGCCTGTCTTCAGCGGGACGATCCTTTTGTATCTCAACTGAGAATCAAGACAATAAAGCTTTCTTACTTCACAGTAGGACAAGAATATTTCTGGTACTGCCATTTATCCTTTGTCTGTTTCTCTCATGCTTTTATTCTTTTATCTGCTGCTTGACTACAGATAAACAGCTGTTCTGAAATGCTGAATGAATGCATGTCCCCAGCTTTTATGTATAAACCCTCCTTGCAGAGAGGAATGGGGGCTTAATCAGAGACAGTGCAGTGTTTCACATAGTCTGTGTTTTAGCTTTTTTCCTCCTAATACTTTTTAAAATAAAAGCAGTCCTCATGACCATTTTTTTGGACGATTTTTTATATCACTTAGCATGTCTGTTCTGAATAAAGTGTTAAAGCATTTCTGGTATTAGCATGTTTATCATTCAAGAAAGGTTTCAGGGGCAATTTTGTTTAGTGAGATTTTTGAACTTCATGAATCTACGACATTAAATGATTGTGGCTTTATTTTTTTATAGGTTATCCTCTTCATGCACCTGAAGCCTACTTTCCCTATTTCAAGAAGCATAACGTCTCATCAATCATAAGACTAAACAAAAAAATTTATGAGGCAAAACGCTTTACTGATGCTGGTTTTGAGCATTATGATCTGTTCTTCATAGATGGCAGCACACCAAGTGACAGTATAGTTCAGAGGTTCCTGAACATCTGTGAAAATGCTGATGGTGCCATTGCCGTACATTGTAAAGGTATGTACAGTTACTTGTTTCTCAGATTTAAGTTCAAAATAAGTACAAAACCATAGAGTTAGTCCCAGAAATACAGCATTTAACAAACAACACTTTCAGATTGTGAGAATAATAATGCTTTACGGTACTTGACTAAATATATGCCAAATATTTGTTATTTTCCTGCGTATATTTAGTCCTAACATCCCACACTGTTACTTGCAGTAACTGTCAGTCTTTTGTTCATTGTTCTGTGTTTTTTTAATGTGACTTGAAAACTTGCGATTTAGTTGATGCAGGTTTCTTTTTTGCATTATGCTTTCACAGCATTATGATAATTGGCTAGGAAGTGCAAAACACTAAAAGGTTTTCTTTGTGCTTTTTGACTGTTCTACATTTTTCTGTGGAGTATGAATTCCACATTTCAAGCTGATGTGAGTTATTGTGATGCCAGCATTTCAGACCAGCCTAATTCAGCAAACCAGCCAGAAAATACACAAAACATGCTTAGTCAAGAGAGATTAACAAAGGCTTTTAAGGGTTCAGCTTGATTTATGTTTAGAGTTATGTAAGGACATTGTGGAGACAAATGTCTTGCCTGATCAGAAGGAAGAATAATACTATTCATAATTTTCCCATGAACAATAAATATGCATATCAAACATAAATAGGTTTATTTGCCAACAAGTTGTTACTGTGGCTAGAACCCAGAAATTCTGGCATTAAATTCTGGTTAAATTATTTTATGCTATTGGTATCTGAAGTTATATGCTGGTCAATATTCATTGCTGTTCATACAGATAGCAGTGAATAGTTTTATATGTTCGTTTCACCAAAAAACTGATTCAAAAAGTAAAAGCCACTGGCTCAGAAGATGCTCTTTGTTGTGACATGACATGTATTTGCACCATGATTTTTAGGTACATGTGTTGGACTTTCAAAGGTACTTTGATTATGTTTTTTTACTGGTATTATAAAAATGAAGTCGGTATCCAGCTTGATCACAGCTTCTTTTAAAATAGTGGCTTTTGTTTAAACAAAATTTGGAGTAGAATTGTTCAAGTGCCATGAACGATTGCTGCTGTAGGTGTTCTTTTAAACACAAACTTTTTGTAAGTATGAAATATTTGCTCCTATATCTACAGCATGAAATTGAATTATGTGATAAGTGGGATACTGAATCAGAAATTCTTTCTTCGGATATTAAGATGGTGAATAACATTGCATGGAAGTTACATCCATCTTATATCCCATACTTTTATTTGATAATTACGGAACGCCGATTACTTGATACGTGACTGTTGATTCTTGTGTTTCTGTAGCTGGCCTGGGGAGAACAGGAACACTGATTGCCTGTTACATAATGAAGCACTACAAGTTCACACACGCCGAAGCCATTGCTTGGATAAGAATATGTCGCCCAGGCTCTATTATAGGACCCCAGCAACACTTCTTGGAAGAGTATGTATTTATGTGTTCTTTGCTTCTCTACATCCTTATCCACCTTCCACTGTTTATAGGATCTAATTTGTCTACTGACGTTGGTATGGTTTTGCATGGTAAATATATTTAACGTTAGTTAATACAGGATTGAAATCTGACTTACTCAGAAGCAATCACCTTCTCTGGAGTTCTGTGCATTTTGTCCCTTGTTTTTAAGTATTGAGTTTTTAAATTTTTTCGTGATAGACATGTAAATTTTTTTTCAGATGAAGGTGTACAGAAGATTCAAATGTTGGCAATCTGTAAGCATAGCATGTTTTCATATGGTTTTTGATATGGATGCAGATTTGTTGATATGGATGGCTTTGGTTTTGTATCCTAAAGGAAGCAAGGAATGTTATGGCGGGAGGGAGATCTTATCCGATCAAAGCAGAAACAGCGAGGAGTTGATGGAAACATTAACAGAGTTCTCTGTGGCTTGAGTGACATTTCCATCAGTGACAGTCTGAATAAAGCACAAGACTTGGATCAATACAAGGAGGTAAGTGTGCTCAGGAAGAAATTCCAGCAGACTGCAGCTGAGCTTTTAATAGCTAGCTATAGATAACTTCTAGATTTGTGGCGTTTTTAGGCTTATGTTAGTATTAGATTGCTTTTTTCTAGGTCATAATTAGACAAATCTCCACTTAAAAAATGAAAAAGAAAAAAGATCAAGTAATATTTGAAACTGTTACAGGTAATATTGCAAGCTTCAAAAGGTTTTGATTATTTCAAGTCATTCTCTCAGGAATTTTGGAGCTTTTTTGAAAATAAAAACAAAGTTGGCTTTCCTCCTGGAAACAAAAAATCTACTTATTCCAAGTTTTTATCTAATACTGCAGGAGTGTATAAATGTCCACTCCTTTATCACTGTGCTAAAGATGAGGTGATGTATACATTTAGGTTAAGGACTTTACAATTATTTTTTGGGAGCACAGGCATGAAGGCTGAACCAAATTGAACATAGTTTTGTTTCTGGGCTACTAAGAATCTAAAACTGTAGTTTCCTACATTATCTGTAAGAGATTGTCTACAGGAGCTATGCATTTGGTTAATCCCTTCTTAAGTCTGTGGTGACTAAAGAGGTTTTAGGTTCCTGATGGAACCATTTGGTTGATGTAAAGGACCAGGCATGTAGTGGGCACGTTTTTCATATCATTATTAGTATAAATTAAAATAAGCATCTATGGTAATCTGGAAGAGCATCTAGAATGCATTTCTGTAAAGGTACTGTTTCCTTGTATGTCACTTTTTTACAGATGTTATGTTAAAGCTGTTCAACATTCAGTTTTCAAAACATTTAACTTATCTTATTATCTTTCTGGGTATATGGGTATATCTCAAGACCTCATTAAACCAGGCTCTCTAGAGGCTCAAAACAAAGTAATGTTCCCAGTCCCAAAAATTTGTGATATCAAAGAATCAGATAAGAGGACAGCTGTATGTGATAACTGTTGGGCTAGTAGAGACAGTGAAACAAAATTCATCAGCATTGTGGCTGGATGATGGGTAACAATGGCCTAGCATGTCATCTCCAATGAAATCTAGCTAAGATATTTATATTTTCCTATAATGAATGCAAGTTTGACCATCACATCATTTGATTACCTTCTATCATATTACTTCTGTCAGTCTTTTATGTTGGTTAATGGCAGAATCTGTTCTGTTTTGTGCAGAGCAGTGAGTTCACTTAAGCACAGCGGGAACTGCAGTAATAAAAATGTTCCATCTGAGGTCAAATGAAGTACAATTGGTATGAGTTTGTTTCCATTTGGCAAAAAAATCACAGTTCTTTTCTTGCTTTGTGTAACTTCCATATTTCTCTGCTACTTAAGATACTGTCTCTCCATTATAGTTGGGTCTTAGAAAAGTGTTTTGAGACCAATCTGAAATGATAAACAGGTATTTAAACAGAGTTGGCCTACAATTTTAATAAATCTTAGAGTATATAGTATTTTCTAAAGCTAGAAGAAGTGAGGATAAAACCCTGAGATCTGTTCATCCTGTATTCCTTATTAAGTTCTCATAGGGAAACTTTTTTCAAAACTTACTTTCCTAGAGATTGTAAGAACTTTCAGGTTTTTATTTTTTAAATCAAGTAATTAATAAAGTTGATTTTAGCACCTCTTGTAGGACGCACAGCTTTATTTAAATTACATCCTCACCTTCTGCATAACAAAATTTTGTGTTACTGCTTCCCTTGCATGCTCCTGCCAACTTTAAAAATAGTTATGGAGAAAGTTCATGTTCTATAGAAATGGACTTCCTTGAAGTAAATAAATAGAAATGGACTTCCTTGAAGTAAATAAATGCTGGCATTAGGCTTAAGCATCCTGAACTGACTCTGAGGTCAGGTTCTGCAGAAGTCCTGCGTGAATGGGTTATGCAGACACATTTAATGCACTAGAACTGTGCAAAGGGCAGTGCCACATCTGCAGAAGATGGTGCATCAGCCTTCTGGCTCCTAATCTTTCTCAAGGAGTTGTTCAGTACTTTGAAACAATGCTGCTCCTAGGATTTGGTAGATTGCCTTTCTTGCATACTTTTGTGTTTCCCAGAATGATTCTGAAGACAAAGCAGATGTGGAAGCTCAGAATGGCGTGACACAGGGAGATAAGCTTAATGCCTTAAAAAGTCTGAGACGGCCTTGTTCTGCTACAACTGGAGCTCTGAGGTAATTAAACCGTTCTGAGGTCATTTGCAATTTTAAATTCAGCCCATGCTGTCAGATCTGTATGGCAGGTATATGATCTTGTTTAAGGCAGTGGTACTACCTGAACCTCCTTCTGTGTTGGAAGTTTCTCCAGGTGTGTGTCTGTTAGTTGAAGATTTGGTTTGTTAATCTTTTTCTTCTCTGCTTTTTTCCCCTCTGTGTCCCTGTTCAGGGTATCTTCTTACTGTGTAGCAGTAAAAGATCAAAACCTTCAAATTTAAATCTAGCTTTTTAAAACTTAGGACTTGAACAAAATATTCTTCATTGAACTTAGTTGTTTTTCTGTAATTACTTTCCTGTTCTCCTTATATAAATTTAGAATTTTTCAGAACCAGTAAAAATGTGCACTGTGAAAATAAACCTTGCGTACCTGTACTCTGTTCTTTAACTATAAATTAAAACAATGATTGTAAATAGTTCTCACTCTTATTCTTGTATTTTAAGCCAGCCTGAGACACACGGATATGATTTGGCAGAGGGGAAAGGCTTTTTATCCTTGGATAAAGATTGCTGCTTTTGTTTCTTTAGGCTGCAAGACATGAAACTGCACACCAGGTCAATATCACAACCCTTCAGGTATTGCCTTTAAAATTCTAGTTCTGGATGTATGTCGCTTGACTAGGGTCTTAATTTTCAGTGTTTTGGATCATAGTTATCACATTAATTGATCAACAGTTTCAGATTTCCGAGAATAGGCAGGCAAACCTTTTTAAATGCCTGTAAATTGCATGCTTTACCCCATTGAATCTAAAATGCAACATGTAAGACAAAATTTGTATCATTATCAAGCATTAATACTGAAAAGAGCACATATTTTTCAGTTTTATGGATCTGAATTTTTGAGCTGGATTACTCCAGATAGCTGCCATTGGAAATGAATGTTTTACCCTTTCTTGGTGTGTAATTAAAGCTGCTCAGTGTCATTTCTTCTGTACTTGTAGTTGGAGAGCTGTACCCAAGTTTTTTCCTTTAAGGTCTGATTGTTATATCCCTGGGTCTAGGGATGGAGAAAATTAATTTTTCTAATAAATTAATATGGACAGCCATAATGGTAACATTCTTGAGTAGTCCAGTGTAGCATACATAACAGTTCATTATCAACTCATGAAGAATTTTGTCATTAAGAATCCCATCCTAGAAAGAGGTGTATGTTCTGTGCAACGTTGTGAAAATGTTCATTTGGAAATGATGATGACATCATGAAAGCTACAGTTTTGGTTTTTTCTACTCATACTTGTTTATAAGCTCAAAAAGTAGTCTTACTCAAATTTACATTTAAAATTCTAAGATTTATGGTAAAATTTGCAATAAAGCTATAAAAATGGGCACTCGGCCTTCATTAAATTATCTAGGTGAAAAGTAGCCTTACAACTGTTTAATAAGGTACAGCAGGGAAAATACTTGGAGTGGGATATCTGGAAAGTTTTTTTAAAAAGACGTTTAAACAGGCAAACTTGAATTTTTGCTGTTGAGTTCTCAGACTTGAGAATTCACACCTTTTAAAGTACCACTCTGTGTACTGAAAGACTGTATGTGTTTGGGATGTATATTTTAATTATAAAATCTCGCTTCTCACTGCGACTCTGCACTCCTTTTAGACTGAATACTTCAGGTAGCACAGAAGGATCCATATCTCCTCTGAAGGCCTCCAGAGTGATGGCAGTTACTTCACCATCTGCAGAAAGAATAAGCAGACTTTCCACATCCTCAGGCTCTAACCTTAAAAGGTTTTCTTCTTCTTCTTCTCATTTTGGTACAAATGCTTGCCGTATCCGGCAGTGGTTGTCCGCATGTCTGCCGTCTATGAAGTGCTTGCGGCTCTTGGTTATAAGAAGACTTAAATGTACTTACAAAGTGATTTGCTGTTCTGCGAGCCAAACTTCAGTTACCTGCAGATTTAAAAAACAAACAAAATCCAAAATCTATCCTACTGGTCTGAGTGTTTTATTGTGTCATCAGAAACAGTATCGTGTTGCCCTAGTGGGTTGGTTTGGTTTTTTTCCATTTTTCTCAGTTGATAGATGTTCTGCAGGTATTCCCACAAATCTACATATTATTACTCTCAGAATACTGAGTGGTAATTAATATAATTTTTTTCTGAACCCTTGATTTGTTGCTATTTAGTTCCACTATTACTATTGCCCTAAGTAATTATACATATTAAATGAAACTCAGAATGATTGATGTGTTTTTAATAACTACGTGCACCAATATTTGCCTGAAGAGACTAACCAAGATGTTTCAGGGCACCCTATTTTTATTCTCAAATTCTGTTGTATGACTTCTTGGTTACTTGAAGGCTTGTATCACAAAACTGATTTCAAGAAACAGAAGAGGAGTTCTTAAACTGTTCCATATACACAAAACACTTCAGTGTAAATCACATACTCCCTAAATCTTTTAGCACAATCTCCTGCATGTGTGTATTGTTTGACAGAAGTGAAAGCTGGCCATGGTGTAGTGCTTGAGTAAGCAAAATTTGGAAAGCCCTGACAAAGAATTCTGCTTTTCATTACTTGGGAGCTAGAAAATGAGCCTGTGTGCAAACACAGATTATTTCAGAATGGTCTGTGTTATTCACCTAATGTCTTCTGAAATGTCTGTTACATTTTTGTATATCTTTCTTCATACCTTGTGTATATTTTTTTTTCCCTGCATGTGTTTCCCATTCAGCGTTTCCATAAACTCCAGACTAGCCAGTTCTCTAGGGAACCTGTATGCTGCTTCAGATGATGATGAGAGCAAACTGACATCATCGTGCTCTAGGACAGGTTTTTCTGTGAGCCATATCTCCAGTCACCTGAATGGCAGCTTGCAGCTGCCACACAGAAAAAACCATGAACTGAACAACAACTTATACAACAGAAACAGCAGTAGTGGCAACAACCTGGGCAGCCAAAGCAGTTTTCACAGCGCCGTGACAGATGAGTACACACCAACCTTCCTTTATGGGCCTTTCAACTCTTCCAGCTCCATACCAGAGTCAATTTCTGTAAGTCATAGTCACAGCAGCACTTTCAGGCAGCTGACTGACGCTTTTCTTCCTTGCTTCTGTGAGCAAAACTGTTGCAAAAAAAAATCTTAACTCAGCATAATTCTCCCAGCTTCCTCTGATGTTTCTGAACAACACGTTTGTCTCTTACCTGTCACTTCAGCTGCTTTTTTTTCCATCTCTTCTAAGCATCTCGTATATGGAAGCTTCATGAAAATAAATCACTCTTGAACTTCACCATTTTTTCTGATATCTTTTTTTTATGGACCTTCCTACCCTTTACATTTTATTTCAAATTAGCCATAACACAGTCTATAAATTAATTATGTCTATTTCTCTTCATGCAGTACAGATATGAAGAAGCCTTTGTATGTATCATAGTAAATAAAAGGTAGAACATCCTTAAAGACAGGGCTTATTTGAACAATTAGAGCTCTTGACTTGAAACCTAGTCCTTTTCTGGCATCAAATGTGAAAGGTATTGTAGGGCAGGATACTTCTGATGGTCTCACATTGCAGCTTTCATTCCTCAACAACTTTGCTGCCTTGGGCTTATTTTGTGCTCTTTTTCTGTGTAAAAGTCTGTATAAAGAGGATGTACAGATAAACTAATGCAACTTGAAAGTGTTTCTGTTCAAAAGTGTTCAAAACGCAGAGAAGACAGAGTAGACAAACTTCAGTTACAAAATGAGAAATAACTTCATCTATTCTAGGGAAAAAATAAACATATCTACTTCTGTAAATCTAAAACCAATTTAAAATATCTGGTTTCCAAAGATTTTATAGCCTGCTAATTCTAAGAAGTAGTACATTGTTTTTAATAGACTTGCCTACGATTAATTGAACCTGTCAGCCTCTGTTGACTAGTACTGACACAATTTTTTTTTCTTTACTGGGTGGAAGTAAAATTTTCTTTGTGTAAAATTAAACTTCAGAATATTTCACATCTCTCTTCTGTTTCCTTACCACTGATAAATTGTTTCAGTATAAAGTAAGTTGTGGTGCTACACGTGCTGGTGATTCTGAGTGTGGTGAGTTTGTCTTGAGTCAACTAACAACATACTTTGCATGTAACTAGGATGTCCTGAAAAAGATCGTTCATTGGGCTGTGTTCTCTTTTTCCTGCAGAAGTGGAGGACCTACCCTCTTGTTAACAGCTGGGATGTGGCACTACTTACAGTTCAGAAGCCACATGTTTGTAGCTTGGGAGTATGGATTGCACTTTCTGAGGATAGATGGCTGTTCCATTGTGGAATTAAATTGCACATGTGACTGAAACCTAACCTGTATACAAAGAGCATTGGAAATGAAGTTAGTTGAAGGAACATGATTCTGTATTCTCTTACTCAGTGGATACTTCCTACTCTGGTAGAATCTGCTTGCTCTAAAGCAGCTTTTCAAAAAACTTGATGCTTTCAGACTCCTTGTTTAAAAAATACATCTAACTTCTTACCCACTTCAGCTTATCTGGAAATAAATGCTAGTGTTCCATGATCTTAGAATCACTGTTCTACATTGAGTTTAAAATTGAGTTTAAACTTCACTTTAAAGAGCGGTAGTAACTTGTTTGCAAGGGAGTTCTTGAATATTGCCACATCTTCACACCTTTAATTTGTCTGTGTTTTTCCCTACTACATGGGATTGAAATAAACAATACATAGTTGAGATTTTTCAAGTGGGATGTAGACACCATATTAGTTTTTCTATGACAAAAGAAGTTCTAGAACAAGAGAACTGTTCTTGCTTAACTAATTTGGTTTAATTTCTTCAGGCATAGAGGTGAGGAGAGATGTGAAAAGCTGTATAGCAATCCAGAGATGTTTGTTTTCAGACACACTGAGTCTTTCATTTGTTCATGCACTCTGATTGCTCTGGAAAGTCATCCTTGGTAGGTGTTCCCAGTCTTTAATCCAACATGCTTACAGAAATTCAGTCCTCAGCTCCTGTTGAGTATACTGGAACTAAAAGTCAGTATACCAACAGTGGTTGAGAGCAATCACTTCTCTGAATAATAAGTGGTAAATTGGCTGATTCGATTTTTTTTTTTTTTTTAAACGCCTCACTTTCAATATTGTCTCATTTTTAATGTATTGAACAATAATTCTTTGGAGAGTCAGCTCATTCTCGTTCTTTTCAGTTGTTTCTTTTGTAAATTATATGCTGCCAGCAGCATTTCTTAAAGGTTTTTTTCCCATATTCTACTTACATATTATGCAAAAAGTATATGCATGTAAACCTACATGCAGCACCCTAAGGGGAAGAAACTCCTTGTAACTGTAATGTGACTTAGTCATGAAAATAAGCTGGCATCATCTACAAGAGTACCAAATGATAATATAAAGCATTATAGAAGCAGTAAGCCCATTTCCTCAAGCAGCTTAAAAGGCTGAATGTAAATGTAACATCTTAAAAACCAAGAACTGTCATCTCCTTTAGAGAGGTTGTTGCCATAAGTTAATGCTACAAATGATTTTTAACAACAGAAGCCAAGTTAGTGGGCTTGTTCCATAAGCATAGGACAGGAAATTAAGTACTGGTGGCACTTTGTTTCTTTTTTTATGTCCAGATATTTACAAAATTCTAGAATAGTGCTGTGTTTCTCTTTAATCTCATAAACCCTTGTGGTTCAATATAAATGGCATTGACACGAAAATTTCCCAAATCTGTGTGGGGAGAGGGGGTGGTTTACAATGTAACTGGCTCTTCAGTATTGTTGCATGCCTTTCTTTCTTAGGTAAGGATGCCTTAGGAAAAGAGAGAAAAGCAAGGAATGTGCGTTACTGTGTAGTTTGAGGAAGAGGAAAGGAACAATTCATGAACAGGTGAAATAGGTATTGACAGCAGAGAGGCACTTACAGCTCTGTGCATTGCAGTGAAGAAGGAAATGTCTCTTCGCAGTAGAACTGTTACATGACTTAAAAACATTGATTTAAATGAAACATTAGGCATAGTGTAAAGTTCTGGGTTGAATAGAAAACATTTTTAAAGAACTAAATACCTCTCTAAAATGCATGATTCCCCTGTTTTAAGAACATCTTTGGTTTTCTTCCTACCTATCTTAATGACTTTGTAATGCACGAAAGGATATCAGGGTGTAACCTTTGAATAATTCTTGGTTTGATATTGCTTGCTCTTGAGGAGCAGAAGTTATACACAGTCAAATGCAGCAAGATCTTTACATGAGATTCTATCTCCAGTCTTCTCTGAAGAGCGAGGTGAGCGGAAAATACTCTATTTTATAGATTATATATGAGAAGGAACATTTCTTAGCAAGAGTCATGCCATGCAGTCTGCATAGCAAAGTGCAAGTTTCTGATTTACCTGTAAAGTAGTATTTTTTCAATAGAATAATGGTTAAAAAGTGTTCCTGTTTGGAATGTTTTTCAGCTATGTTCTGATGAATGCATTTGCTTCTAAATGTATCCTATAGCTCTGTGCATCTATCACAGTCACAGAGGAGTGCACTAAATTGCTACCCATTTTATTCATACTTGACTGAGTGTAGTTATTGTGATGTCCTGAGGTTTAAGACAAGAGTAGATTTTTGGATCATTTAATCTCTGAATGCTTTCTGTCTGGTAATGAGCATCTCACTAGCTAATACAGATGGTTTATTTGAGGACAATGTAATTTTTCAGAAAGATTAGTCCCACTGACTGAACACAGTGATGCTTAAAACTATTTCACTTTCAACCTGAAACTTTCTGTATCTCTTTATTATGTCACTGTTATAGCCCTTTGTTACCTTGTTTTCTTGTCACGGAGAAATCTCATGCTAGTCATCTCAACGTGATTTTCTTCTGATAAGCTAAGTTGGCTCAAAGACCCTTTTGGAAAGTGTTCAACTTCTGTAGTTTTTGAAAATCTTCCTGGTCCAGAAAGCTGCTATTCAGTGCTGTCTTGCTTATAAAATCCATGGCTTGTTTTGTCTTCTTTAACTGTGATACACTGGAAGCTGAGGGGGAGGGGGAAAAAAAAAAGACTTCTTGCCATTGACGGTAGAGACTTCTATTTCTTGTAGTTTAGTCCCATGTCCTGCATTCCCCAAGGGGTTTTTGGCGTGGTTTGTGGTTTGTTATTTTAATGTGGAACTCTGTGGAAAAGCATCATCTCTTTTCTTTTTATGTAGTTGGTTGGGGTTTTTTCTTCTCCCCCCTCCCCTCTTCTTAACGGGACCGATAAACCAGTCAAGGAAGATTGTATTTTCTTACCACTTCAACCGCTGACATCCAGCTGTTTTGCTTTTGGTGGTACGTACCAGTGGTCTGAAGCTCATGAGCAAAATACGGAATAATATCAAGCCTTAGTACCAGTTCTGGCAGAATTCTCTGAACAACAGGATTCTGTTTAATCATTTCCACTTCACTACTTTAGATGCTGAAATTACTTGAAAGTCGTGACAGCCAAGCCTAGGCTTGTTGCAGTGAGTGTTTGTGTTACACTGCACCTCTTTTTAATTGGAGCACATCAGGTGATGTACCTGACAAAAATCTATTACATGTACAGCTGCTTTGTTTATTCACTTAGCTCATCAAAGGACTCTTGAATGATACTGATTAATTCCCTTCTCTTTATTGCCAAAATCTCCCTTCCCTGAGTTAGATATCAAGCTACCCAGCTGTAATCGTGCAGGTACATTTATTTTAGAAAATCGCATTATCCCTCTTACTTATCTCTCTATCTTTTTTGACACTAGTGGTTCAGGAGTATTTTGAGATAGTTAGGACAGTAATTTTTCAGTTCTAATTTCTCTTCAGTAAACTCGAGGTTTTTTTCCCCACTGTGGAAGAGAAAGTGATTCACTAATATTTTTTTCCCTGTTGTACAATGAAATAGCTTTAATACTGCTGTTCCACATTCCACTTAACAAAAGAAGAATAAAAAATAACCATGACTGTGACTGTTGTTGTCAGCCATGTATTTTTCTCTAATGGTTTTTGTCCTTCATCAGTGCAACCTTATAATCCACTTTATCATGTTTATGCTGATAATCTAGAAGAAAAGCTTTCAAAGGACAGAAAACTTGCTATTCTAGTCAAACAGAATAAATATTTTATTTGAAAACTTTACAAAGTACATGTTTTGATTAAACAGAATCTCTCACAATTACATTTTGCAGAATGGCTCTTTTCAAGTATAACCCCATTTTAAAGTACTGCTATAAGATTTTTGCTTTGTTCTTACAATAGTTCTAAATCCAAATATCACTCTTTAAAATGTATTTTTATTGGAGAATATGTAACTGGGTAGTCTTAAGATGAGTCACCTTTTGCTTCTATAGCTGTCATGGAAACTGGCAAGATGGAAACATTTCAAAAAATTTGAGAAGTGTTAGCAGTGTTTTAAAATTTATATACATCATCTTTACCTGTAGCACAGTTTTTCTTAATAAGAGCGTACAATTAATGAAGATAAGACACTCCAGCGCATCTTGCTCATGTGTAAATTTAGCAGACCCTCAGGATCACTTCAAGTGTGCGTGCATTTTTCTCTAATGCACCCTGAGTTAGTTTAGTGGGTCTTGCGTGTTCGTGCTTGCAGCAATGCTCCTATTGCAACAATGTTTTGGAAGAGTTGATGCGCAATTCAAAATCTTCAATTCCATTTTTGCAGTTACGTGGGGAAAGTGCATCTTCAAATCCTAACAAATAGTCCTAAATGCTATAGGGTTATTCTGTCTTGAAAGTGAGTTTAGGCTGACTTGGTCCTGCAGCTGCGTGTCTGCCAGTACAGTTCTAGTGCCTAGGTGGATCTGGTGCTCATTTTCTCTTCCAGGAGCTTTCTGTGCCTCCTGTTGAAGAAGAAAAATGAAAGTGAGCTAAGCAGTTGTTTCAGTTTATAAACTTCATTAGATATCCTTAATGCAGTGAAACTATCCAATTCTTAGTTCTTTGTTTAAATGTCTGATACTTGGGTATAAAATGCCAAGCTTGGCACTGCATGGGGTCCCTGTTAGGAATACACATTGAGATTTCTTCTCCATTAACTGGTTTCATATTCTCATCATTGCTATTTAGCAGTATATTTTCTTTGGGTTTTTTTCCTTCTATTTTACCCTCTATTTTAAGCAAGATGTTGTTAAATCCAGCATATGGCTTGTAACAGTGGATTGGGGTTTTTCGGTTTCAATAAAGCTTTCAGAAGCATAGGCCACACTTTGAATCATGGCAAATATAAATTTTAAAATAGAAAAATCCTCAAAAGATTTAAAAAAGGAAAAAAATCACAATTACAGGCTCTGAAACATTGCAGTCAATTTCTTCAAGATGTGAAGAGATTTAAGAAAACAAATTCTCTGAAAATGCAAAAAAAAAATCAAAACAACAAGCCTGTCCTGCTATATTTAATTTCTTCAGACTCAAATGTGAGTCTGTATACTTCACAATATCTCAGCTGTTACAGCTATCACCATGTTTTTCGTAATAAAAATTTATGTGAAGTCACATAGTTTAATATGGAAAAAATGCTGTTTAGATTTAATTACTTCCTTGTATTCAGAAAAGGCTTTGAAACATTAGGAAGGAAGCATTGAGATGTGAAGTAGAGTTATGATGAGGGTGGGAACACACTGAGAAACGTATTTCTCCATTTGAAAGTAAATAAACTCTGCCTACCCCATCTGTCAGGAAAAGTACCAAAACATGCTATCCTGTTTCCAAACAATACATGCTGCTGGATATTTGTTCTTTTTTTATATGTTTCCTTAATTTTTTTCCATATTTTTGTAACTTGGATTACTAACAATTTTACGAATTCTAGTTTAAACTTTACAATCTTTAATTTATGGTTTGGTTCTTTATTTAAATCATGATGTAGAATTCCTGGTTACTACTGTCTGCTGAGTGAAGGGCTGGTGTTCACAGTTCTTCGTAACTAACACTTGCTGGTTTTAAGAGTGTGCAGTGCTTTCTGGTCATCTTCCATCTGTCCAAGCTTAAAGTAAGCTTTTACTGTACAACATATGAGTGTATGTAATTAAATTTCATGCCTTTTTTTTAGTGTTTGTTAATCAGCTTTGCTCAGGATTCAGTTTTGATGGATCCATTTCAAATAATGCACTGATAAAGTGTAACCATCTTTCCAGTTGTTAAAATATGCGTCTGAAAATGAGAAGCCTTTGAGGATCATTAAGAGAGCAGAAGTTTCAAGTGCTCATTAATGAAGGGCTATTCCTTCTGCCTTGTGTTTACTAAAACCAGACCCTTTTTGCCAGTGGCATTCAAATCTATATGCTCACAGCACTTTTTCAACCTAGGAAAGAATATCCAGATGGTCTCAAATCTTCAAGATGGGAAAATGCATTTAAAAGACACTTTTGGAAATATACACTGAGACTTAAAATATAGGGGAAAAAGTGGTTGTGTGATACTAGTTAGAGCTATAAAGGTGTGTATGTAAATGGATTATGCACTTCTACTAAAAGGTTTAACTATAGGTGCCAAAGAGCTAGTTACGAATAGTAGGAAAATGGAAGGGAAGACTGTGAGGTTCTAGTCTGTCTTACTAGCACTCATGTTGGTCTCCAGTAGTTCTCCCTAATTCTGATTAATTGATTCAATTATAAATATGTTTGGGGTTTTTATTTGCTGTTTGTTTATAACCATACTAGTACAGTGACGAGTTGTATCAGGTAAGACTTCCTGTTCATCAGAATGACTTCTTAAACACATCTGTATAGGAGATGATAAAATGATTGGATACTGTCTAAACTGATAAATCAGTTTTTAATAAAACCTTAGACTTCAGTAGAAACAGAAATGTAAATAAATACAGTAGACCAGGTTGTGGTTTTCTCTTAATGATACTGACTTCGTACTAATCCAGATGAACCATTTGCAGTGCTTCATTTTCATCTGGTTTTGGTAATCGTACATAAATTTATCCATGTGCATATTTGCTGGTGTAGCTTTTTTCCTCAACAGTGAGTTACACCATATGTTTCCTATATCATGCATCTAAAGTAAGCTGACTCTTTTTACAGTAGCAGTTGGATTCTCATTCAGGATAGGTGGAAACAATTAAAGTACAGTGACAGTGGTATTTTAAAGCATTTGAAACTCTTTAAGAATCACAAGAAATTGGTTTGGAAAAGTAAGTGTAGATACAGGAAGGCTGATGGACTTTACTGTATCCAGATTTTAATTTCTTCTGTTTTATTCATCTTTACCTATTCAGATTCACGTTCCCCTCTAACTCTGTTTATTTTTCTCCTTCCTGTCCTTTCTCTACTCTTTAAGCGAAAAATAACGTTATGTACAAATAAAACCTCTCCAGTGAGTTTTAATCAGTTTTTCTTCTCTGCACAGTCCCTTCAGTCTGAATATGTTCAGTACTAAAGCCTTGCTGCTTTGGTGAAACCTGCTGAGCTCTTCAGATCGATGTCCTTTATGATGGAGAAGACCTGAAGAAAAGAAGCTGCTCATTAAAAGGAAGAACCTTCAATACAAGATGTATATTAAAACCTTTACACCAAGAGGAGACTTCTTAACAGGCAGAAATTTATTGTTAATGACTACTGGAGATGCACTGAAATTGAATTTATGGAAATTACTACCCCATGTTATATACAAATTTAAATTTTTTTATGTTGAGACAGTTTGAATATATTTCTAATGAGTTTCATTAAGACATTTATTAACTTGTGTACAGTGTTAAAATATGTATTAAGAGAATATTTTGGTAAACTATATATAAAAATTATGTAAAAATTAGAATATATTTTAATTTAGGGTCTACTTTGCTACGAAAATGTGTATTTTAAAGAATTTGTACATGTTTATCAAAGATATAAATTTTTTTTTTATGAACAAGAGATTTTTCTTGGTTTATGGGTCCATCACTATAAAGACTAATGTAATTTACTTTTTTCACTAATTGGTCTTCTGGTAACTTGATGGAAGTCTAACTAGTAGACTTGTTATTACAATATCAACTAAAGGCACTTGATGCATAGTCTGCTTTCCCCTTCCAGCTGCTAATGTTTCTTAAGGAAACACTCTGAAAGAAAAATAAAGGGAAAATATTTGTTGAGATGTGATGTAATTACATCTTTCACTGCAACAGAAAAGTAATTTATGTGATGGTCCAGCTGTACAATTAGTACTCTTTCAATTTGTCTTAAAGGACTTATGTTTTGTTTTCAGTGTAGAATGTTAACTTTTGCTATGCAATATATGCTGCAAAAATGAAGGCAGACCAAACTGAAGTTGGTAGAAATGTACAATGAATTAGGTAGCACTGCATACTTGCATGTTTTTAACCTACATTTGGGAGTATGTGTACAATTTCCATAGCAACACACAGTAAATGTTGGAAGTATATTAAATTTTCATCTATCAACTGGATGCTTCATAAACCTTTAACGCTGTTGTTAAGCATACGGCTAAGGTAACTTCCTGTATCATGGAATATTTTTGTCAATAGTAAAGGTGTTCTTTACTCTGTGTAACACACAGTTTAGTCCGATGTGATTAGGATGAGACTTAGGATGAAATGGTGTTACAGGGAGGTACTAAAGGTCATGTGGAAAATTTTCAGATCTCCCCAAGTGCATAGTAAAGAAAAAATACAAGCAGCTGTGGGGATTTGATTTGCCACTAATTTACAAGACAAAAACAAAACAGATTTTTTACCTGTTTTTCTAATATCTACAGAAACTTGAAAAGAAATCTTGGTTGAATTGTCAGTCTTCGTTCCTGAAGACTTGTGAATACCCTGCATTTGCTTTACAATTGAAGCTAAGTGATACATCATTTTTTATAGAGAGAGATCACAAAGTGGTATGGAAAATTGTGCTGATAGTGTTATAAAGCAATACTGAGAGCAGCTATAAAAATCAAAATCACTGAATAAAATTTACATGCAATACTGTACTTTTTTGCAACTGTGTATATGTAACATATATACACACAAAGTAGCATATGTGTGTGCATATATATATACAATATACTGTATATGAATTATAGATTAATGGTAATTCTACCTCTTATAAAGAATTTTCTCATGTACTTTGTTATAAATAGTTTTCTTTAATAAAATACTTATTAATTTGGAAATGTAGATATATATACATACAGCTAATTAATAATAAAATGCCTATATAAGCCAACTTCCTTGTTTCTTGGGTTTTTTTCCTTACATCTCTGATGAATCAATCTTTAATTGAAGATGATTCTTCAAAATCACCTTTTTCTTCTAAGCCATGACATTGCAAAAGGACATTAGCATGATAGGTATCTTTTTTAACCAATCTAACTAACCTGCTTGTATTTGCTTGGTACAATGCCAGGTATTTAATCAGCATGTTGATATTATGATGTAGGGGTAATATTTCAAAAAACAATAATTTCCAAGCTGTGTCTGAACTGAGGAAACCTTCCTGGGCAAGGCCCCTTGCTGAAGGTGTAATATGCCTGGTCTTTTTTGCATGTGCAACAGGTGTCTTAGTCCCACCAACAGCAGGGTCTTTGTGCATAAGAATCTAAACAATTTCGCTTTCTTTAGTTTTTTGTACTTCCTTCGGTTAAAAACTAGTCACAAATGGTTCTAACATTTAACTCTGTTGCTGATTTTCAGCAAATTTGTTGCATTGCATGATTATTTATCTGCAGTGCTTAATATTCCTGTCAGCCTGTCCTGAAATAGATGATGTGGACAGTATGTAACTGTTATAGCCACTCTAAAGGAACAGGAAAGCTGGGAATAGAGCAAATGCTTTCAAAGTTGACCAAATTCTGGTGACAGTCTGATCGAAAAAGACAACAAAAAGCTTCTGCCACTGCATTCAGATGAATAATGGATGGTGATTTGGATGTGTAGACTAAATATTATACAGGAAGAACAGCTAATTAAAAGGTTTCTAGTACATACGAATCAACCTCTCCCTTGGCCTTTTTCTAGACATTTATTGATTTATTAGATGAAATACATAAATACTGGCGAATGTACAACAGGTTTGGTTTTTTGGTTTGTTTTTTTTTTTTTCTTTCAGAAATAAGTCAAAATTCTGTAACAATCAACTTCTTTACAGCAAAAAATTTTGGGACAGTGAAAGGTCAGGGAGGTCTTTTAGAACCTTGTCACTTTTAAGAAATAGCCTGAAATTTATTTCATATCCTGTTTTCACCTGTCCTTGAACTTTACCATTTCTGTTCCTTCATATATAAATATATCTGGTTCTGGGAGAACAAGCTGTAGTGCACAAGATCTTTAAAAACATGAATGGATGGATTAAATAAATCTAAGGGTTTCTACTGGGCATATTACTCTGTGGCTATCTCCTTATGAAACACTTCATCATCTCTTTTTAAAGTATGCTTTATGAAGCTTTTTGGTTAGGGAGATATTTCTTGTTACAAATTCAGAGACTATTTTTCAATTACAGAACTGCAGAAAGAGGAGGATTTTAGTTTCTGTAATAACTGTGCTTTACTGACAGCTAAACAATGAAAGGCCTCAAAAGGTTTGACACTTGATTAGACCTACACTATAAAGTGCAGCAGGCAAAAAATATGGTAATTAAGGGCCTGATCAAGTAAATCACTGAGGTATGTCTTTAACCTTAAGCACGTGAGCCATCTAATTAATGAAAAGTGAATGTAGATGTTTGTGTTTGTAACAAATCCACCTTTGGATCAATATTTGTGTCAATTGCTAACATGAGCCTTTCTGTCAAAGAAAAGATGTGCTGTATTGCAACATCCATTAACCCACACAAATTAACTTTTTTAACTTGAAAAAAAGTATATTTCAACTATAACTGCCTCCTAATACCCTGTTTTGGTATTGCTATTTGTTAGCATCATAAGTTTAACAATATCTGAAAATGCCTTATGAAGGGCTTTGGTACAGAACATATCTTATGAGCTGCGATCCCTTGCTTCTGTAGCCTACATCTAAACTACCTGTAAAAGCAGCTTTTTTCTTAAACTCATCACAACATTCATCAGCATTCCATATCTGAAAAGCTTCTGAAAGTAAATGGAAGCTCTTTTACTGAGTTTCTTATTAAGTCTTGTCCACGTAAGAACAGTTAACATTTTGTCCCTGTTTGAGTAAAGCATGGTAGAGTTCCTGGGAGAATCCCACAACTAATTATTCTCTCTCTGGGAATGGACTATTTACGCCTACTCTTCAACCAGTTTTTAGTCCACCTCAGGACCTGTCATTCATCTCTGTAGAAACTAATTTTGGAGTGAGACCGTTTCAAATATTACACTGATTCTGTGTTATCTGTGCTCACCAACATCAGTGTTCACCTCTGGCAGGCTGGTAATGCAGGATTTCCTGTGGGTTGAGACAGGCTGAGGTTTATGAAGAGATGTAAAATGTTTAGATTGAGAACCAGCTTCCTCAAGCAAGTACTGTCTTAGAATTATTGGTCTATTTATTGTGTTTGAAAGATTTAATTTGGAAAGTATATTGTTATTATAGACCAGTTCTAAAATTAATTAAGATTGCAGAAGCATACTGAGCTTTCTCTTAACAAAAATAAGATCAGAAAAAAATCTGCTTAAAGTGAGTATCCAGCATAGGAGTTTTGACATTAAATGGATTGTATTTCAGACAGATGTGACTGGTACTGGTTTGAAACCTTGTTCTAAATGAAAGTTGTTTAAATGGGTTACAACCAGAAGACTGGTAAGGCAGGGAGAAAAGAGACTGTGTAGTTGGAGTATTTCTGGAGCATGATAGGGTTTGGCTTTTTCTTTTTTTTTTTTTTTTCTTCTTGATTTAACAAGTTGAAAATCTGCTGAATAATTCATGAAGAGTGGAAAGGCTGAATCTTCCTGGAATGATATACAGTGTACGTACTGTGGCACAGGAGAAACTGCAAAGCTTTGTATCAGTTGCTGCCGTTTCTGCTGCCGATTGCAAGGTGCTGCTGCTTTTGCTGTTTTCACAGCTAGAGAAACCTCAGTCGAGCTCTGGTCTGCCAACAGCCATTTGCCTCCCTATGGACCCACCTTCACCAGCTACAATCTGTGGAATCTCTTGCTGCCTACCTGCCTTGGACACTGCTGTACCTTGGATCGTTACTGCAAACAGCATTTTCTGGACCTTGCAGCTTGTGTGACTGAACCCTGCCTTAGAGTCCCTCAGCTGCACATCCTGCCGTGTGCTTGGTGAGGACTCCTGCAGCAGAACTTCTGACCCAGACAAGGATGGCATTTACAGGGCAAAGTCAAAACTGAGCTGCATTCAGCGAGATGCCCAACGCCTCTTCCTGGAGTGCTAGCTCTCCTCTGCTGCTGCTCTGGGAGGACTCCTCCGGGACCCGCATCTTTCTGTCGCTGCTTTATGCAGTCTTAGCTATCTCAGGGACTTTATCCAATGTGATGGTCATCTATTTAGTCTTCTCCTTCAAGAAGCTGCAGACAACCAGCAATGCCTTCATCGTGAACGGCTGTGCAGCAGACCTGAGCGTGTGCGCCCTGTGGATGCCCCAGGAGGCTGTGCTGGGGCTGCTGCCTCCCAATTCCTCCTCCCTTCGCTCGGCAGAGTACCGGCTGCTCCGAGGGGGGCTCCTGGGCCTCGGCCTCACCGTCTCCCTGGCCTCGCACCTGCTGGTGGCTTTCAACAGGTACGTGCTCATCACCAAGCTGCCCAGCGTGTACCAGGCCCTCTACCAGCGCAGACACACGGGCTGCATGATCGGGCTCTCCTGGGCCCTCGCCCTGCTCCCGGTCCCGCTGCTGCCCGGTCTCTGGACCCTGGGCTCTGCCCAGTCGGACGGCAGCTCTCGCTACACCGCCCTGCTCCTCGCCCTGGCCGTGCTGGGCCAGACCGCGCTGCTGCTCCACTGCTACCTCGGCATCGTGCGGCGGGTGCGGGGCAGCGCCAAGCGGGTCAGCGTCCTCAACTTCCACCTGCTGCACCAGCTGCCCTTCCCCGCCGCGCCGCCGCCGCCTCGCCGCGCCCAGCGCCGCCTTAGCAGCGTTTCCGTCCTGCTGCTCTGCTGCGTGTTCCTGCTGGGCACCCAGCCCCTGGTCTGGGTGAGCCTCCTGGGCTTCTTCCTGCGCCCGGCGCCGCCGGCGCTACAGGCCGCCAGCTGGCTGCTGCTCTGCTCGCTCTCGGCCCTCAACCCGCTGCTCTACACGTGGCGCAGCGAGGAGTTCCGCCGGGCGGCCCGCTCCGTCCTGCCCCGCGGCGAGGGCCCGGCCGCCG
>VZRN01005387.1:1145758-1193946 GCA_013397935.1 Dasyornis broadbenti
GACCCTGCGCGCGCGGAACGGGCGCGTCCCCTCAGGCCGCTCCGCCATCCCGGCCGGCGATCGACGCCCACCACGCAGCCCAGGCCCCCGCCCGCCCCGGCAGCGCTTTTTCCTCTACACCGTCTCCTGTTGCTCCTTTCTGACCCCACGCACTTATTCTAGCCCGCTCCCTCTTCCACTGCACGGCCAGGCAGCGCCAGGTCCTTTCCCGAGGCACCGGGACGGACACTGGGGCGGGATCTCCCGCCCTGCCCCTCAGCCCCGCTCCCCATACGGCTGCTGTCCGCCCCCGCAAGCCGGCCAGGACTCCAGCCAAAGCGGTGGATTTAGGAATCTGGGATAACCGGTAAATATGGCAACGCACGTAACTGTTGTTATGCTCTAAAGATTTCAGTCTGAGACAGGCACCTAGACAGCTCTTTCTGAGATGTGCTGCGAGTTTGTTTTTATAAAATCGATGTAATTCTTTCAGCATTTGAAGTAGTTCTTTGAAGTGAGCTCCCTGAACACAAGGTTCGTTTGTGAAGAACTGGCAGGTGTCTCATTGCACACATACAGACACCGGGAGCCGCTCACTTTCCCCCAGCACACCTGACCCCTGCTCCATGCAAGACCCTCCTTCAGCTTTCTCTGCCAAACTTCAGGATGATGCTGTCTGCGGAAACTGTTAAGAACAAACACATGTACACCTCTGTGGTGATCTGGTTTGGATATTTTGTTTTGAAAGCTCTTTAAGGCCTGTTTTAACAAAGGCCTCTGCCCATAGGCGCTTGATAAAATACAATGCAATATGAAGACGGGTGGTGTCCATCTAACCTTGCCACCTGTTCAGTTACCACTTTTTTGTGTTTCTCTTAAGTACATTGTTGCAGAAGTATAATTTCACAGCCTCTGCCAGATACAAAACAACAGATTCTGTGTGGCATTTGGAAAGGAGAGAGCTCCTTGCACCGAAACCGCGGTGGTGAGTGCTGAAGGCCCGTTCCTCCCAGGAATGGTCTTAAAATCCTTGTATTTCCTTCTCTGTTGCTTGACTTCCTCCTTCCTCTTTTCCAACACAGTTGCTGTTGTTCTCATGGTGATGATACTTAGTGCTCTGTTTGCCTTTTGGCACAAACGACTGGAAGAATGTAGTTGTTTTCTGAATCTCTGGGCATCCACAAGCAGTATCACCTAAATTGTGCTGTCTTGAGAAGAATGGACATGTGGGAAATAGGAAACTTCATCACAACAAGAGTTTGTTGCACTGCGTGACACAAACTTAGCAGCTCTCTTTAGGGTATTTTAATGATGGGATAATAACAAGGAAAAGACGCGCACAATAGGTAATAACATAAAAGTCCCTTTGGCCGTATTTTATAATGCCCCACATACTGTGCTTGCTTTACCTGATGGGGTTTGAGTTTCCACAGAAATTGCTTTAAGAGGAAGGGAATAATTTAATTTTTTCCCAAGACTGAGACCTGATATATATATATCTATGATACAATGATGTATCTAAGAGCCCCATACCAATATTTTGTTTCCATCCATAAAAAAAAAAATCCTCTCATCACAGAAGAGATACTTATTAAGGTCAGTGTTTGTAAAACACAAAGAATGAAGGCCTCAAAAGAGTTTTTTTTTTTTTAAATTGACATCCTGAAAATGCATGAACATCTTGAAAACAGCTTTAGCCTCTTGCAAGGACCTGCGGAAAAATAGAGGTTTCCTAGAGTCTGAGGCTTACAGAAAGCTTCTTCCTTCATCTTGGAGATAGTGTTCCTCTGAGTGACGGCATCAGAAAGATGGGGAGGGCCAGCAAGGAAACATGAACATATAAGATATGCAAAATTTATTTCATTAACACTGTGCACTTATCTTGGATAGTGAAGGATGCCCTATATCCTTGTAGTAATATCTCATCCTAATCACAGTGACCGTGCGTTAGCTATCTTTGTGTAGCAAATGGAGAAGGAAAACTGTTTCAACCTCACCTATCCCAATACTGGGCCACCCAAAGGTAAAACTCTGTTCAACTGTAAAATAATCCTTAGGCTGGAACTCACAGAAGAATGCATACTGCCACCTCTCACCACGGCTAAAGGAACTCAAGACACTTGGTAAAGCTCAATTCTAGACCCATAAGCAAAAACAAAGTCAAACTTTAAAATAAAAAATTAGACAATTCCTCTCCCCTATTTTTGGCTATGGAACACATTAGCCTGGAATTAAAGCAATAACACATTTCAGAATTCAATGTCCAAACCATCAGATAACTGGAACTTCTGGGCTTCTTCCCTTGTAAAATAGCATGCAAGTTAAATCTGAAATGCCTGTATTTTCTATAGACTACGTTTTAAATGCAAACATGTATAAAAATGCTATGATGTACAAACCTCCAGACAGCTATCCTTATCCTATGCATCAGTTCCAGAAAACAACTGGAAATCCCTTGGAAAGTTTGATGTAATTACATCTGACTGTAAATCTTTGACTGTTTTAATATACTCAGGTGACCTAAATAGCATTATACAGAAAAAAAAAAAAAAAATAATTAAGAAAGAGTATTTGTCTCAAGATCAGTTTCTCTGAGAATTTACTGCCCTGAAAAGTCCTGTATGCCTTGTTCTAAGCCATGATCTTTGTATTTCCACATTGTAAATATTCCATGGTAAATTGCAATGGAAGCTCGGCTTAGCTCTAGTTCTCCTGGCTCTGTGGTACTGCTTCTTGGTTAAGAAAATGGATCTCATTCTCAGTTTGTGTCATTCTATGCTTTACTTTTACAAATTATTTATGTGTCCTCTGCTAGTTTAATGGTGACTTTTCTTCTATGTGAATTTCTGTCATGCTCAAACAACTCGTTTACAGACACAAGGGATATGTTACCAGTTGTCCTTTAAAATGTCTCAAGCACTCACTCTTTCAAGAAGTGTAAGTGAAGATGATGGAAAATCCTGTCAGCAAATCAGATGAGGTTTGATTGAACTGAGTTGCTCCTTTTCTCTGGTGTTGTGCCAATCAAGTTGCCTGAGCATGGCCTAAGGCTGCCCTTCCTGGACTGGCTGGCATTGCCACGTGTTATTTAGCGTCATGTGTATTAGGCGGGAGGCGTGAGCTCATTAAAGCATTGAATTTATGATGCAATAGTGGTACAGTAGTGCAGATCAGCCACGTTGTTCATATGCAATAGCTGCCTATTCCTTTGCTATTTTCTCAGGGCTTCTGGAAACAAGGGCAGGTAGGAGTTCAGTAACAGGCTGGATGAATTGTGGCCAGTTGCACTGATGTGCTTGAAAAGTGCTGTTTGGTGTATCATGGCCCAAATAAATCTGCCACTCAGTTTGTGGATTGCCCATGCAGAAATACACGTGGGACCCGCTTTTTGAAAGTAAAATTGTGATGCCTCAAAATAACACCCTAATGCAAGGGTTATTTGTGAAAATTGCTTGTAGAGGGTGTTCCTGAAGTTGTAGTTTGGATTAAATCTTCTGAAGTTACCCTTAATTTAAGATCATTATAAAAAGCTGTAGAGCTGCTTTGTGGGATTAGGTAGCTACAACAATGAGTCTCTGGCAAAACTGGGCAATCATTGCCCTAAAAAAAGTGTGTAGAAAAGTACAGGCAGCAAAGCGGAATTATGACAAGGGGAGGTAAAGATGGCAAGACAGGGGCACTAATGGTGTGGTCCTGAGAAACAACACAGAGATAAATCTGAAAGCCAGAAGATGCCTGGGATTATGATAAAATTAACCATCTCAAATTCTTTGATTCTTTTTATGTGAGGAAATAGAATTCTATGCTTTTCTCAATAAATAAAAACATGTACTTGTATTCGTAATTTCTTCCTTTAACAAAGCATTCCATACATCAGCAAATTTTCTTTAAACTCTGAAATCAAAAAAGGCTAAAAAAGACCAAAGGCATCAGCATTCTTGTAGAGACTGCATTCAAGAGCAGTACTGGACTGACAAGCAGAGATAACATCTTAGCTAACCTCCAGATTCAGTCAGCCATAAGCACACTGTGAACCTTTTTTTCCTAACTACCAAGTTGATGCTATTTTTAAAAAAACCCACATACAGATTATTTTCAAATGAAGACATTTAAGTGTAGCATTTCATTAAAGAAAAAAGTGACAACATATACTTTAGCTTTCTATTTCATCTTAAATCACATAACTAGATTATTGCAATATTCTTTAAATTCAGAAGTCCCTTTCTCAAATGGCAGCGAAAATAGCTTTTCTCGTGACTGTTTAACTTCTAAGAAAGCTACTTTTTTTTGCTCTTTTATGTCAATCCTTCCCATGCACTGTCATCATTTTACCAGGGTAATAGTCTATTTTCTTTCCTTCTCTTTCCCTTTTCTTCAGTATCTTCTGTAATTTTCTTCACTAAGGGAAAAGTTCTTGATTCTGCTGATGAGGGCACAACTGTTTGAGCAGTGTAAGTTTTGGGAGACAATTGTAAACTAAGACTAAAGAAGTGGTGGACAAATCCCACGTACTTAAATTTCTATTAGAAGAGCGAGTAGATATTGAAGACGGGCTTTTCCTGTGTAGAACAGTGGACAAATTCTGTGTCTATATTTACAGGTACTTGCATTTGAGTAAGGCTGTGTAAAAAAAAGGGTAATATGAAAAAAAAAATCCAAAAATAGTTTGAAGGCTGGAGAAAAAAAATCCTTATGGCTGAAGACTTCAATACTAGTAACTTAACAAAAGTCATGTTACAGAATAAAGACCTTAATGCAGATATTCAAACCAATCTGTTACTGTCTATGGTGATCTAATAATCTCTTCTGGTGTGGAAAACATGACCTTACAGGAAAATAGCTCTGCTTTAAGAGTGTGGGCCACCTTGTCTGTTTATTGTCAAGGGCTTCAATATGGAAAGGGTCCCTGTGCAGCCTGCCCTACACCTAGGCTGGATGGATATTCGCGAAACTAAAGAACTGGAGACAATCCTGAGAAAAAACCTTTTGTGGCTGCTTTCTTGCCTGAAGCTTTGGTTTTCTGAAGAGGCAGAATAACCACTCCAGGAAGGTTAACTGTTTGCTGTTTAGGGAAATCTGTAGGATATCTAACCTGCAACCCCAGACATCAGGCTTGCCATCAGTTTAGAGCCAAGCTTTTGAGAGTTGTTCAGAAGGAAAGCAAACTGCCACTTGGAAGGGGAGCTCCAGCCAATCAAGGGAGCTGTGTAGTAGCATAGACTTCACCATGCTGAACTTATCCTCTTGTAAGAAAACGGGTTGAAATAATGAATAATAAAAATGTGCCTCTGCCAAAATTTTTCAGCATTCTTTAAATGTCTTTTTTTTTTCTGTGCTTCTGTTCTGTGCACCCCTGCTTCCAAAGTTTTCCTGCTGCTCTGGAATTGACAGCTGATGAAAACCATAATTAGTATTAATTACTAAAGAATCACAAAAGAAGAATAAGTCTCATCCTTACCGGACAGAATCAGCCCTGGTGGTTTAAGAACCAAGGCACAAGGAACAAAAACACAGCTGCTGTTAGTGAAAAGCTTCACTTAAGACCAAAGATGCCTTGTGTTCAGGCTGTCTGCACCTCCTGTATGAGAGTCTCAGGGCAGGATTGAAAACACATCTATGCTGCAGGCAAGAGCTGCATCCCTCCTGATCTGTTCTGGAGCTGATGATGTGATGGAGGTGTAATGTCAGTTGCAAAGCAACAAAGTGAGCATTAGCAACAGAAGAAAACTGTGAAAGGGAGAGCCTGAGAGTCAGAGATGATGAACTGAAAAATAGTCAGTTTTGTAAAACATTTTGCAAACTTTGCTTCATGTTTGTTCCATATCCTCTATGTTTTCTTCTGACCCTTTTGTCTGCCTTGCCTCAGTGTACCACAGTGCTAGGATAGCCAGTTTCTTCCTATCCTATAACCTCTGACCCTGGCTTTGATGTCATTTCATTAAACACTGTTTCTGTGATTCTCCATAAACTTTGCATCTTCCATTCTAAAGTTCAGTGAAATGGCTGGAGCAGTGTTGTCACTGTGGAGACAGGAGCACCAAGGTTTGAACAGAGTTAGTAACCAGAAATGGTGTGAAGAAATGTGAGTAGTACTTCTTCCTATCTATGTTTGAGTATTACTCCTTTTTGTTCTGTTGTATTTCACCCATTGCCATCTATGCACACTGGAATAGCTTCGTTGCAGGAGCGTCCTTTTCCACAGAAGTATCTCTTTCAATTAATCCTTTTTTATAAAGGTAGTGACAAAGTCTTTCAGGATTTGAAATGTTCCACCATGTTTGCTCCTCCAGTAAGCATAATTGTCTCTCTTTCATTCAACAGAGCATCTCCCTTTAGTCTAGATTAGTTTTTCTCAGTTTGTGAGAAATGAGAGAGTTGGTAGGTTGCAAAATGGGAAAAAAAAAAAAACCAGCAGCCTCACTGCTGCTTCTATTTGATTTCAAGTAAAGGCATTTTTTATATCTTCCACTGTGGCGAATAGCTGGGGTTTTTTTTTTTTTTTTTTTTTTTTTTTTTTTTTTTTTTTTTTTTTTTTTTTTTTTGTATGCTAATTAAATCAAGGCAGTAGAACTATATTGTGTTAAAAAATAGAGATAAATAGGAACACAAAAATTATTCATTGTATATAAAGAGTAAATTTAAGTCTCTGAATTTCACAGCAGACATCTTGCTGGGCTCTTTTGTTTAATGTAACTGTTATGTACATACAAACAGGATTAGGAAAGTCACATGCAAATTTAACAAATGATGGCTCTGAGCTGAATTAAAGGCTTGAATTAATTTTCTTTTATCTCATGCATCATTAAATATTTCTGTCTACTGATTATCTATATAATACCTGTCACCTGATAGCAACCACGGTCGTTATGGTAATGTCAAGATTATAATTATAGTCCCTTCTGCAATGTAGTCATACTATGCTAAAAAAATCCTTGAGATGATAGTGTCCCATGCTTGGTATCAGACCAAACACAAATGCATTTTGAGATTGTTGAGGGGAATATATATTGTTACTAAGTTTTTAACATTCAAGAAGAATTATGTGCTTACATGTATGTATATATTTGTGTGTATTTACAAAATATGTAGCCTTTTCAACTATGGCTTTATTTCATTTGAGATCGACAAAATTTGTCAGAACTTCACATCCCTTAATGAGCATCCCTTTGGCCAAGTTTGGGAATCTAGGAGTATTGAAAAATGGAGTTTTTGTGCAGAGAACTGACATGAACGCTTGTTTGGCAGCATGTGTCAGCGTGGGAGATGAGCCCATACCCTTTTGCAGCAGGACATGTGATGCCCCAGGTGTTGTGGCTGCTCCTCCCAAGGTCTCTGTCGTGTCAGAAGCTGGTGACCCCTCATGCCCGGACTCCTGGGAGACAATGTTTACAAGACTGCAGGTTGTGGGGGGCAGAGAGAGTGTGGTTTCCCAGAGGATAAAATAGGTGCTTTCTGAAAGTTGTCTGACTTCTGTAGAATGTATGGCAGAACTCTGAGAAAAAAAATTTACCCATTATCTGGTAGCTTCTTCAAATTTTGTTAATACAGATGGCCTATTTTCTTTTAGATTTCAGAGACAATTTTCAGTTAATTATAAAGAAAAAATTCTGTCTCATAAGTATACAAATGTATAAAATAATCTCTTCCCAAATGTAAAAAGGTTCTGAGAAAAGCATATTGAGGTATCTGTGTGAATGCAACTTGTGGAGCAAATAATTCAAAATACAAACCCACTACATGAAAAACTAGAGTATTGTAACCATTATCTCATTTGGTGTCATCTAACACTATAAATATTATGTTAACCTAATGAATAAAATAGCTGATTATATGTTATTCTTATCTGTAATTTGAAAATAATTGTAATCAACTTAATTAGGGTAGAATGGCCCATACAAATTTATATCTGTAAATGAGATACCTATAGAACTACTGAAGTGTTCTTTTGTTTCTTATTCTCATCACTTACACAGCACTATATTGAAATACTGTTTTCTATTAATTTGTTTTGGGAACAAAGTTGGTGAATTGCTGTCGTATGTATTTGGTAGAAGTTTGACATCAATATTTCTTTTCAAGCAGAAGCGTACAAAGCTGTTTAAGTGCCAGCCATTCTTAGGCTGGCATAGGTACCTGTTATATAAATACTTTTATTCAGATAGTCTATGGACAAGCTTTTGCCAAGAGTGTCCGTGAAAACAGTCAGTGATGCCAGGGTTGTCCGTAGCTGTGAACCAAGGGTGTCTGATGCTGGTGGAGGCTGTCACAGTGCAGACAGCTGTGTCTGCCGGCTCTTTAGGAGCAGGAAGGCTCCTCACCTGCAGCTGCTGTTTTACAGGGGCCTGCCAGGGAACTGAGCTGTTCTCCCTCATACAAGCCCATTGCAAAAGGCCACAACTACTGCATCTCTCTAACAGCTGCACATTTATGCCACCTTTACACGTTCAGTAGCCCATTTATCCTTGTCCCTTCACAGACTTAAGGTTGGTTTATGTAGAAAGGAATGAGACCAGTGGAATCTCAATTAATTTCTTAATTATTTAGGGATTAGGGCCTTATTATACCCTAATCATTTAAGAAGTTTGGTTGATTAGAAGGATTTCATGGAAAATCTTTATTTTGACATTCATTCTGAAATAAATGTTTGAAGATTCAGCTGTTTTCCTATTGGGCATTACCAGCATTAACTACTTGGCATTACAGTAGTAAGAAGTTCAGGTAATGGTGCCAGTGGAGGAACAAACCACACTCATGGGACACAGCAGGAAATACCTATCCCTCCTGGTAGTAACAAGCACATCAGTGAATTAGAAAGAAAGATTAAGCAAACTAGATTGGATCTTGTGTAGTCCTGGCTCACCAGAAGCTGCCAAGGACGTGAGTCAGACCCAGACTTGGAAGAGACTTTATCTGTTCTACTACTGCAGCTCTTGTTCTGAAGTTACACCCTCGTTAAAGGGATGGGATTTGTTGTATGCTTGCGTATAGTTAGGTCCTGCATATATTGCAAAGGCAAATGAAACCCAGGCACCTTTGAGTTTATCTCAGATTCCACATGCATACAAGGATGTCCGTTACCCTCCCACCACATCATGTGAAAGGAAAGTTACTTTCTCTAGCATTTTTCCTTTCTTGGCACCTCAAGGTATTTTCCAAGTCTCTTCAGACTTTGCTCTTTTGAAAGCAGAGATTTTTCTGTAAGAGACAAATGCCTTCAGCAATGTGAGAGGATTAA
The DNA here is from genome assembly GCA_013397935.1 of Dasyornis broadbenti. Taxonomy (NCBI): domain Eukaryota; kingdom Metazoa; phylum Chordata; class Aves; order Passeriformes; family Dasyornithidae; genus Dasyornis; species Dasyornis broadbenti. The sequence continues at coordinate 1,154,973 of VZRN01005387.1, forward strand.
GCCATGATATCCTTGCTGCGAAGTGTGTATTAGCATTGGTATGGTGCCAGAGCTGTTCCAAAGGCAGTGGTAGCTTGTCTAGAGCATCAGTAAGGATCTTGATTTTGCCATTTTAAAGGGAAGCAATAAAACCTATTCCAAAGGAAAGCACATACTTTTGTCTCACATTTGGATTATCAAAGAGGGTTTTATCATCAGGCTGCCCTAATTCAGATGTATGTCTAGATAAATAGTCAACTACCTTGATAATTCTGTTAATGATAGTTCCCTGGCCCTTTGCTACATCACACAACAGTGTTCAGCACATGGAATTACTGAGGTCAGGAAAAGGGAAGCTAGATGGCACTATGGTCCAAAGGGATCTTGTGCTGCTGGTAAACAGGGCGAAGCTCTGCAGGTTATCTGGTCTAAGAAGCCTCCAGAATTCAATAAATATCAGCAAAAACAGGGTCAGAATTTTTGGACTGGAATTAGGGAGAGAACAGGCTGATACAATTAGTTACCTTTTGGGTTTTATGACACCAACAGACTTAGGCATATAGACGTGAGAGAGAATGCAGGTGTAAAATGGCTTTAAGATTGCCTACACAGACAAAGCAGTGAGAAATAATTTGTGCATCATTGCCTCAACATATTTTAAACATATTTGTGATTTTTAAACATATGCTCAGATATTTCTGTTTATATATGTTCTTATTTCTGGAAGTAGATAAGCTACGTACCACATGTGTGCAATTACAGGAAACCATCACGCTCCTCTAATTTGGTCCAGCAGGCTAGAGGGGAAAAATAGTCCCCCCTGAAGCACTCAATAGACTTTCCTTTAATGACTTTTAAGGACAGAGATAAAGGCACCTGCGCTCCCAAAGTATACATTTTGTTCAAGCAAGTATCTGGGGTAGTTACTGTAAGGCACTCATTAAGTTGTCTTTATATACATGTCAGTTTCCCCAATCTCTATTTTTAGAGCACATTTCTTTTTTTACTATTTTTTAGTTAACAAATATATGTAACTCATCCATTTGTATTTTTATCAGAAATGTATGTCAGACAAGAATATATTAATATAGTTTTTATTAAAATTGTAAGGCAAACCAAAGCCTTTACTTGACCAGTAATTACTATTTAAGAACACAAGTAGGGAGTTTAAGCTTAAGAATTCCTTAGGAAAATGACAAAGTTATTAAAACACAAAACAAATAAACAAAAACATCTGGAAGATTTAGAAGTCTGGGGAGGTCTTATTTAATAATTACTTTGGAGAAAGTCTCAGCATTTGAAAGTAAATAGAACCTAGTCAGACAAACAGCTTTGCATCTGTAGTAAAGCCAGCTTCTAGGCTTTTTCATTTGTGCCCTTTGTTTATGCAGTGAAAGGGTCTGCCATGTTTGAACCAAGGTCTTTTGCTAAAGGAAGAGTGCCTTTTTTAGAAGAGTTCAGTAGTTGTTGTCTTAGACATGATGTATTGCTCTACATGTTAGACAAATGTGCATCTGTCACAACAGGGATGCAAAAAACAACCAATTTAGTAGGATTTTATCATGGCAGAAGGTAACAAAAAATTACCATACTGTTCCTTCAGAGTTCAGGATGTCATTAGTGTGACAGTAAGAGGTATGGATGAGCATGTAACTAATTTGGAAATGCCAGGAAAGTTTCCAGGTTAGGAGCTGCTAGGAAGGCACTTGCAGAACTTCTGCAAAACGTGCGAAAATGGATGCAGAAGATGGCTTTAAAAGATTAATATTATTACAGAATTGTAATGCTTACGCATTTGCAAGACAGCATATGAAGGTCAGTGAAACAAATTCATAGATCAGCAATACTACAAGGACAGTGTTAAGGAACAAGCAGGAAAAGAAATAGAGCAAAGGAGTTGGAACAAAGAGAAGAAAACGGGATCAGAAGGAATGGGAGAGCAAGACACCTCCTTGGAAGTGAAAATGAGATAATGGACATAGTCAACACTGACAAGAAAACAGGAAGTTTATCAAAGAAGCTTCGGGACAGGCTAGAAGAGAAGGAATCATCTGTGGACAGAAGGCACAGTGGAGGAATTTCAAAAGTTTGTAGAAAGTGTGCAGAGAGGTAGGTGCATATTTGGGTAGGGGGATTGCAAATTTGAGGAACCTAGTTGAAGGCTATTAGAACAACCAGTAGTGGCAAACCAAATATCCTTTAGGTTAGCAAAGAGAAAAAAAAATCAGTTACTTTTGACATGACAGTCTGTTTAAAAATAAGAAAAAAAAAAAAAAAGAAATCAATTTCACAGCAATTTGTTGTTTTTACATCTTTCTCCCATTTCAAGATACATGGAATTTGTCAGCTCCTGCTTTATTGTGTGTTTGATGATTCAAGAGTCCTTTTAACTCCTGTGCTTAGTATCAGTATGCTAGAAGGATGTACTTCAAGTTTAAATGGGAAAAACGGTGCTTCTCAAGAGATGGAAAATGTAAAAGGCCTCCATCACCAAAATGGTTAAGTGGAGGGATTGAGGAAAAAAAAATTCAGAAGAAATTATAATCAATTTGTAACTCAATCTTTCCCTTCTATCAGCGACACGTGAAAAACTCTAGTTCCTGTTAACACCTTTCAGAACCAACACCTACTTGCTGATCTGCCCATTTGCATCAAGTAGAGAGATGCTGTAGATTACCCAGGAAGGGCAGCATCATCCAGTAAGTACTACCATTCCTCCAACTTATTTTAAGACGTGGCAGATCATGAGCCTTGTCCTTAGTTAACTATGGATTTCTGCTGCTTTATTAAGAACCAGGCTTCATTTTTAAATTTCTTTTATTTATTTCTTTGGGAATCACACTTTTATTTCCTTCGTGGGGACAGTACCATGCAGTTTGCCTCTTGGTTCTGGACTTTGGAGAACTGACTGCAGGTTTCAGCCTTCAAAAGCCCTAAGAAATACTTTAGGGCTGATACAGTATTTGTACAGCTGGGAGTTTTGCTTTGTGCTGCTTCAGCAACAAGGAGCAGGACTGTCTGACCTGGCAATGTTTCTGTGATTTGCTTTTTTTTTATTTTTGCCATTCAAGTGCTTTCCCCCTAGAATTCAAGGAAACTCACATTTTGTTTTTTCTGATGATGTGTCAAATCCTTTTTAAGTAGTGTGGATGTTGGCTGAACCTTCTGCAGGTTCAGTCTATAGCGGCGAAACTGAATGGAAGCCAAGGAGTTCTCTAATGTCTATTATAAGTCAAGGGTCATGTTGTATATGGAGCAAAACACATGTATAGTGACAGGAAGCAGAGTTTTCCCTATGTTTTAAATAAACAATAGCAGGTCCAATTTCTAGTATTGGTGATAGGAAGATCTCTTTGTTCTGTGAGATTTCTGTTTCCTGTGACACTCTATAAGGTACATCTCCTTCATGTTTGCTGGCATTATTTGTGTTTTCTAAATGCGTGATGCAGCACACTCTTAAAAATAACTGTCAACTTTGTATTTGTTTTCAAGAAAGTGCTGATACTAAATAAAGTACTAGTTGTGGATTGCAGCAACAGCCAGAAAATAGGCACATTCAGCAAGAAATCCAGCATGACTGTTTTTTGGATTTAGTGTCATAGGTGAACTGAAGAATGCAAGAGTTGATGAATTTAACGCACTTTAAATCTGCAAATATGTTTAAAAATAGGTTCTAAAAATTAATATATATTTTTAAGCTGCTCATCACACATTGAAACTGCTTATTTTACTTCACTATCCTTGGATGAATTTATTCTCAAGATTGTTCATCTAAACAATGTATTTTAAGAGCTATATATTTATAAAATACTAAAAGTACTAGGATAGTTAAATTTTGGCTGGTGACTGTTCACAGGAAGTTCAAGCAGGGTCTATGAAACAGGCCTAGAGCCTTGTAAGTCTTCTAGCAGAAGACACACACAGTACATGAACACATTAACAGTTCTTGAAGTTGTTAATTGCTCTGAATAAATCAACAGCCGTTTATTGCAATGAAGATCGTTTCTTGGAAATACCAGGAGTGCATTAGAAATATACAACATTGTAATGGGATGTTGAATAGGCTCTTCATTGACATGGAATTTTTCATAGTACTGATTTGAAGAGCAAATCAGAATTTCAGATGATTATTATAAATACATTTATACTGCAATAGTCAATTGAAAACCGCTCTTCTGCCTTAAAAATTAGTTTCCAGTAAATTAATTTGTTTAACATTCTTGGAAGGTGCCAAATTAATTATGTTTGTTTACTTCAGTCGTCTGTGAATATTTGCTGCAATATTCCATTGCAAATTACACAACGAATTCCCAGCGCTGGCTCGGTATTTCCAGAGACACCCTAACGTAGTTGCTCTAATTCAGGTGCAGTGTGTCTTCCAGGCTGGCTGCTGAGGAAGGCAGGCTGGAGGACAGAGTAAGAGCTGAGGCTGAAAGTCTATTTTCTTCTTGCCTCAGTTTAGGATGCAAACCCAAGCCTGTTACTGCATTTGCAGTTAAGGGACAGCTTGTGGAAAGACACACATCCTTCTTTTCATCTCCAGTTGCAACTGTTAATTTTGCTGTAATAGTTTATGTGCAAGTGACCCCTGTCTGCCTTCTCAAAGACCAAATGCAGCTTCCCCAACATTCCTCACCCACGAGCCACCTTCCCAGGAGCAGCAGCCTTCCTTCTGGGGCCCACGGTGTGGGGGAAGGACAGAGATCCCCTCTTGCCCCTCATTCTTTTTTTTTGCTTTTCTTCTTCCTCTGTTTGCTCTCTGAGTGTAAGCTTTGACCAGTACAGAAGTTCTAAACTCGGGTGTTTCTATTATGAGCAGGAATGCCTACAAACAGCTTGCTCCAGTACAGGTAAGAACTAAAGAAAAAAGTTGGGAATGTTCATAACTAATGGAACAAACCGGAGTAAAGAGCCAAGCCTCCCTGTGCCTGGTCTGTCTGCAGTATTTGCTTGAAGCAGGAGTGAATTTGACCACGTACATTCCTTTTCTTTTTCTTTCAGTTCTAGTCTAGTCTGGCGAAATACAAGAGTTATTCCAACATAAATAAAAGATGGGACCAACATCTAACAGAGATTAGGTTTTTACTGGGAAAGAATAGTTATAAGCAGGAGATTTTGGAACCATGCAGATCCCTACAGATCTTCACAAAATATCCAGAATGCAAGAAGATTTTTCCATATTCCTAAACATTCATCTCCATCCATGACTATGATATGAATTTTATATACAATATTTTGAAGTAATAAAGGATGCGAGGGAGCTTTCCACTTTCTCTCTTTTACAAGGGTGTTTCCACAGCTTTCAAACCCTCATAAAACAGTGTCTGCTCTAGTACATATGTACAAAACCTGTTCAGGGCTATTAAGATGTGATAGCTGTAGTAAAAGTTTGTTATACATTTTTTACACAAAGCCTGTGAGCCTCTGGATCACTGTTTTATGCTTTACCAAGCAAAGGAAGGATTTCTAGCGTTTTTATACCTCCATTTACAATGCTTATTTAATGATAGTAAGGATTCATTTTGCAAAACTTCTAAGCATATATGAGGCTTGGATTACATAGGTAGCTGGAACTAATACCTGGAACTAATACCCTCTACTGATGTTATGTATATATTTCAGTATTGTAGAGAACTAATAATCAGAAATGCTTACCTGTAAAGTAATATCTAATTATTCTTTTCAGTTTTGAGAGTGTGCAATGTGCTGAGAGCCTACACTGAACTTATTGTGAAGAGTATCAAGAGTATTTTCTTAATCCTATCTTTCTTTGTTTCATTTCACAAATACCATGTTTTATCAATTTTTTTTCTTTTTCTCTTTATTCTCCTGGAGAAGGTTTCAGTTTCAATATCTCAGAAACTTTTCTACATGTTTTTAAATGGGAGGGGGAGAATTTCCAACAAGATAACTGAAAGGAAGAATAGTAGGAAATGTTAATTAATTGTACGGATTTTGTAAAAATGAACTAGCTGAGTGACAGAGCAGGAACTACGTGGGGAAAGAACAATAGTGTGAGCACACAATAGTAAGAAATAATATAGGGCTAGATTTGGGAAGTACTTGGAAGCAAGGAGTCTGAAAATTTATCTAGTATTGGAAGTTATAAGAAATGCAAAGAGGTTAAATGCCAGCTAATATGCCTGCTATAAAATATCTTTCAGTTCTGCTAGTGTTAATTATCAGTTCAACTGCAGGCTACATTCAGTAGTGCCTGGAACCATTAATGGCTTGTGAAAAAGTAGTCATCTGAGTGATCTTGCTGACTCTTTCCAGGTGCCAGTGAGGAAAAGTTACAAAGGACTCAGAGAGGTGTCCAGCATACTGAATGAGAGTTTGGCTGTAATTCAAAGTGTAAGAAACTTGCTTTTGGAAAGGCATATTGGAAAGGAAATGAGAACATTTAGCATGTGATTTTGAGAGGACTGGAAAAAGTCCCAAGAGCAATTATGTTGATAGGAAATGTAAGACCCGTCAGTGTAGAAGAAAGTCTTTAGAGAAAATAAAAACAGTTTTGAAGTTACCCTCTGAAGAACTGGGAAGAGAAAATAAGTATGCAAAGGAAAACTGTGTGTGCTGAAACTAGTGTATAAAGGTGCAGTTGATTTCATAATTAAGAAGAAAGATAGTCAAACTGAACTACTAAAAATGAGATGAATAACTAATTACCAGAAAGAAGAGATTCAAAATAATTCTTAATTTACTGATAACTGAAAAGAAATTGAGAAAGGAGAGTCGCCCAGATACTTAGAGATACAACTGCAAGAAAGGTTCAGAAGTTTTATATACCTGCTGTGACTTGAAATGCGAGCACTCGTAACTGTTCTGTCACAGGAGAACAGCTAGTGTTAGGTATTGTACAGACTTGAACAGATAGAATGTCAGATCAAGGTACCTTATTCAGCAGATTGTCTTCATTGTTCTAGGTTATTGTTGTTTGCATGGACAAAAGCGCCCAGCAGTTGCAGGGAACCAGAGGATGCTGAGGCATGTAATAATCAAGAAGGAAGTATAGGCATGTGATAGTGAAGGAGGAAATATTTTAAGTTCTTTTGGGTCTGAGAACAATTTTGTCTATCTGGAGGTCTATATGCTTATGGTAGATCTTGCAGCTACTTGTCAAACCGTAGCACGTGAATTGTTTCAGTGCTTTGCACAGTGGGGCTTCCCCAATTTTGACCTCACCGAAATAACTTGGGACATTTGTCATTGTAGTACTGCAAAACTTCTTGGCAGAGAGGGAGCTTCCCAAGGGTGAATTTCCCTTTGTAGCTATCTTCTCATAAGATACAGAGGCTTTACCTGTTTGTGCTCATTAGATATTTGTACTGTGACTTCCTATTCTCCACTGCATCAGTGGAGACCTTTGGTGTACTTGGAAGGCATTTGCACAAATTCAGACTGTCCAAAAGGAAAAGAACAAAAAGGAAATTCTTCTGCATAAAATGGTGTATGTTGTGAACAAGTTAAAAAGCAGAATCTTATTTTTGCCATTGTATGATCTAGCCCATTGCGCATGGGACATCTAGCTGTTGCAGCAGAAGATTTTAACGTGAGCAAAGTCTTCCCTCACAGCGTAGGCCCATCTGAGTTTGGAGATAACAGTAATTATAGAATCACTAAGGTTGGAAAACACCTCCTAGATGAAGTCTAACCTTTGAATAGCCTGCAGCTTTTGAGACATGCAGATCATATACTTTTATATGTTTATTGTAATCTTTTTGTGGTAACAAATATAAAGTTATCTGATATTAACCAGGTTCAATTTCAGTACCTTTTTCTATTGTAACTCTGTACTACAAGTATTGTGTCCCACAAAATTCCCCACAGTTATGGACCACTGTTGAATCTAAATTCTGCGCGAGGTTTTTCTCTCCACAGTCTAATTGTTGTTCTTTGCTTGATGAGCTCTCTAGGTAGATTTTTAATGGTTAACTGCAAGACTTTCTTGTAGGAGCGGCTCACAGCAGGTGCCGTTGGCTGCTTTGGTTTGGGCACCTGGGCTCTCCGCAGGTGCTGGGCTGTTTTCTGTGAGTCACTCCTCATCCAAGCTCTGTCGATCTCAGATTTGTTCTGTTTTATGAGATGGCCCGTCACAGAACGGTTCTTTATCAGGCCCGTTTCTAAAAAGAAGTGTTTTCCTTGTGTAACTGAAAGACTTCACGTGTGGTGTTCCAGGGACTAAAATCACGGTCTCTGCTTTGGGGGTGTCATTCCCCTTGAGTTGTCTGGAATTTAGGTTTACTTGGTATAGAAAAACATGTGAACTTCTGTCAAGGAAATTTGCTGTGAGGGTCTGGGTCTTGCTTGGTGTTCTTTCCTTGTATAAGTGGTTGTGGATATAAGGAATGGGACAAAAAGGGTATTTCTTCTCGTGTAAAAACTGTTTAGAAGCTGGATATGGCCTAAAGCTCTTTTTTCTGTTGCTATGTTATTAGGTCTTCTCTTTTTATTCTATCATCTCAAAGCATTTCCTCATAATCATGAGGATATTACAGCAATTCCTTTTAGTAACAGGATTTAAAATTGTACCCCTCCCATGCAGCTTATTCAGAGGATAATAGATGTACTGAGTTAAAAACTTGTGTTTGTATTGTACCTAGGCCAACATGCTTGATATAATCACCAAAACATGAAACACAACTGCCACTGATTATCGGTATTTTCTACCCACTTCTCTGGAGCTCCTCAACTCTATTAACTTTCATTGCCTAAGTTAAGCACCTGAATTTTCAGAGTAATAAGCATTCCTTACTACTTTGATTAGGCAAATGACAGTGTTCAGTAACTTTAATTGTGGCTAAATGAGACAAAGGTCAGGTACAAAGAGTCTCCTTTGTAGTCAATTACCACAATCAATTTATCTCCTATAGTAAAGAAACTGAAGGTTTCCTGGGGATAAAAGGTATTAAGGGAACATACAAACACACAAACTATAATTATCTTCTTTCCCATTTTATAGCATGTGGATTTGCAACCTTGATAGCAATTTTAGATAAAATATCTCATTGCAGAGATTCCTCCAGAGCATGTCATACTGACACAGACCAGGGGAATGCAGCTCCACCAGAGCAGCTGTGCTGTTGAGCTACAGTGTAGGTGAATGTAGGTGCATTTAGGACTATCCTGAGCACATGCAAGTAAGAGCTGAGACAGTTTTTTATTTGCTCTGAAGAGATGGTGGGGTGTGTGTGTGTGGTCTGGTCATACACAATACTTGGATAATACCTCCATTTGGAAATAACTTACTGGTAAAAAAAAGAAATAAAAAGAATTAAAATTTGCAGAATCATGAGTGTTTTAAGGAACGTCTTAAAATAAGTAATGTGAACAACTGTATGGTTTTGGATGCAGGATATTAAAAGTTATTTTGTAAGAGTAGCATATATACCATGACACCTACTGGGGACTTTGCTGTGACCAGTCTGTTTTACATGAAATTTGGTAAAACACTGGTGATGTAGTTCTAAACTCCAATATGGTTTAATAAGAAAGAACTGTAAAACACGTTTTCTGCTGTATTTGTAAAATACAGATGTACATAGGTGTTCGTATGTGTAGGAAATGATCATGCTTCAAAGCTTAATGGATTGGAAAAAAATTTTAAATACCAAAAGGGATGTCTGAGTATTTTCAGATTTTACCTAGGAAATGATTCTGCAATGATTTTTTAAGGATGTCAGTGGTATGGAAAATTTACACGATCGAGTAGACTTAGGAGTACAGATGTTTTCATAATAGTCTTAATTGCCTGAAGATATCTCAAAGCCAAAAAGCCTGTATAGTTAAAACACAGTAATTCCCATCAATCTGCTCTAACTCAGGAATTGTAAGGACAGTGCATGGGGACTGGTGAGACTTTGTATTTTCTGATCTAATTTTTTCCTTTTCTTTTTCTTTTTCTTTTTCTTTTTCTTTTTCTTTTTCTTTTTCTTTTTCTTTTTCTTTTTCCTTTTCTTTTTCTTTTTCTTTTTCTTTTTCTTTTTCTTTTTTTTTTTTTTGAGGGAGAATGGAGGTTATGTGAAAATCTGAAAATCCGATCGGTACGGTAAAGCAGGAGTGCAGGTCTTAGTGGCTTTCACGCTGTTGCAGCTGCAGCCTGGACTTTGAAAACTATTGCTTGAGATGGCAGGAAAAAAAATAATACACTAAGCAAATTAAGAGATTCTACAGAATTCATATTTTACAAGAAAAAGAAATCTGAGGTAATTTGAAAGTCTCCTAAGATCTTAGACATAACTAGAAAAGGCATCCTTCCTAACCATCTATTCTCCAGGTTTCTTTACAAGCCTGATTCATTCTCTTTTTATCACAGAGAGAAAATGGGCTAGAACAGAGATATGCCTTGGAAGGGACCCTGAGATGGATTTCGTTTAATCAAATGATGTCAATACAGATTTGACTATATAATTTTTTTTGTTTCTACATATAGCTTTTGATGTGGGAGTTTCTAAGGAAGTGTTTTGATCAATAGTCATCTTCACTAGAACAAGTTTGGAAGTACAAAGCACTTCCATTTTATTAACAGTATTTGATCCGTGACTAATTGCTTTTATCCTGTGAAGCTGTGTTTCTGTACATGTATCTTTATGGTTTTAATGAGTGTTTTTAAAGTCTAAAACTAACCTATACCTGTATGAACAAACTCTTCATGAACTAGATGAGTTTAGTTCAGTGGTTCAAGTTTCCTTTTTTTTTGGAAAGGCTTTTAATTATTCCTGTAGGATCTCAGAAACATGAGGTATCCCACAGTGAAAATGAGAAGATATTCTGAACTCAGGTGAGTTCATACCAGGTTCTAGTCTGGCATGTAACAGTGCTCAGTTTGGACAGACTTCACAGCTATGTGACAGCTTCATTTCAGTGACTGAGATTTACAAAGGGGACATAGGAGCTATAATGAGATGACCTGCATTAAAGTAAATCCTTCAGCATTTAGCATCAGTAGCTGAGGTTTTGAAAAACAGGAAATTCTTTCAGGGTGGAGACTCCAAAAGCACCTAATGTTCTTTAACGTAATTGTGTGAAATGCCTACTTTTCTGTAACCATAGGTTTCTGCAATGTAATTGGGGTTTATTGTTTCAAATGGAAAGCCCTAACTCCTTTTACTCCCCAAAAGGCTGCATATAAAAAAATTCAGAGGGAAACTTCCAGTGACCTATTACATTGTACTGTTTTTTTCCTAGCAAAGGCTGCTTTTCTCGTCAGTCATGCATGGTTTTGAAGTCCTTCCAAAGGAAGACAAGGCTCTTTGAATTGGTCCAAAAGAATCAGAATTCAATGGTTAGTGCTAATCTTTGCCAATAATTTTCTGAAGTAATTGCAAATAAAGACCTTGCAATACCTGATTGGTGGCAGGATTTACAGGGCTCACATTAAGAAAAACTATGGATGTTTGTATGGCCAAATTACTCTGGTCACACATTTCTCTCTGGAGAAGCAAATAAGAAATTTTAGCACCTCTCAACTGCCTTAATTTCTTCCCCCCAAATTAATCCTGTCTGTATGGTTATTATCATCATCATCATCATCATCATTGTCATCATCGTCTCTGCTGCAATAACACAACAATGCTGATGAACATTTATTAAAATATAACTACAATATAAACTAAAGAAACTCAATAATAATAATATGATAAGAAATAATATTACTCAAGGAAAAAGCCAGGATACTGGAAGCAATTGGGTAACTGCATCAGGGAGATGTATTCTGTGTTCTGTTGGAGAACACACATGACAGTTATGTCAAAATCAAAAGAAGATATGGGTGTATATTTATTGCTTTTTAACTAAAAATGTTTTTCAACCATTTTTTAAAGAGAACTGAAATTGAGAATGACTTCCCTAATTGCTTTTATTTGGATTTTATGTGCCCTGTGGAGAATACAGTACTTTTAAAGATTGATGTAATTCAGTATATAGATACATTAGTTCAACATTTGAGTTGCCTGGAAAGATTCGAATAAAACTTGGAATATTGTAGCATTTGCTCTCCTTTTGCTACTGCAGAGAAGTCTTTAATTTTCCCATGTAGTTCATTCACAGAGTCTTCCATTTCCTTTGAGCTTTTTAGACAAGTCAAATGACAATTTCCATCAGAAACAGTAGTCCTTGGCCTCCACTTGTACACACGCAAACAACTTGGTGATGTTGGCATTCACCTTCAAATCAAGAAAAGCATTTTTAAATTTACTGAGATTTAAATATATCTAAGATGATACAAGCTATAAATTCCCTGTCTTGTGGGGAATGGGACTAATAAATTCATTGTTGCAGTGTGTCTTAATCCTGACAAAGTAGATGCAGTTATAGAATTTTTGTGGCACTGGAAAACAGATTTGTATTTTATGTACCTTTATTAAAGGTAGCTTATAGAAGACGTTTTCAGGAGGTATCTGCAGTATATACATAAATTGCTAAGTCAGAAGTATTTCTAAAAGAAGTTATAATATATTGAGAAAGAACTATGCATTTTCTCATTTGAATATAATTATTTAATCTATATACCACATGGGTATTAATAACCTGTTATACTGATGTTTTTGCATATGTTTCACATAGCACAGAGCATTTATTTATTATAAGAGTAGGCTATAAAGTTTGATGTTATAAGGAGTTTTAAAACTGGGAAAGAATATCCTTTCAGTGAGGCTACACTGCAGATATAAACACTGAAATGCAGGATATCTGTAGGTGTCCATGTGTCAATTCATGCAGTTAGTGAAGTTCAGTAAAATTGGTCAAAGTCCTGCATCTAGTGGGAATATATAAAAAAATACAAAAGAGGTTTTTACATGGCAATGATTTTAACTTCTAGACCATCATAACCTTAAATTGCGTTTTAAAAAATATCTTTTCTTTTGTCTTTCAATAACTTATTTCAATTAAAGGTCAAATATAAAGGTCAAAGACTAAATACAGGCAGTTCAAATGCTATAAATATTCACAGCATAGATGAAATGAGGAAGCTTACTTTTATTGTCTGAAGATTAGCATGACCTGCGATTTAATATGTGAGAATTCCTCTCATTTCCAGTCAAATGTTTCACATTTCCTTGATTTAAGTGTGTTGTGATTTCTGAAACTGATACTGTCTGATTATACGATAATTTGTAGGTGGGAAACTTTTGGGAAGTTTCTTGCTGTCTTCAGAGGTTAAATGCTCGAATTATACAAATTTCTATGCTCCAGTATTTATCAGTCTTGTAGGCATTGTTCATTCTACGTGGATTTTGGCTTCTAAAAATACTTTGTGGTTTTTCACTGTTGAAGGAATAATAATTGCAGTAAAGTAAGACAAGCTAAAGAAGGAAGTCATATCTCAAATAAGGAGAGATAATCTCAGCAAGTAAGGACATTAATTAAAGAACTGCCTGATGAACTTGGCCAGTTATGTGCAGTCTTCATCTGCTGAAGCAACTGCTGTTGGCTATTGTTGCAAGTCAGACATTTGGACCTACAGTAAATGCAAATGTGGGAAATGATCTGATCCCTCTGGCAGATTTTGCCAGAGTGCACTCTAGTCTTGCACTTCTGTTCTGAGAACGATGGGTGTCTCTGTCCAGGTGGCCAACTTTGTCAGGATAATAAATCAATGTTCTTTCTTCTCTGTCCCGGAGGAAGTGGGGAAGATGGAAAATGGTCTTCCTTCCAGAGGATATTTGCCTTTGCCTTAGTGATAGAAAAAGCTGATGAATAAATCAGCCAGAAAAAAAAAAAAAAAAAAAAAAAAAAAAAAAAACACAAACAAAACAAAAAACCAGAAGGGTCAGAAAACTTATGGCAAAGGAAAAAACAGTGAGAATATTGTATATGTCAGGACTCTGATTGCCATTTCATAAACAAACTTCTTCCTATTTTTGTATCATTTACTTGGACATCCTGTTTCTTTCTTTATACCCTGTGTGACTTTGGGATTTTGAAAAGGGCTGAAGCCATAAAAAGGTTTCATCTATGGTGTATTTGGAGAAGGTGGAGAGTTTTCTGCTTCAAGTGAGAAATATTTGAAGAGCGATAATAGATCCTACTGAAATGGTAAATGTCAACTTTCTTCCGAGTGCAGAATGGAAAGAAACACCACAGAAAATAAAATTATTTTGACTGTATGCATTATTTACTATTTCGTATATTTCATTTGAAACATCTTTGCACTTTGAGATCAGTTTTGACATGATTTTCAAGTTGGTTTGCAAAACCAACTTCCACTCTTGAGGTAAAGATATTTATTCTTTGTGATAAAATTTGATTCCTGGTTTGTCAATAAAGATTTTAGGTTTTAGTATAAGAAGAACTCATGATATTAAAAGAATTTGTTTTACCACTCTTTCAATTACCCTCTCAATATGTGGACCCTGGAAACTTTACAAAGAAATTTGTGGCAGGGTCTGACATTCACGCATACCTTGAGTAACAAGTTTCTCAGAGAACCTGTGAAATTCATCTCTGTGTAAAGCACTACTACGTTGGCAGGAATGGTAGATTTCATTTCCCTTTACCAGCAAGATTTCAAAGGTGCCTTGGGCTCCAGGGTAGTTCCTGCATATTGATATGAGAATCACTAAGCTGCTCTCACTGTTACTGAACACTTCTGCGTGTTGTAAACCCAGACGTGACAACCCAGTCTATAGTCCCTTTCCCTGCAGCCTCTTGACATTCCAGGAGCTCCTGAGAGCTCTCTGAATAATGTAGAGGTTTTCACTTTTGAGACACAGATAGCAATTACAGCCAAGGCGAAACTGAAGTTTCTCAATCACATGTCAAGTTAGGCTTGCATTGTGTTTACCCTCAGTGATTTTAAGGAGTTACTATAAATTGTTGCAACTGCTGTACCTCGGTAATCAGGAGATTAACAAGAAGTCACAGTCGACTTCTTGCTTGGTATTATGTCCTATTTCTTCTAATTAGATACGGACAGGATTTCCAGTTATTCATAATGGTTTGCTTTACAGCTATGTGCCAAAAATTGCTATGGGCACTGAAGTCCAATAAGTAATTGTGTTTGCCAGTCAAAACACTGGCATGGTTGTCTGAGTTTTTGTCTTAATTTTTGGTCTAAAACAGCACTGGGAGGATAAACTGAATCTTAAATGGCACATCATAGAAATCCTTTGTTAACAGCTTAATGCCATAATAGGAAATTCATGCATTGAAACATTAGATTTTATTAGGAAGAGTAAGAAAATAAAAGATCAATGTAAGTTTATAGCTGATTCACGAAACCAAAACTAACATCACAAGGAATGCTGTGCAGAATCATCATTTCCTCATTTATTTAGCTTTATAATCATCTGCAGCTTTAGTCTAAATTAACAGCATTTTTCAACTGTAGTGTCCAATCCTTTTGAAAACTTAGAATGCAGTTGTTTCTTTTATTAAAAAAGGGGTATGATGAGCTAGTAGGAACTAGTAAATAGTGCAGATTAATTTAATAATTGCTTTCCTCCTGGGTAGTAATGGAGTTTTGAACACATGCACTGCTTACTTTTCAATCTTGTGATAAAATTCTCTCCATTTTTGTAATCATTCTGTATTATAGACCGCACCTGAAAATTTGTCCTCCTGTATATTAACTGTGCCAATCTTCTAGTAATCTTTAAAAATAAATTTTATTTATTAATTTTCCAAATAATTAATTAGAAAAATAAATTTAAAATAAGCATGCCCATTTATAAATACAATATGCAGGTTAAAGGGAAACAATTTTTCTTAAATTGTCTGAAATCCTAAATTGTTGATAGAATATCTTTGCTATGTAATAGCATATTTTGTGAAACTATAAGCTACAGCAGGATCCATGTGCTGACCTTAGAGGTAGAAAATCTCTTCATGCCACAAAATCCAACAGCCATGGTACAAGGCACCTGAGAGTGCAAGAAAAGCAAAGTCAGAATCTGGATCTTGGTGCCATAGCAGATGGGTCAGTATAATAAAATGTAATAATAAATCACTTAGAGGCTGATGTTTTTATATCAAATACTTTAAATCAATAATTTACAATTCCTAGAGTGTACTTCTTTTTAGTGTGAGATGATTGTGTTATATTCATTCAAATAATCTAGGAAACTCAGTGTAAGATGATTTGCTTAAAATCTTAATGAATTCACTCTCATACGTCTCTGGAAATTCCTGTGCCTTGATTCTGATGGTCTTACAGGTACCAAGTCACCATGCTGCTGATGTCCTGAGTGCTGCAAGGTGCTACAGAGGTAAGACTAATAGCAAGCTCATGAGCCTACGGGAACTTAACTGGATTTGATCCTTGATCCACAAAAAGATTCAACACTGCTTATGAAACATTTATGTCTTCTTTGTCTTTTGGAAACTGTGGGCTACACAGAATTGTTCCCTTTCCCATTACGATGTCCCAGCTTCCAAGTGTAAGCCCTGGCAGCAGCTGTATGGTCATCTCACTTTGTCAACAGGGATTTCATTCCGCTGAGAGAGAACCTCAGCCAGAAAACCATATAGGATTGTCTGGAGCTGGGCTGTAGAAGAGAGCTGCCAATATCCGTTCCTCATGGTGTGGAGCTAACTAAGTCAAATAAGGCAAAATTTATCCAACCGAAAGGGTCGTTAAACCATCTGCTGCTTATGATTTGGTATTCACATACAATTCTTGGGAAATTTCAGGAGGGATCCTTGGCTGAGAAGTATTGGAATGTTGGAAGTCAGATATTTCTCATACTAATTCAGCACAGACTTTTATCCTGCCTGACAGCAATTTCAAACACTTGTCACATTTCTCAAGTTGCTTCTCTTATCACTAGAGAGTAACATGGTCTGTGATAGAGGGCAACACAGCTATGAAAGTCATTCTTGCTCAGTTGTCTGTATCAGACTACAAGGACTGGGGCTTTGATGCCTAGCCAAGTAATTGTCTGGGAAGGGGAAATAAATTCCAGTAACTCGCATCTTTCTTACCCTGGCCTCTCGAGAAAAATTCGGCTGCTTATGGTCTTTATCACTTAGCCACTCCTACTTTGGCATATTCCTTCCATGGAAGTGTTAACAAACAAAGCAATTAAGATGATACCTAACTGTCTGGGGAGATAAAAAGGAAAGAGAGCAATAGTCCAAATAACAAAACAGCATGTTTTTTATTTAAGGTAGAGCACATTCAAGAGGTAAAAGAAAGGTGCCAGATTCTTAATAGATTTGCAGCTGGCTTCAAGCATCTCTTGATTGATCAGTGTGTGTACAGACACACAAACATACATATTTTGCAACTGCAAAATGCTTTCTCTGGCTACTTGTCATTTTGGCTTGATGGAAGCAAAAATTGGTTCATTCTCTCTTGTTTCTATTTGGAGGGTCAGTTTCTTCAAAACTTTCAGTCCTCTACTAGAGAGGGGAAGGTGACAAAATCTAGGTAAAAGAAAGATTTCCTTTGTGTGTGTCTTTAAAAACAATAAATAAAATAAACTGAGCAATCCCTGTAATTCTTCCCTATATGGAAGATTTAAAAATTATGAATCTTGAATCATGCAATGTTCAGTCATTTAATTCCTTTCTGAAATCTGTGTAATATTTCTACCTACTAGTGAGCCAGTCCACTGTGGGACAACAAAGATAATGTTTTTATAACACAACACAGCAAAAATACACAGCCAAATACAGTTCTTCAGAATATGAGCCATTGTGAGAGAGTAAAAACCAATATATTGTGGTAGACAAGTTGAAGGATAATCAATTAGTATCAGTGCAGTTATCAGTAGCCTGTCTAGGAGAGTCCAAGTTCTGCATTTCTTGCAGGTGGAATGGTCTGTTGCTGACCTTGCTCTCATCATTCCCCTTTGTCTTTTTTTGGTCTGAGGAAATACCTGTACCACATGACTGAAACTCAGGAAGGACATGGGAAATAGGGAAGTGACTCATCTGCAAGTGTATTGGAGAGCTGCTGCTGGTGAGTAATAAAAAAGCTTAGTCAAAAAGTTCTCCACTGCTGTCTTGATAAACTTCTGACCATGTGAAATACTGGCCTTAATAAAGTACACAACAAGATTTAGTAGTATTGGAATTTCCTGTGGAATGTTGGGGGAATTAAGTAACGTGGTCATATTCCTTCTTAAATTTTTCATCTGGCTTTACCTTGCCATATCCTGGGTTCTAACTAGCATCTACACATTGACCCAAAGCCCACTCTGTTTTTTAACTCTGTCCAATTTGAATGTGTTTTGTCTGGGGTTTTTTGTTGTTTTCTCCAGTGAAAACAAATTGTTTTGATACATGTTGGTATATTTCAATCAAAATAAAAGTAGTAAGTCTTATTTCAAAATTCCCAAAGAGATTTTGGAAACTCCAAGGTTCGTGTTTGAATTTGATATGCACTAGATAATATTTCAGGAGGGAAACTCTTTTTTTACTTATGTCGCTTTGAAGACAATAGAAGCTCAGCTATCCAAACCAATAAATTTTGACTTGGAATACAGTACTTGGCACTTCAAGTATGTGGATTTTAAGGCTATCCAACAGTTTCACTTTTAGATCCAGCATCACTAAAATTATACTTGTGGTTTTTATGAAGTAAGATTTGGGATTTCCACGGCTTGTTTTTTTCCAGTAACCAAAGACTAAGATAAAAAGTAGGGACTTTTTTCTCTAGTGGCTTCTATTTATTATTAGATAAACTTCTTGTTCTTTCTGTGAAGTGGACAATGCCTCTGAACAGAAGAAAGTAAGAAATTAGCTATTTTGTAGTCTATGCAACTTATCATACTTCTGTATTATTTTTTCTGGCACCTTTGTGGATTCTGGATGCCTTCAGACTAACCAAACAGGAAGCGTCCTAACTGAGAAGCTGGTGCCTGAGAAAGATAATGCAGGAAGTAGATGCATTTATTTTTACATACAGTATTTAAGAAATTCCAGAAAAGGAAAAGAAGAAGATGATAAAACTTTCTTAAGACGTTTCTTTTTTTTTTTTTTTCCTTCTTGCAAGAGATGACAAGTTAGATGTGGAGTACAATTGTGAGGTGTGATGTGGGTTACAGGGTAATGCGTTGGTGTTCTTTTTGTAGTTAGGTACAAAGTTACAATTCCTGAAACAGACACAACCCTTTAAATAGATCTGCATGTAGATCTCATCCTTCCCATCCGGAGATGAAAATTATAGGGAGCCAGTGATGATCTCCTCCCCCTCTTGGGGCTATACAGAGATTGTATTATTGTCAGGTGGTGAGAAAGCAGGTGGAGGGAGTCAGGAGAAGCAAAGTGTTGGGGAAGCTTTGAGAACCAAAAATCCAGGTGCTCTGAGGAAGGATACAGGGATATAACCCATAAAGCAGGCTGTTGAGTTGCTGAGAACTGAAAATGTTGAGGCTGGCGGATCATTTCCTGCTGTATTAGCCATGTGGTCAGCAGTATTCATGTGTGCCCTCCAGCATCATGCTTTTTTATCAAGATATGGCCATATTAAAGGTACTGCCTTGCATGCGGTGCCTGTAGGGCATTCCTTCTTTGCTGATGCATGTAAATTTTCCCTCTGAGATTAGCTCTCATCTGAGTTACAGCACAGTCCTCTGGCTCTTTTTCTTTTGGCATGATCATCCTGTAGTGGTATCAGACACTCTTGCATGGCGTGGAAGCTCTTCATCTCTTCATCCCTTCATCCTCTTTTTCTGATGCTTCTGTAAAGCACCAGAAGCTCTATAAGAAGCTTTCTTTACTCAGACCTCCAGTGTACATCCCAAGAATATCTTTCCTGAGATGTGCTAGGGCTGCTGTTTGAATGGGGGGCCTAAGCATGGACACCTCTTTGATATGAGGCTGAAGAACTGTGTAGTCAGACTTTGCTGCATCCTCTCACCTGAGTGTCGAACCTTCCACAGAAGAGTTCTGACCTCTCAAGTTGATGGGACACAGAGTTCTTTAGTAATAAACACATTGCATTTGTTTCTGTGTTGGGGTCCTGTACAGAAGTTATGATTCCAGCACTGAGTATTTTTAGCAGAAATCCCAAACTGTGGGTCTAGATGCAGAGAAAGGAATGAAATGTCGTGAAGAATTTTATTTCTGACACAGGAAACGGAATATCAAATTAGGTGAGTTTCCTTCTACCTTTTTTTCCTCTGCCAAAAGGATTAGCTCTCTTCACCATAGGTCCTTGGCCATAAATCACAAAACCAGTGGGGAGGGTTTTAAGAGTCTGAATTCTGCAAAAGGCTTAGCCTTTCAGCTTTCCCGTAATAGCCTCCACAGGACAGTAGAGTATATTAAAAATACAGGAAGAGGGGTATAAACGTTGGATAACTAACACGTTGGATAATGTGCATTTTGTTCAAATAATTCATTAAGATATCAAGAATTTGTTATCTGTTTTGTTTAGAGGAAACTAATAAATGCATCGTATTACTTAACAGGATTGCAGAAATATGAGTTGAAGGAAATTCTTAGCACGGTTCTGAAATGGTTTCTTCCCTTAAATTCCGGAAAAGTCTGATGTAAATTTTAATTTCCTGAAGGACACTTGTGTTTTCTGATGCTAGGCCAAAATTGCGTTCAGTATTTCCAGACTCCCTTTTGCAACACACAATTGTTTTATCTTTGTTTGTCCATCAAAGCCTTAGAAGTCTCTTTTGACTACTAGATGTATTGGAAAACATGTAGTTACATCCCAGTGTTTAATTCTTTTAATCTTTTTTGCCTCTAGTAATATTCTTGTAATACTTGTTTCATTCTAGTCTTCATTACACTCTGCATGTGTCAAGATTTCTTCAGTTGATCCTATAATACTTATCTCATTCTATTTTTACCCCCAACATCCTCCTCTGTGCTGTTTGAATAAAAAGCTAGATTATCTGAACTCTCAAGGTCAAGTGCTAAAACTTGTCAGCTGGTCTCTATTTGTTTACAGACAGAACAGACAGTTCTGAAAATAATCAAACTTGGTGCCCATTTTCCTCTTTTGAGGTTGATGCTGAGGGTAGTAGGAGCAACAGTAAAGTACATATTATTTTTAATATACATAGAAGGCTCACATTTGAAGTTGAGTAAAGAGAAAGTTTTAAGAAACTTTTAAAATTTTTGGCAGAATTGTACTTCCTTTAGCAATATTTGTTGGCTAACTCTGTTCTTACCTAAGCTGTCTGAGTTGAATTTGTCTGATCACTCAGTATAGTTGGCCCTCTGGCAAGGATCTGACTCCAGTAAAGTTAATGGCAGCTGTCCAGTTTAATTTCGTGAGAGCAGGATCAGAGTTATTTCTTATTTCTTGTTATCTGATGAGGGACTTGATTAAAACTTTTCCAGCATGAAAGCATGGCCTTCTATTTAAATTTTTTTTCTGTCTAGAAGCTGATTTCCCAGAAACAAGGAAATATTGCACTTTCTCTTTCAGCTTAGCTTCTGATGATTATTTAAGCCGTCCAAGCAGAAGAGTTTCATTTCTTGCTTCTCTCTGACTATAATTTAAAGGTAATTATTTGCAACTTAAGTGAGAGAGTACTCTTTCCTTCAACAAAACCATTTTCTCTGAAGTAAAATCACATTGTGTAGATGCGTTGCTTCCTATCCTGGATGGCTTTTGGATTTTTGGATTTGATAGCAGTACTTCCAGAACAGTACTCTGCTTGTATTTTGTGACACTTAAGAGTGTTTTATTCTTCCTCCTTCTCGACCTCCTCCTCCTCCCGTACCTCCTTCTCCTCCCGCTCCTCCTCCTCCTCCTCTTTCTCCTCCTCTAACAAAAAAAAATATGGTGGTGATAATAAAAATAAAATATTACGGTAGAATCCATTGTGGCAACTTCATTGAATTTTACTTTTAGTGACTTTTGGTTAGGCATTTCTAGATTGTTCAGATTTCCCTGTTTTATTGCCATCTGAGTAATTCTTGGATTGGCTTGGGGTGGTTTCATTCAGTTAATTTTAACAGTGGGAGCCTGATTCAAGCTGATGAAGTCAGGTCTCCAATCTGTTATCTGACATATTTCTTCATTTTTAGAGATCAAAAATACTTAGGAACATGAGTAACATCACCTCTTAGACTGGTAGCACAGTTTTGAAAGGAAATACTGAGTAATGTAATGTTATTTACAGAGCTGAGCATTGTTACAAGTGTTCTCTAGACTCAGTCCCACATAAACATTTTCACTGAAAGCAAACTTGAATAACTTTTTCATCTGAGATATAGTTGCATTCAATTACTTGGACTCACGCACATTCTTTCATTTTATCAGTTGTTTGCAGGATCAGATTCGAAACCTGTTTTTAAAAATGCAGTAGGCACTGTATTTACAAGTGTTTCTATTTATTTTCCTGAGCTTTCACAAAAGCAGCAGAGGGCGCTGAGCCAACGGGCACCACCCGATATGGTCCCATCTTCCTCCCTGCTCTGGATTTCCCCGTCCAGGGATTTCCCACTCCACCCCGAAGAGAGAGCCTTTATAAAAAGCTGGAGCTCTTTACAAAGAGCTGGAGCTCTTGTAATAAACTGTTGCAGAGCAGCAAGATCTCACTGTGCTTCTCCAGAGAAAATAGAAAGCAAAACCTTTGAATTTACTTTCTTTACCTAGTAACAGCAATTACAGATGTTTAAAGAGATGGGAAGAACAAGCCAGGTTGTGTTGGTAATTTTGTGTGTATTAAGGACTGGTAAGTTGGGAAAGGTGGGAGTTGGTGGTGCTTGTTTTATTTGTTTTTAACTTTGTTAAGTGTAAATTGACCTAAAATTTACTGTTTGATCTTTATTTCTCTTTACTCCAGTTACTTTTTCATTTCAGTGAATACAACTGTCAACTAAGTAGTTCTGTCAAAATGTCAGGAAGCTTTTTTTGACATTTACTTTGAGCTTTTCTGTGCTCTGCAATGACTCAGTCATTTTCCTTTTGAGTTTGCTAAAAGGCAGTCTAGGAGACAACTGCAGTATATCATTGTATGTTTGATTTTTCACTGTCATTCCTGACAGTGTCAGTCAAGTTTGCTACTGAATGTCCTGTTCAAAGTGTTTCTGCTGTTGTCTTTGATCTCTAGCTGCTACCGCTCCCCTCAAATGTTACAAAGTTTTAGAATCTGTTACAAAGTTTCAGATCCACCTGACAAAAAAGAGTTGTGTTGTGCCAATGCATTTATTTTCACTGGCAGCATCAGGTTTGTGCCATTTTATACATGCAATCTGTCTGTTAGTCATCTTTCTGCATTGTCTTTGACAAAAATAGCAATGTTTGAGGGGTGTTTTGGGTATGTAAACCACGGTATGGGCTTTATTAGTTTAACTTCCACACAACTATAAAGTAACAACTTGAAATGCAAAGACCTCATGTCACAGTAGAACATGAGAAGAAATAGGAAAGGAAAAGTTGAGAAAGCTGCTGGATTGATGTGTGTTTTCCCTTTTGTAGTTAAAGCTTTTGAAATGGAGATTATTCCTGCTAAGAGAATTGTTGCACAGATTGGAGACACACTCATACTCACATGCAATACTACTGGCTGTGCATCACCAAGTTTTTCCTGGAGAACACAAATGGACAACCCCCTAGGAGGAAAAGTCAGCAACCACAGGACATACTCTACTTTGACTATGAATCCAGTCAGCAGTGTGAATTCTCATAGTTATCTATGTATTGTCATATGTGATGAGAAAGAGCAAAAAGAGAAGAGTGTCATGGTTGAACTTTACTGTAAGTAAAAATGTAAAATTCTCTTTAAGTAGTACATGTTGACAGAAAAATCGATGATTGTTTTAGATATTGTGGTTGCTAGTTAACTTTTAATTCTAAGATGAGTCTGTTATAGTTCAACCTATATTTCCTTCTAAGACTCTTTCATATGTGTGTTCAGGTCACTTTCTCAGCCCTTGTCTGCTTAGCTTTCTGCATTGAAGATAGTATGTACTAGTATTATTTATTCTTATTTTTGGCCATTATTGTCAGCCAAAACATACACTACCTGAATGCATTCACAGAGTTGGGGGAGAAAAAAATCAAAGCCTTTGTAGTTTGCAGGGGAATGATTCAGGTATCTAAACCTACCAGCACAGAAAACAGGATACCATTAGTGCATGGATTGCTCTGAATGCCTGTTTAGGCAGCTGAGCCACTGTCTGAGTGCCATGCTGAATCTTACTAGATCTTTTGTGATCATATTTTAGCAATTGTACAAATTAAAATTCCTGTTAGTATATGAACTGCTTATAAAGGACCGGTAGGTCTTCAGATCAAGATATGTCTTGCAGTGAAGTTGATAGAATGTCATGTTCTGAGCACCTCTAAACTCAAAGAGTTTTGGTGTCTGGATCTTGCTCTTGCATTGGCCCTGCTATTCATCTCTGCTAGTCTAAAGAAATTGATTTTATTCTTTTAGCTTTCCCCAGTGATCCTATCATTGAGATCAGCCCGTCCTTAGTTGCTGGAAAACCAGCCACTGTCATCTGTAAAATTCCTGATGTGTATCCTTCTGCTCACCTGGAAGTCCTCCTAATGAAAGATGGACATGTTCTTTACGAAAAACATTTTTATGACGATGACAGCACAAATACAGAGACCAAAATTGTGACATATTCATTTCATCCTGTGGCTGATGATATTGGGAAAAAGATTACCTGTGTAGCCAGGTTACCAATTGCTGATATGGATTTTGAACCCAAAGAAAGAATATCTTCTCAGGAACTTAATGCAAATTGTAAGTATTTTTGTACTAGGGCTTTCACACCAATTATGTTAAGTTTTGTGGAATGGCTTAACAAAGCATGTACTATAAAAAATTCGTTTTCTGCACTTCTTATCTATATTATTTATGTAGATAATCTGTTGTGTTCTGTTGTATTCAGTAGCAGTCACCAAGTCATTAAATATCCACTGTTGTTCACGGCAGAAGTTAGGCAATGCTTTAGGTAACTCCTCACATTCCCTTACCTTGGGCACTCAGAAAGTAAAGACCAGAAGAAAAATGGCATCACACTGCTAAATGTTTTCAAAATTGTATTGTATGCTATTGTATGCTTAGGAATTCCAATTTTAGTCATAAACAATAAGGAGATAAAAAACCCCAGTAAAACAAAAATTGTACACATTTTGGCTAGCTTAGCTTTAAAGACTGCAAGCAAAATGTCGTATTAAGTCTGGAAAAATTGTTCCACTGTGTTACTGGGATACGCATTATTCTTTTTTTTTCTTGGTATTCTGTGAAATGTACCTCTAGAAAAGCTAGTGTTAAGAGATGTGCACCTCATCCTTCATTTACTTTTTTTCTCTCCCAGTTGGTCCACAAAATACTATCATTACTGCATCTCCAGGCAGCTCACCAGTGGAAGGAGAATCTCTAAACCTCACTTGTGTGACTCAGAGTAACCCGCCACCACAAATAGTTTGGAGAAAATATTTGGCTGAAGAAAGCATTCAGCATCTGATAAAAACCAATGTCCTTTCCATTCCCCATGTCCGTTTCAATGATTCAGGACGGTACATCTGTGAAGCAATTAATCTGGTAACTAATAAAACAGAGACAGCAACTGTGGACATTATTATACAAGGTACAAGTCTGCCTGAGTTTCACTCGTATTATGCAGTACCTGACTGGCAGATCTCTGTTAGATCTCTGAAACACTGAAAATTAGAAAAATATGGGGCCTTTTTTATTGCGTATTCTGGATTCAGATTCATTTTATGGCTGTTCTACGTGGGCTGTATTTTTTCTTTCTATACTTAATTTTCAGCTAATTCTCTCTGCACTGATGTTGTATGTTCACACATCTATACATTTCCCACAATGCAGTGCTCAAAGTCATAAAAGAATCTGAGAAAGTGGTGGGGGGACAGACCCTGTCATTTCCTTGAAATACAATGGATGTAGCAGTTTCACAGGGACATTGCAGTCTCCTTCTTTAAACTAGTAGTTTTAGTCATTAGTAATAAATTTAATAGTCATTTAATGGTAAAACTGTTTTGGATGTAATAATATTATTGTTGTAATATTTTATGATTGATTGATTGATTGATACTAGAGGACAAGAGCAAAAGTCTTAGATTGAGTCTGGGATCAAAATCAAAATTAACAGATCCTTGAGCAAGCAATTCCTGCTTTCTTAAAACCCTCTCCATCTTTAGTACCTTTGCATTAGTGTAATAGCCTTTTCTTTTGTCATGCAGGTGCTCCAGTCATTACAAAATTCTCCATTGAACCTTCTGCAACAGTTCAAGAAGGAGAAAATGTTTCCATACAATGTTCTGCTGAAAGTAACCCTCCTCCCAAGATTATTTTAAGGAGAAAATCTGACAATGCTGGCATGAGGTCTTACAGTGCCAGGAGTATTCTTCTTCCATCTGTGACATTCCAAAATGGAGGAGACTATGAATGTGTAGCAGAAAATAAGTTTGGGAACAGTAAAAGTGAAATAACACTGAATGTGAAATGTAAGTGTGTGTAAAGTTTTGCCAGTCATTTAAAAATAATTAATTCGTTCATCAGTGATAAATATAATATTCAAATTAAACAAAACCCTGTGAGAACAAAAAATCAACACAGTCCTCTGCTCTTCCCTAAGAAAGGAGCAGTGCTGATGAACAAAGCGAAGTCATGAAATCTTTAATATAATGGCAGTTTCAAATCTGGATCTGAATTAGTGAGAAACTGATCTACGTGGTTAGAAATACTTGGCTAATATGTTTAGGCTATGGAGGACTTGCATAGAAACTCTGATACTGTGTGCTCTACTTTATTTTTGAGAATGAAAAAAAAAATTAGCCTTGGGAGGCTGACTGTCCGGCATCCAATAGGACATGTTGGACCCATCTCTAAAAAATCCAGTGATGATTAACTCTAGGACTCTTCCTTTCAGATGGACCAAAGAATACAATGATCACTGTTTTCCCTACTGCTGCTGTTGAAGAAGGAGAAACTGTGACAATGAAATGTACTAGTTCTGGTAATCCAGCTCCTGCGATCTCTTGGAAGAAGATGACAGCCACTGGGGTGCCTGAGAAAATTTCTAAAAATGCAACTTTAACTATAAAGGACTTGAAAAGTCAAGATCTGGGGCTTTATGAGTGTGAAGCTTATAATCAGTATGGCAAGGAAGAAAAAGCTGTGGAATTATATGTTCAAGGTTTGTAGAACAAGACAGAAAGCAAGTTTTTTGGTTTATGTATTTTAGGTCCAGATCTCCTCTGTGAGGGATGAGGTAATTCTGTCTTTGATCTCAATGGAATGAGAAGGTGGCCATAATATCACTGAGTCATTTAGGATGCTTTAAACAATGAATCATGAAGTCTGCCTTAGTACTTACAGCTTATAAAAAACTCATATGTCAGCTGGGCTTCCATCACTCCTTCCAGCTGTATGCATGAATGTATGCGTGAGGTGAAGAAGGTATTCAGTGCCTGCAATTCCTTCCAAATAGGCCTCAGTGGAAATCTGCATGTGAAGGATTCAAGGAGAAAGTACATGCTGAAAGTGCTCTGTGGAAGCATTGTATTACAGCCCCTTGCTTCTTCCCTAAGTTACAGCTCTGTTCCCTGCTCTTGCAAGCTGCATTTAAACTGCAAGAAATGCTGATTCCTCAACTTAGATGCAATGTTAGTGAACTTTCATTTCCAATATTAATCAGATTTCTCTGCTTTAGCTCTGCTGCTTCTGCCTATTGCATAGCAACAGTGTATTGCTTAGGGATCACTTCTGCCTCCAATTCAGCTCTCTTCCCTGTTCTTTACTATTTTTATAGCTGCACCAAAAAATACACTTTTGATTTCCCCTTCAAGGAAAGTGAAACAAGGACAAAGTGTTACCATTCCTTGCATATCTGCAGATGTTACATCTCTTAGGAGTACTCTGTAAAAGAAAGTCGGTGATGGGTTCACATCCCTTGAAAGGGTTGATGGCAAAAATACCACAGGCAGGTCTCAGCTAAGGGATGCAGGAAAATACACATGCACACCTTTAATGAACCAGGAGAGCAGTCACAGCACATGGTACTTCTGTCAAAGGTTAGTTAATATAACTGCTGTACAGAGTTGATATTAGGATTTGGTTTTACACAGATAGAGTGACATCTTCAGTTTCATTAAGAACGAATTGTCTTTAAAAAGCTGAGATGAGTTGCACAGATCCTTGTCATAAGTGGTAGGGTCTTAATCTTAGTGAAAACTTCTGTCCAAAATGGCAGATGAACAAAATAATTGCTGCTTCAAAATTTTTTGTATTTCCACTTCCATCTTTTGAAAACAGGATGTAAAATTGCAGAACCTAGTGAAAAAAAATTACAATTCTAGGACTACTTCCACTGCCTTTTCTGTTTCTCTTCTGTTGAAAGAGGAAATCAGCCTGATTGTTGTTCTGTGCCCTTACTTGAGCTCAGATGAATGAACTGTGAATTTGAAATACAGAAAGAAGAGGCTCCATATGATGTAAAAGTTATGCAACATACTCCATCAGTTGATAAAATATTCTTTTTGCCAGCTGCTGTTGGCTTCAGTGTGTGAAGGATAGCTGGTGACAGAGCAGTGTCTAAAGCTGTGTGTTCAACTACTACAGTGGGCCCATTAACTGGATTCGTTTTTTGCATGTAAAAGCTGCTGGTGCCTCATGAGTTTTTGCTTCTGTTTGTTGCTGAATCCTACCTTGCATTTCTTTTCAGTTCCTCCCCAAAATATTACTGTGTTAGTATATCCATCAGAAAACGTTTTAGAAGGAGAAAATATCACTATTACCTGTAGCACACGTAGCACATACACGCTAAGAGATGGTCCTGAAAAAAAGCCCATCAGGAGAAATTATTCTGCCATCAGTGAGTAGAACCTTTACACTCTACAGTGTCACCGAAAATTATACAAGCATATATTTGGTTCATATCTTCAGTAAGGTTGGAACAACATTACAGTGATTGAGATAGCTGTTTTAAGTAGGTAGGTCTATTGCCTTAAACCTATTTTGTTTCTGCTTTCTAGTGAATTTTGTGTCAAGAAGAGTACAACTAGTCCATGGCTGATCCTTGCATGACAGTACTGCAGTTAACCTAAAAAAAAACCCTCACCCAAAATCAAACCAAACAAGCTGGTCAGAATAAGCTGTATTCAACCTCCTTTCAGTGTGGATGTCACTGTCTCTCTTACCTGAGTTGGTGTGGCAGCCTTAAGGATACAGGGCCAGAAGAAGGTGGATCCTGGCTCCATTTCTGTCCACATGTATGAACAGTGAGACTATTCCAGGAAAAGTTCTTTTTCACAAAAATATCTAAAGATTGGGCTTTTAAAACACGGTCTTCCCCTTGAAGGATGAATCCAGGAGGTTGAAACATACCCAAAAGTTTCCTAGGTAAAATACCTGGTATTCCTCTTGTATTCTTCATTAATTTCATGGTATTCTTCATTGTAGATATCAGATAGGTTTGAACTTGCAGAGCAAATTCAAGACCAAGATGGTGGCTAGGAATGAAAGTATGTAATGTGAAGTTACTAAAGAAAAAAGTGTAAGGAAAGCACCAAAAAAGTGCTTTGTGCATGAAAACAGATATATGTTCCAAATAAAGTCATTAATAACACTGCTTTTATAGTGATGTACATGCATCTGTTTCAAAAATATTTGCATAATTTTTTTCTCCTTTTATCTCCATTTTCAGCAAGATTGGAAGAACCAGATCAGATGATACCATTGATTATTGGATTCTCATCTGTAGCAGCAGTAGCGGTACCTGCAGTTGCAATTTTTATCTACATGTCAAGACAAGCAAAGATCAATGGATCCTACAGTCTTGTAAAAGCACTCAGGTTGAAAGTGTGATCGTGTGAATATAAGTCTTTAGGTGATAATAAGCAAATTTATTTATTGCTGTGACTGGTTCTACTCTTCTGTAACATATGGTAAAAAGCAACTTGAGAACAGCACCATGTGATAGCGAACGGATTTTTTTTTCATGTTTTGATAAGTGTTTTGATATTTAAATTAAAAGAAGAGTTAGAATTCTGTCCTAGAAATTGGTAAATCCCTTCTGTGTTGAAGCTTGCTGAACAAAGAGTTCTGTGGAGAACTAGGTTTGTACATAGTGTATAGTTTGTGTTATAAATATGTTCAACTGAATATCAGTTTGTAAAACTGAAGTCTTATTGCAACTGTACAGAGAAATTTTGTTAATTCAAAGCTATAAATCAATATTGCTTGAGGTGATCAGGTGATTTTTATTTTGTATTATTCTGCAGCATGAATGCTTTTTATATGATTTGTCTGGTTGTGGTAATGTTTGGAAAATGACTGATATTGCCATAAACTCTGTACCTTCAATGAAGTCACACAATCACTGGGCTATGCATTTCTAACAAATTTAAACTAATTTAAGACCTTGAGGCTCATTTGTGAAACATTTCATTTTAAATACTATTCAAAAAACGTCTGGGGTTATAATCTGGTAAATTCTAGGACTGCTAAGGTATTTTTGTAGGCTGTAATCATTCTCAAATCAATGCCAGAATTCTGTTATTTTGTGATGAGCCAAATCGGACCCTTCTTGTAAAATAGAAGCTGATTGTAAATATACTTTACAGATTTCCACTGCAAAATAAAACTACCAGTAGATTTCTTTGACTAAATCCCTCTAGTGATGCTTGTTTAAGATTATGCCAGAATACACATTACTACGGAGGGAAATTATCCTTAGCAGATGTGGGTGTCATGGGAAGCCCCAGCTGCAAAGGCACAAGCTAGACCAGTGGCAACCTCAAGGCGTGGGCAGGGGGAACAGGCAAAACCTATGCAGCCTTGGCAATGGTGGTTGAGTTGTTTCCTGAAGAAATGCCCTTCCCAAGCTGCTCACTGTGGAAATCTAAAACACTGGCCTGACAACTTTGCTATTAATGGAGAGCCAGTGTCTGCCTGCTTCTCCACATGCTTTCCAGTGATGGTAAAATGGCTGTGAAAATAGTGGGCTTCCTGTACAGAGGCAAAGATGGAGGGAAGGGGAGGTAGAACTCGACAGTATTCTTCCTTACCTCCCTTCTCCTGACTTACAGTGGTGCTTTGACTCATCTGGGTGCTGATGTTCAGCTCTGAAGGCAAAGTTGTGGGAGGTGCATCTCTGTGGCGCATCTCTGTGGCTGAGATGTTGAAATGCATCCTGATCCACTGTGCTAGGCACAGGAAGGTGGGTTTGGTCCCTCCAAACTTGCACATGGAAGCTCAAGCAGAGATTTGTGAAAAGAATATGTCTTTACTTTAGACACATGGTAACAACTGCTCTCAACAGCAAGACAAGTGCAGGTGCTAGCTCTGGGATGTGGCTAGCTCTGGGATGAGGCAGTGGTGCACATCTCCCACACCTTTTTCACAGTGTGTTCAGCAGCGTTTTGTGCACAGTAAATCAGTTCATGCAGGATGTCTATCTAGGTTGGAAAGGAGGCTTGGAAAGTGGGGGTGTAGCAGAAAAATGGGAGAGCAGTGTGGACTTGGCTTGGAGGAATGTGAGCATGCAGTAGGAGGGTGAAGAAAAGATTGAAGACAGAGGAGGAGGAGAGCTTTGACAGGCCCATGACATAAATTTCTTGGAGGTGGTGCCAGGCATATTTGTTCAGAATAATGTCAGGCCTGTCTCAGTGCTGTCTTGTGAATAAACCAGAAAGCATGATTTTTTCCACTGTGCAAAACTTTGGTGCACACACATCTTTGCCTACTCGGTGTGATGTCTGTATTGGAAGGATAGCTAGGAAAGATACAGAGAAGGAGGACTGGAAAACAGGACAAATAAAAATTCCTGGGACTTTCCAGCCTGGAAAGAGAATGCTGAAGGAGGAGGGGCTCTGACCAATGTTTTCTAAATTGTGAAGGCAGTTGATAGCAAACAACAGATGCAGAACTGTTTGCTAAATCATGCAATTCCAGAACTACAAGACACACAAACTAAGGAGAAAGTAGTTTAACAAAAATAATAGAATGGTACTGCTTTACAGGGTGAATGTTAATCTACTGGAAGCTGCTGCAGAAGGGTCTAGGGGATAACAGTACCAATCGGCTCAAAAGCAGAATGAAAAAAAATAATGGGCTAAAGGTCCATAAACAAACATGGCAGGGAGTAGGCAGAAATGAACTGTACAACATCCCTCATTCAACGGCCATTGATGCTGAGCAATCCTCGGTGCATATACTGGAGAAAGTGGCCAGTGTATGATGTCCTGAAACAGTGTCTTTCACTGCTGGAGGCATCCTGGGGTAGCTGGGTCACTGGCGAGACCCTCTAAGGCATGCCTTGCTGTCTTATGCCTCCTCTGAGCTTTGGTGGGAGAGAAATAGGAATCATCTTGCAACAGTGCTTTGGTGCTTGAGTAGTCTTTACTGGAAATTCCTCCACGAGTTCCCAGTATCCTTTCAGCTGTTGGTTTCTCCAGTATTCCTGATACAGATGCAGATGTTAATGTTCACACAGCTTGTCTGCCCTCTCAGGGTCTTCATTTAGGTGTTAAGTCATTTAAGTCAATAGGAGTTACCCCGTGATTTCAACAGGGCCAGCTTTTCTCCCAGAAACATTAAGTGAATAGACAGAACTTCTAGTGCTCTTGTTAAGAGAGGTTGCTCTTGTGTGGGCAGTGAGATTCCTAGCAGTGAAATCACAAAGAAGGGTCTTGCCAGGGGATTTCCTCCCCTACTGCCTGGTTCTCGGTATTTTCCAGGGAACTTAATGGTATCAGTACAAGCTTGTCCTATGGAGTTTGAACGTTCACAGTCAAACAACTTCTCTTTTTATTGAAAATTACAGAAGGAATTCTCCTTGCACAATTTCTCATCAAGTAATTTGCAGAGCCTATGCCCTGGCAAAGGTCATGAACAACAGCAGCTCCAGCTCAGCAAGTGCTTTCAGAGCTGCCTGGAGAACTAAGTAAGAGTCCCTGCCACAGGGCCTGTCTTTAAGATCAAGAAAGTGTTCTGTAGAGCAAAGACCTGTGACAGGTCCTCTCAGGTTTTCTCTATAAAGTCACCTCACAGGTTACAGATTTGCATTTTCCCTTGTCTGTTCTCAAACATAGCCGTTGCCTTTTTGTCCTCAGGGGTTTAGCTCAATGATACTACAGGGCATGGCTAAATGCTAACATGAGTCTGGATTTTAACAGATGATTGCAAAATCTCACTCCCTCAAGACAGTTCAGGATGTATTCTTCCTTAAAATGTAAAGTTCAAGCAGAAAAAGATAAGTTTTTTTAACTTCTCCAAGAATGCTTTCAAATAATTTTTCAGGTATACTGAAGGGAGCAGTTAATATATCCCATGGAAGAGGTGCTGCTATCTGCTGGAGATAACACTGGTGGCCTTGTATTTGAAGAGGCAGGCTCCTCCTCTCCTCTGGGACTAGCAGGGCCTGATCAGGATATTTAAGGCCAAATGATGATCTGGTGTCTCTGAGTGGGGCCGGCCATTCTACTTCCCTGACTTGCTGCTGTACTGGACTGCCTAACTTCTTCAAGCAGAGCATGCTCCCCTGTAAGGGATCTGATCTGGAAATTCCTCACAAACAGAGAATGTGTAATTGTCCTTGGGAACCTGTGGTGCCCTTCCCTGTCGCATATGCATGGCCTACTTCCTGATCCAGTTTGTGTGTCCTTTAACGCCATTCTCCCCAAATGAGAAGTGCATGCTGTAATCAAGTCATCTCTTATTTCTTTGATAAACTAAAGAGATTGTGCTGTTGGAAGCCCACATTTATCAGGCCTTTTCTGCAGCAGTAAATAATCCTTGTCGTTTTTTCTAACTCCCCTCCAGCACTTCACAGACCTTTTAATATGAGACAAAAAAAACTTTGTCATACTAATCGGTCTGAATTTTACCTAGACCATTCAACTTAGCAATCAAAAACTGTCTGTTTTTGGCACTACTCTACACTCAGTTTGAGGGCAACTTCACCTACAAAAAAGAAATGAGAGAAAGGGTTATACCAGGGAAACTCCCTCTCTTGTTCTGTGGTCTGTTGTGCAGCAAAATGTTCTTTAAGCCTCACAGTCTTTTGGGATCTGCATGCTACAC
Organism: Dasyornis broadbenti; assembly: GCA_013397935.1. Lineage (NCBI taxonomy): Eukaryota > Metazoa > Chordata > Aves > Passeriformes > Dasyornithidae > Dasyornis > Dasyornis broadbenti. The sequence goes on from VZRN01005387.1 coordinate 1,188,878, forward strand.
ATCCTGCCAGGCATCTCAGTCGTGTTACGTTGCAAGTACCCGGGTACCCACCGCCTACAAAAGCTGGGAATCTCGTGTCTGTCCCTCTGCCCTTCTCCCCTGAGAAGCCCTTCTGCTGCTGCTGAAGTATACAGAATGGCCAAATGTGTGTCTGCGAGATACAGGCGTGGGAAGTTCCCCTTGCTTACCATGTCCTTGGTTCCTCTTGGTGTTGCTGCTATGTTTAAGGTTCATTGCAAACGAGACAAGGGAAACAGATTTTTTGACAGTTAAAAATTTACCCTTACAAGGGTATCTTTTGCTTTTTGCAATGTGAAGAAATTGGGAGACTTAAATCTGAAGATTTACTTTCTATAAATGCAAATATATATTTTATAAACAGATGTGATAGAGACTCTGGGACTCTGTGCTTATGTGACTTAAAGGAGGACAATAATTACTTTATTTTTATTTTTCTTCCATTGCACTAATAAACACTATATCCATATGTGTTAAAAGAGCCAGAAAGGAGCATATGAAGAAAGTAAAATTGCTTTACTTTAATCCTTTTTGCTGTGCATAATTGTAAAAAGCAAAATGTTCTGTCCTAATGCTCCTTTTTTCTCTTAAATATTTTTCCTTTCCTTTGAATGAGAGGCAGATACGGGACATCTGCTCTCAACAGCTGAAAGAAGTGGTGGCATAGATGTTCCAACACAGATGTCATGTCTTGAACACTCCCACATATTTCCAACTGTTATATTTCATGTTGTTCTTTCATATTTATTGGGAGTTCAGAGACTTTCAGCGATGGAGGCTATCACTTTTAACAGTGATGTAACTTTGAGACACTGCTGCCAGTTGAGCCACAGGACCTCTTTGGAAGTCAAACCTGGTAGACTAAACTAGCTTTTTACATTCCCAGGCACTTGGTGAACAGGGCAGAAAACAGCACTAGATCCCTTGGTGCTACTGCTAAGATGCAGCTGAATAGAGAATTTCAGAACATGGGGCTGTGGTATTTGCTTGACTTTCAACTAATGGGCTTAAGCAACAAAATCTTACCATGAAGGGTGCATTCATTTGCTTGCTTCAATATCAGGAATAGATATAAAATTGAGTTAAAACACAACTGCATTCAGTTTTTTAAATTACATTGAAAATATATCTTCTATTGTTTCTCTTGATTTTCTGTTCAGCTAAAATTGAATATTTTGTCCTTTTATATCCAAGCATCGTAACAGTAGAGTGATACAAGACAACATGATTCTCCAGTGTTGAATAATCATTCAGGCACTCGTATCTGAAAACCATACTGAAATAAATATTTTAGTGAGATAATTTAGGTTTCGTAGATAAGCTCTGGGAAAAAGGAAAGAAAATTTCCTTCTCGCAAATGAAATGCAAGCCCAGTGCCACATTGTTGTTGAGGCTTTTGTTCTAGTTCATAGTCACAGTGGTCTTGGTGCTGATAACAGAGAAGGAATGGAGCAGATTGCAAGGTTTTGTTTGTATTGATTAAAGGTCGCTTCTTTGGAGAAATTGTTACAATGTTAGCATAAATCACTCTTGCCAAGCTGTCTGAGGGGAAGTTAAAAGCAAGAACATGGCACAATCAGACTCTGCTTGCTTTGTTTGACAGTCACAGAATATAAAGAAATGAGTAGAATACAGGAGAATGTATTTCTATGTCTAAAGCTAAGTTTCTAGGGTGAAAATCTGTGTTCAAAATACAAATGTCCTGACATATACCATTTGTTTTATTGTATCTATAAACTTGTTTTCAGAACCTAATTCTTCTTTCTCTTGTTCCCTGCTTAGCAGTGTGTGTGGTAGCAAGCAGTTGAAGAGTACACTTTACCAGTAGCCTGCATGTGTGATTATTCCTGTTTTCTTTCCTGTGTCTAGCTCGCTGTGAATTCAATAAAATGGGAAGGTATAAACCTCCAATATTTGCACTTCTTCAGACATGAAAATCTTCTTTATAAAAGCTGTTGTCTTTTTATTAGCAAAGTCCTCTTGATGCAAAAATGAGAGTCAGGTGAGTAGATGTGAGTTATGTTCAAGGCACCTGTTTAGTCTTGGGCTTGATTTGATAGGGAAGAGCTGATAAATTCTGTGTGAGATTAGTGCTGAATCACCCACAAGGTTTCTGCAGTCTTTTACAGATGCATATGCATCATTTTGTAATGAGACCGAATTAAGTAGGTAACAAGATAATTGTAGAAAAACTCAGTGAAAAGGAAATTAAGTTCATTATGAGGTAGAGCGTAAGAATGACCACGCTATGTCAAGACAAGGTTTTTAACCAGCAGCAGGTAAAACTGAATGCCTAAAAAGAATGCTGTAAAAGCAACATGCATGGTAATGCTCATGGTAATTCTCCAAATACACTCCCAGCCTCCGGCACTTTTGAAGCTCAGGACTTTCCCAATTCAGAGTTTTCTTCATTGCATTTAGTAACTTGCAAGAGGGTTGTTTTTCTGTTCTTTTTGTCCCTTGAAATTATGTAAATTCCTAGCGTACACAACATCCTTGTTTGCAAGAGATGAGGCACTGCTTTGCTGAGTTTGAGATTTTATGGTGGTATGTTTGGGAGCTTTCGAAATTTCTGTCTTACACTGTTTTGGTTTGTGGTCTTTTCAAAATGGGAGAAAGTGGGAGAAAGTTTGAGCCATCTTTCAACACTGAGCTATCTAGATTTCTAGATAATGCCTGGGACACAAGAGAATGGAGTGTGAAGAACTCTGCACAGCATTGCCACAAGCTGTCAACAGCACGAGAGAGGGATTTGGCAGTGATCCCACAACCTAGCTGGAGAGCTGAATGTTCAAGACCTATTAAGGAGTAATTCTGCATACAATTTCTATTGCCAATTACTGTATTTAACACAGTACAGGTGAGTAATCAATTACTTTCATGTTTGAAGAACTCTTACTTAGATATTTAATATTCAAATACAGTGAAACAGGGGATGGCTGTGGCAGTCAGGTTCAGAACTAGCAGGAGCAAGACCGGCCACCACACCTGCTCCTGTTCATTGCAAACAAAATGGAAGCCTTCCCAATCCTTTCCACAGAATCCCTGGGAAAATTTTTGAGGTAGGTTGCTTGGATTATAGGAGAGACAAATGGTTTTGGTGTGTAGAAATCTGGACCAGAGAGTATTAAAAATTGCTGATGTATTGTTAAATGTCCTACACCTATTTTAGTAAGAGTAATAATAAAACATGGTAAAGACTATAAAATAGATAAGAGAGAAATATTGGCAACCTTACCGAATTAGTAGAACATTTTTAAAAACTTACAGAATTTTATAATAGATTGTTTACATGGGTATTGTTTCCAATGTTAATGACAAAAACGTAATTTCAAGGTAGCATTTTGTAGGATTTATCAAAATGAATATGTGAAACAATAGACCAATAGCATGAAGCACAGATGAAACAAGAGCTTCTTTTGTGGGAGCCTCTGAAGAGTGTGTAATCAGAGCTCAAGTCTATGACACTTGAAAAGAAAAACTGTCAGTTCTGAACCACAAGATTAACATCCCTGCCTGTACTTAAAAGATGAATACCTCTTTTCAGTTATCTTTTCTGCAGTTGAACTGTCAAGAACAGACATCTTGAAAGCATGTTTTTTGAGTGTCTTAAAAGAGCCATCCTCGGGATGGAAGGAGACAGAAGTCTGCAGTCTAAAGGAATGTAGTACAGTGCACCTTCTAGGTCACCCTGAGATTATGGAAATTGTACAAAGAAGCACCTTAAATTTCATTTAATATGCTTGGCCAATCTAATTCTTGATAATTTTATTTCCTAACATTCAAGAGGTCACAATTAGATTGAATTAAAAGCATGACTTTTTCAAAAATACAGTGATGGCAGGTTTAGAAAAACAAGTGTGGGAAGTTTTGTGGTGAATGCAGGCCTACCTTTCCATCGCATCTAATCTGTTTTGCAATTTGAAATTTGTAAGCTGCAGATATGTCTAAATACTGTTGCTAGGTTAAAAAAAAAAAAGGCATCTTAGGAGGGAAAAGTGTAATTCTGGACTGATTGAAGCCTTTCAAATATCCCTCCAGTCATCAGGGGTTAGAGAGAGCACAGAGCCAAGCCCTTCTCAGAGGTGTACAGTAAAAAGACAAGAGGATACGGCCAAAACACACGAGCAGCAAATACACAGTGAGGGTGGGTCAGCAGTCACAACAGGACCTCTGCCCTCTGGGGTTTTTTGTACTTCAGCTGGAAAAGACCATGATCAATCTAATCTAACTGAAAAGTTTGCCTTGCCTTCAGTGAAACACTGTGCTTGATGGTCTCCTGTGATCATCCCTGTCTAAATTTTTCTGTAACTATGCATGACAAGGGCTTCCACGAGATAGCAATGTTTGTTTTGTAAGGAGCTGTGTAATTACCATACATGATCAAATGAAAAATATTCAAAGAGACACTGGTCTTTGGCAATAAGCAGCAACCAAAGTTTCCAGGAGGCTGTAAGAAACATCCCTGAAGACAGATTTAGGACCAGCCGCATCTATGGCATTAAGCGTTTGTTTTTTTTTTCCATCTGATATATATTGTCTAAATGCAGACATAAGAGTCAGACTATCTTCCAATTCCCTGCAATAGGCATCAATCTGAAAGTCCAGTCATGTCATGACTCCTTTTAAAGAGCTGTCCCAATTACTTCCTGTGGAAAAGAGTTGCAGTTTAATTTGACACACCGTGAAAAGTACTTCCTTTAAAATACTTCTCCTTTTTGTCCTCTTGTGTCTGCATAATGTGTCACCCTCTCTAAACTTCTAGCGCAATGTCTCCTTTCACGAGCAGTGATCAGGGTAGAACTTTCTATTCTAAATGAAGTTCCACCATTTACTTACCTTAAAGGAGTAAAGGAGCTGGAATGTTTCTTGGATTATTCTGCATCCCATTCCTTACAGATTGTAATATTTTTGGAATATTGCTGTCTTAAGCTGATATGGGCTGGTTAATAGCCATAGTTTCCAATCCAAATCACCCATAGTAAGCCAAAAAGAGAGCCTGCTCCTTACAAAAAACCAATTTCTCATCCACCCCTCTTTTTTTTTTTTTT
>VZRN01005387.1:1193999-1266850 GCA_013397935.1 Dasyornis broadbenti
TCTTTTCTTTTGGGTTAATTTTTAACTGTATCAGGTCCTGAATCAAAATTGCTGTAGAATCTTGCACTTATTTAGGCTAATACAACCAAGGTAGAGGTGGTGATTATTAACATGAAGACAGAGCCGTCTCTCTCACTCTTGCATCAGTTGAAAGTGTCTGTGAGACCAGTTACCCCTGCTGGCTGACCTTTTTTAAACTGTAAATGCACAGACTTCTACTGCACCTAAAACAGTGATATTTAATTGCCTACTTGTTAATAACTTCACCTAAATGGTCATTGTTCAACATGTCACACAGCAAAAACTTCCTGTCGGAAGTGGCTGCTCTCTGGAAGTCTTTGATATTTATAAAGCTTGACCTGGATTTTCCAACTAAGATGGCTGAAAAAATATTTTCCATTTCCCAGAACAGTTTCACTGTTTGATAACCACATGCAGGACTTCCTGTAGGGTACCCTTGTTTGAAAAGCATATGCAAGTAAATCTTTATTCCCAGAAGGAGTTTAAGAAGTTGCCTTTACAGGTTTTTAAGTGTGAAGACCTGTACTGTAGAGATGAGACCTGGCAGAGATCACACAGGATACAGAATTCAGCCCTTTCAAAAGATGTGATGATGGACTATACCTTCCTAACATTGCCCTGCAGTGCTTTGTAGCCACATGCCTTTCCAGCTTATTGCAAATGGCATTTAGGATCAGCCATCCATAAATCACCAGTTTCATCAATAGCCTATGAAAATAAAGATTTGCTACTATGAAAAGTACTAAGAAGCTTTGATGTAGGGCAAGGTGAGAATATTCTGGTTTTAATGAATAAGCATTGAGTAAAAGAGAAGTTTTCACTTCTTGTTCAGTATTAGTTACAGAAAATACCTCTTCTCCTTTCCTGTTGGAAAATTCTCACTTGTACATCCGCTCTGGGTTACAGTCTTATGACCATATCAGTCAGATCCCATGAACCCCCGTAAGTGCTTCCCTGTGTGACTGATGTAACACCTCTTCAGTGTCCTCCACCTCAGCAACTCCATTGGCCAGAAGCCCAGCTGCGTGAAACAATGGGAGACCAGGACAAACCCAGGGCCATGAGCTGCATCAGGGTGGTTCAGTGTCCACTGCTCCTGCAGAAACCCTACTGTCTAGAAGCAACACCTTTTCCTGAAGAACCCAGGGAGCAGATATAGAGCTGTAGGTGACTGTGTGCTCTGAGTTGTTTGCAGCAGTTTTGCTCTACCAGCCATACTTATTGCTATGTCCGCATCTTCCCAGCACTGTTTTAAAACAGCAAGTTGGTTAAGAATGTGTTTTGTTCCTGTTGTCTTGTACGATCACTCTCTTGCTCAACAACAAAAAATACCAAAACCCCCAAAACTCTGTGTCAAAATCCTTGAGTGGAGAACATAAATCTGCAAATAGCTGCTATTTGTCTTCCTACTCTCTTCTCATAAAAAGTTGCTTAGGAAATAATTTTCCCATGATAATCTCGAGTCAGCTGTTTCACACACATATCTGTGCAACATCAAAATTCATGTCAACCAACAGCAGTGCCTTTTTAGAGGAGCGTAACTGCAGTGTCATCTGCCAGCTGTCCTTGCAGCTGTTTAATCCCCTGACATGAATTTAGGTGTTTGTCACCACTGCCACCAACACTACTACTGTTTGCTTCTGAGATTGAAGGGGGAAATAATGTCTCTCTCTGCATGCAGTTGTAAAGCTGTGCCAGAGTAGGTTTTGCTCTGTTTATTACTTCTGCTGAGGCAGAAGAGTGCTCTTCCTCATATGGTGGTAATTTGAGTAGATAAAGCATATGCAGAAGTAAAATGCTGGGAAAGAGACTAATCTAAAATCTGAACACATTTTCTTTACTCTTTTATTTCTGAGCTTTACATGAATATTGCATATCTTGGTTTAACTGAAGGTCAGTCTTGTTCTTTTCCTGGATCAAGTTGGGAAACCTCAGGAATTTCATACAAGTAATTTTGTGAAATTTCCATCCCAGCTTCCCAGCAGTTTAGATGCTGTCTTTGTCATACTCTGAAGAATATTCTGTCACCTAAACAAGGAGTACAAAAAGAAAAACATCATTCTTTCAAAGATGTCTGTTGTCAGAGGGCCAATAACTTATTTTGCTGAGGACTGAAAGGTTGTTGCAAGCCCTCACAAATCTCCATGTATACAGTGGGGATCCATTTTTGTTAGAATGATATTTGACTGACTTTATTTTTTAGCTCACTTGAGCCAGAGCTCCCAGATAATCCATGCTGCCTACACATTAAATCTCACTTTGTCTAAGTTGGATGAGCCAAGAACTTGCCAGGAGGAGTGACTCAGACATGGGGATAGCCAGGTTCCCAAGAAAGTCTATCCCTCCAGGCTCTGTGGGTGCAGCTGGCTCCAGGAACTTGACCATAAACATAGGCTCAGCTACAGCACTATATGTACGAGCTTAATTTGCCTCAGTTTCTTGCGGTTTAAATGACAAATTATTTGATGAAAAAGCGCCAGCCCAGCTCTGTAGGAGGGTGTGTCTCTCCTCTATGCAGAAAATCCATGAATCCCATATTCCAATATTCCTTCTATTCCATAAGATATCACGAGCCACCATTTGTGCAGCTGTCTCTGCAGGCAGAGGCTGCATTCACAGGAACAGAGCCTCTGCTCATTTACACTGGAGGAGGGGCTTACAGAGATGTCCTTGAATGCTTTCTGCATCTCCAATTGTGGTTCTCAGGAAGTGAAGTGGTTTTTCAAGGACCAAGGTTAGCTGGAGCCAGACTGTGCTTCTAATTCTGTAGTTTAACAATACTTTGCTATTGTAACGCTTCTCTAAGTAGATGTGAATGTGAGAGGAGGGGGGGAAAGGGAAATGTAAAGTTGGAGAGAAGGTGAGAAATGCACATAAAGCAGGAAAGAAATGAACCTGAAAGTAGAACATAGAAAATAAATATAGAAGTAGAAAAGGAAATAAAAAAACCCTTAAGAAGTAAAAAAGACAATTTAAAAAAAAAATTATTCTATTTGTCATAAGTACTTGGCTCAACTGCAACTGAGTCTGCAAGATGGAGAAGCTGATAGTCTGCAGGGCAGGAAATGGGCATTGCTCACTTCTTCACAGGCTACAACCAGTGATACAAAGAGAGCCAATAGTGATTAGGGAGAAAGAGAGAGAGAATGAAAGAATGTGAAAGAGAGAAAGAAAGGAAGAAAGAAAGTGAAAGAGAGCAAGAAGCTTAATTAAATAGGATAATTTAAAGTTGCTAAGTGTCAAAAATTTTGTAATATGTCATGAGATCCTATGGAAAATTGTGCACCTTTTGCTGAGGTTTTCTTACTTTCTTCTGCTGAATTTTGTCCTTGTTTCTCTTACCCATACTACACATCCAGGGGAGTAGTGGCTCTTGGAAACAACCTGCTTATGATTTACTGGAAACTTGAATTTCATGCAGTCATAGGTGGGAGAAGAAGCTATAATGAAAAATGGTTGGATTGTGGTGGCTGGTTGTGAGACAGTGGGAGCCTTGGTTTGTGCCCCCAGGCTCCCTGTGCAGCCCATGAGGAGTGGAGCAGGGAACCATCCAAATCCTCGGTGGTTACTACTGAGATCTAAGTGGTACATGGGTAAGTTTGAAACTCAGTTCTTCTTGCAGGAACGTCATTCCTTCCATTTGTAATCTTGTATTGTGAGGGACCAACAGCTTTTTCATCAGAAAGCCATAGCAGTCATTTAACAGTCAGAACAAGAGGTGGTAGGTTTTCCTTCTTTTCACAACATGTGCATTAAAGCATCTCTCAAGATGTAAGAGAGATCCAGGTGTTAACTTCTTCCTCTGCCAGAATGGATTTAACTCCCTTTCCCTCCAAATTGCAACAGTCACTAGCTGTCCAATTTGCTGTGGGAAAGAGGCTCTCCTTTTTTTGTGCAGGATAACCAGGGTGACTGGGGCGTTCATATGGAAGAAAGTTTCATTGTTTCAGGATCATTAAATAATAATTGGATAAAACACCAAAATTCTGTCTAAATGTGGGCTTGGGTTCGTCTCTTGATTGAATGGAAAAGCATTTGAATTGTGCCTATTTTACAGAGCACATATTAAATAATAAACAGGATACAGGAATCTGGCTTGCGGTCAGAGGACATAAATCTTGTCCTGGAGGTCACCATCCTATAAGACGGAAGCAAACAAATCTATCTAAAAGCAGAGTTTAAAATTTTTGTGCTGACTGACCAAAGTATATTAAAAGGAAATTAGTTCAACATCACGTTGACCTTTTCTCTGTGAAGGTGGCTATCATTGATTCAGTTACCTTAATTGCTTACTGCAGGCACAAAATGTTAATATATAAAGTGTTTTCATTTAGTATATGTCTTTTGTACTATCTTAATGCATTCTAAATAGTCTATTTCATTGTTATTAATCAAATCTGTCTTCAGTTGTGCAGGTTTTACAACTGTTTATTTAAAAAAAAAAAAAAAGGCAAGAAAAGTTAAATATGCCCTCAATTTCAGAGGAACTGAGCACACTGTGACAATTGTAAGCTTCAGGGGGAGCACAAGGAGCCACTTCTGGAAACAAGATTTCATGCAAGTATGTAAATATTCTCAACTTTACGTGGGAGCAGGTCCTGTCATATTGAAAGTTATAAATTTCTAAACCAGTTGTTTTTCTCCAGCAGTCCATCAAGTTTGAAAATTTTGTTCCAGTTGTAATTAATAAGGTGAAAGAAATCAGCACATTTGAATATTTACATCAAATAGCTGCACAGGTCTTTTCCTTGCCCTTTAGCAAAATCAGCAGCTTGGATGGATTTTTGTTGTTGTTGTTTTTAGAAATAATTCCTATTCAGAACTGAAAAACAGATAAAGAATAAATACAGAATTAAGAGTTATTTTCAAAGGCTTTTGAGAACAGACACTTCTACATTTTGGAATGGAAAGAGGAAAAACATCCAGTACTGGTAATATTGAGAATGTTTCAGCTGAGAACTCAATAGTCTGTAGCAAAACCAGTGTTAAAGCAGAGGAGCTGAAGTTCAAAGCCCAGACCTATGATGCAGGGAGTAATAAAAAGATGAAAGGTTTGAACAGATAGAAGGCCCAAGATTTGCTGGTCTGGATAAAATGTAATTATTTTTTAAGTTCTATTTTGAGTTCATACAGCTCAGCTTAACTCACAGAGTCTTCCTTTACAGTTTTACATCTGATAATTTGATTATGAAAATGAACTCTCCCACAGAGCAGAGAATGCTAGCAATCCTGTTCTGATAAGAGATATTTATACAGCACCACCAAATCACTTAAACATAAGGGGGCCATGTGCTTATCCTCATTTCTGATGACGAGTCCACTGTAGCTATCTAAGATTTGTCAGCACATGTTGGTATTCCCTGCTCAGTCAGGGCCAGTGTTTTCCAGTGCTGCTTCAGAGCAACAGCTTTGATTTACTTGGATATTCTGTGAATTTAATTGCTGGGAATTGAGACTCTTTCTTTATGTTTGCAACTTAAAATACATAGGTGCCGATAGAGGACCTAACTTTCAACCTACCCTTGATCAGGGAGAAAGGAAAAACTTTAGGAATCTTGAGAAACGGAGCAGGGGAAGAGAGGACTAACCTTTGTAAAAAGCAGTATAATTGGTACGTTAGCTGAAAGGTGTATTGAGTGAGCATAAAACATTTGCTGTAAAGTATTAGCAAGCCATTACAGCAAAATAGGATTCAAAATGAGAGTTGTCTGTGGAAAATTTGGGGGAGACGGCAGAATAAAAGTGATGAAAATGTTGTTTAGACTTACTGCTTGCTCTCCCCTCCTTTCTTTGCCAAATGATATAATCTAATAATCTTTTTAATTCACGCCTATAGCCCAAATTACATCTTCAGTTACACTTCAGTAAAAAAGTAACAGAAGCCTGACTTTGTTCTGATGCTACAAACATTAATAGCTGAGAAAACATGATCTATTTAGAACATTTCTGGATTACAGAAGTTGTAGAAACTTCACGTCAGCTGGCTTTGTATAAACTAGTAGAGTGCAGTGCATGTAAAATTCTGTTTATAGAGAGGTTACCATATGAAGAAAATCATTAAGCCCTTTCACAAATTATCTTTTTATACAGGAATCATGTATCTGATAATGAAAGTCTTAAGTAGCTAGAAAAATTCTTCTGGAAGGAGAGCTAGATGTTTTCTGAACTGATATTTGTTCTTCAAATGAGTCTTTGAAAACTTCTATGGTGTGGAAGAAAATTTGTCTAAAATTTAATCCTAAAATAGTTCTATGTGAAGAAAAAGATTCAGTTATTATTTGAAAGTGTGATTTTCAAGTAAGAGTTCCTTGTTCTAGAAGATGTCCTATTTTATGGGATCCCAGATACTTTGGATTTGGAAAGCAGTGCACAGAAAGCCTCCTGGGCAGAGGAGAGGCAGTTGGGTGGCAAAAACTCAAAGTCACACAGCTCGTAGCGTGACCTTCTCCATATGCGTACTCCACAAGAGCTTTTAGCTTTTAAGTGCACTTATCAGTAGGCTTCCTAAGCCTTGAACTTTGATCTTAAAAGCAATAGAAAATCTGGGATTAAAAGAAAAATTCTGATTCTGCCTGTTTTAACAGGACTTTGTTCTCACTTGTTTTACCTGTTACTGACCTCTCTCCAGTCAAATATTAGGGAAGCAGTTTTCAGCTGACATATCTTACTTAATTATTAGATATTGATATTTCCTATTCTCTCCATTCACCAGCAGATTTGATGTCTGTGTTTGCAGTCTCTTCTTTTGAATTCAAGATGTAACTCTAATTCTAAAAAAAATTCTTCATTGTTCCCATTCCAAAGACTTTGTGTTGACAATTTTTTCCCATACGCACCTTTGTTTAGGGTAGTGTTTTATTTAACCTGTGGTTGATTTTAGCATTGTCAGTTGTAGATAACTGGTGCTGGAATGTTTTAGAGAATTCTCCTGTGCTATGTTTGGATGATCACTAGTTGCCAGATAGGGATTTTGGGATCATAGCATAAAGTGGGAAGGGATCACAGGAGGGCTTGGGTCAAAATTGCTGCACAGTGCAGGGTGAGCCATGAGCTCAAGCTGGGTCAGTCAGGGCTTTGGCCAGCCTGAGCATCCCATTTCTGCTTCTCACCCTCTGCCATGCACCATGGGCCTGACTCCATCTCCTCCATCGCCTCTGTCCAGGCACTGGCCATTTGCTGGTAGGTGTCCAAATCCATCCCCTCAGCCTCTCCTCACACAGCTCCAGCCCCAGACCAACTTCACCACCGGTGTCCTCCTTGTATGGAGGGGCCCAAAACTGGATGCAGTATTCTCAACATGAGCTAGAAAATAGTAAATGTGTTACTGACATTTTAGTGACCAGAACGAGACGCCCAGGCTCAGAAGAGGAACAGTCACCAGTCGGTCTCAGGGCATGAGAGGAGATAAAGTTCAAAAATATCCTTTTTGAGAGTAACAGAGTTCAGTCAGAACCAGAGTGCAGTATTTCCTGGAGAACTTCGTGTAACTGGCTGCATATAATGCCCTTGTTATTTGTCTTGCAACTCCAGTCCCCACACGTCAGTGCAGTGCCTCTGATCATTGCATTCATGCAAACACAACTCTCTCTCATGCAAGTACACTGGAGACACACAGTTTGAGAGGATTTATCCCATTTCCTTGGTACACAGAACTTCTGAGTCACTGCCACTGCTTGTTTGAGCAGCACTAAATGTAAGCATCTTAGTTGTATCTATACACCCACACTGAAGTTTTTATATAAGATTCAAATGTGCCTGATTAACATAAGAAAACCCTGTGCATATTTGTAGAGCAGCTGCAAGCAATGTCTCATCTCTTCCTGAACAAAAGGTTAATACATTCTCACAAGTGATTTAATCCAATCTTATAGTTAAAAACTGTGATTGTAAATGGATAAAATGAAAGTTAAAAAGCTTCAAGTAATGCACTGTAAATATCAGTTAATACTCAGAAACAGCAGGATGTTTAAAAAAAAAGTTACACCACTAACTACCAACAACTAATTTGCACACACTGCATTAATTTTAAGAATTAATTATACTGTAAAATTTAAGCCTAAGTTCATACAGCATGTGCAATGTAGGAGTGTGATGTAACAAGGTCTGCAACTTGCATTTTGATTTGTGGATTTAAAATCAAGTGAATTGAAAGTAAATGCAAACCCAGAGGATTAAAGTTTTATGGTGTGGAACCCCATTGAGAAGGGAAAGCAGGAACTTGGTAGAATATGAGTGATATCAGTAGTCCCAAATTCATTTTATGTTTTTTATTGCCTCAGTTAAAATTTGTTCGAGTATGTTTGTAATGAAGAGTAATTAATTATTATATCTAGAAAATTAAGAGGAATTACAATAAACATTTCCTGGTAAGAGGTTACCATGAGGTGACAGGATGTGAATTGGGCCTGGGAAACAAAATTCTGTGAGTGTGTATACGTGAGCGTATGTGCATAAAAATTATTTGGGGAATTGAATCTTATTGAGGAGTAAAACCTGTTGTGGATGACACCCATCTAGAGATTTTCTAATTCCCAAGGAGAAAAATGCACAGCCACGTCAAATCAGTTCCAGGTTCCTCCAATCCAGGAAGCACTGCAGGGATGGCATTAAGGGACAGCCTAATGACAAAGGTGAGCAAGGAAGGGGCAGCTCTCCCAGCTCTCCTCTGCCCAGTGCTGGCCCCTGGGGTCAGGTCACAAGGAGCAAGGGCTGGGTACATGAACAGGCCTGCAAAGAAGCCACCAAGGGCTGCCACTTATTAATGACCAGCTGCTCTTTGCAACAGACTTGTGGTGCTCAGGGAGGTGCAGCAAGGGTTGTCAGGGTTGCTGAGCTGCTCTTTATTGTACATTTACCAAGAGGAGGTTTTTGTCTGATAACCTGGGTTTTGTTAATCTATGTTAAATGTGTTGGCTGAGCATTTACATGCTTTTCTGTGTCTGTTTGGTAGACAAAAATTGCACTTCAGTTTTTTGATGGGATTTTTTTGTTCAGCTGAAGTTTGTTTTATTTTGTGATTTTTAAAAAACGTTTTTAAAAAATTTTAATTGGTAACAAAATCTGCACATTTAAAAACCAAGTCAAGTACATTAATTTTTTGAATACTGGAAACAGGTAAAGCTCCACTGAAATGTGGTTCATAAGAGTTTGTTTTCTTAAGCACAGACAGCAACTTCTTTGGGATTCCCTTTTAAGTTGTTTTTTTTTTTAAATACATTCAGAATTCTTTAAAAAGGAAACATTGGAAATTGTGTTAGCAGCACAGCCTAGTAACTCAGAGAGATGCTCTTCAAAGGATGTCGAGTGTGTCCCAAACATACTTCAGTGGGTCTCTATTGCCCCCTTCAGACTATTCCCAGTACTAGAGAAAAATGATTAATTGGAAATCAATAGCATTCCTTTGCACTAAGGGAAAAACCTTAAGAAGAAAGATACTGTTAAGTTGGTGAACATTTTTGGATATTAGCAAAGGAGTCTTGGTATTAGAAATGTACAGTAATGCAATTATCTTAATTAGTATAGCAAACAATACCTCAAGTTATATCTTAAGCAGTTAGGTTCAGTAGTCAAAACTGAGGAAAAATGATCTTAGAGCAATGGTTGCAGGATGGGCTGTGGAAACTTGGAAATCAATTCAAGATTCCAGAGTGCATTTATACAGTTTTGGTTAAATGATTCCAACTCTGTGATTCAGTTCTTCATACGCAGAACAAATGATGCCCTATATCTTCTACCTTCCTTCTACTTCAGAAAAAGTTTTTGTAGCATGATGAAGGCCAGCCTGGCAGAAGGTCTTGTTTACTTTATCCACAGGTGAGGGGTAACACACCTGGATTTTATATGCCTATATTAACTGTGTGTATATGCAGTGCTCCATGTCCATACACACAGATATCTGTGTCTATATTTGTGTGTGTTCAAGAGCACCCTCATCTCGGCTGAAATGAAGTGCCAAAAAGAATAAACCACCACCCCAGTGAAAATGTAGCCCCAGTATGCTAAGTGACAAGGACAACAGTAGCTAGGAAATAAAATCGTATCATGAAGTTAATACTTGGTGTCTGGGCTGTAATGTGGTACATTGTTTTAGCTTGCCTGAGACCTTTAAAAAAGCCTGAGAAGGCTTTTTAAAATAATGAAAAAAGAAAATGTAAAAGATTATCTTACGCATTGGGCCTCCTTTCTGTTTGGACAAAAAGAAACTATGCTGCTGAAAAGTTATTTTGTATCCACCTTTCCCAAGCACTACCTACTGAGATAACAACATGTAAATACCAGCCTTTTATAGAGTGATGCTGCTTTATTATTTGAGCACATGGCTAAGGAAGAACAGCAATACAGATTCAAGGTTGCATTTCATTCCAAATACCTCATAACACAGAGGTTTCCAAAGAATAAAACTGAAATACTGAACTACAGTAGTTATTTTCTACTTAGGTAAAGTTGAGCTTTCAAAGCTTCTAACTGAAGCTCTTGCATACATACAATATATTCTATTTGCTGTCCTGTTGCTACTCATTTTGCTGCTAACAGTAAAAAAAAAGTAAAGTTTTCATTTTTCACATGACAGATTCTCACCATACCAAGAAAAAGCTTGACATCAGCCTTCAAGATAAATCACTCTGATGTGATGTGACAGAAGGCTTCTCCTCTTCAGGCAGATTATATGTCCATTGAAGTGTAGTGCAATACATCACTGAGGTATGCTGAGTGTTGTTTTTGACAGCTTGTTGCCGTTTATTTAATTTTTTTTTTTTTTACCCTATAAGTTTGGGTTTATCATCCCCATTCCTTGGCACTCAATGATGTAGGTATCATTACTGGGATCTTCCTCTTCTGATTTTGTCACAGTAAATTTGGCCTAAAAGAGGATTAGACATATATCACGAATTAATTTATCACATATAGCAGTTTAAATATTCAATATCAGATGTCAAATGATCATATCGCCATGTGTTTATGTATACTACAGCTTTGACAGATTTAATTCAAAAAACCATTTAAATAAAGATGGTAAAATTATCTAACCATTCTCAAAGCCTTTAACTCTAGAGTATGCTCATTTCTACAGGAAAACTCCCATGTAAATGTTATAGCAATGGTTTTATCCATGCCTGTCCTCCCAGATCAAGTCCAGCTCACACTGCCTGATGAAGTGTGTGCTGCCAAGTTACTGGAAGACAACTGATAGGTAAAACTTGCTGAACTTCTGGACTCACCTTTGTTAGCTGCTCTGCAAAGTGTATAGCTGTCTGAGTATGAAGTGTAATTGGTCCGCTTTTCACTCTAGATACTCCCTTTGCTAGTGCCATAAAAATGATCAGCTGAAAGGGAGGGAAAGGTAATTAAGTCATTCTTCAGATTCTAGAAACTTACTGATTAAAAAAAAACACAATCAAAACATGCAAAATGTCTCTAGATATAAAAATATGGTCTTCCATGTTTCGTAAGTTTCATAAAAGTTCATGAAGCTGAGTTTTAAGAGTGATCCAAGGCTCCAGAAGTTTGGAGATTACTACTGTAATGCCTGTTACAGAAGGACTACTTTTCCACAGTGGAGTTTGCCCCTGAATTCCTGTTACTACATTTAACTTTGCTCTCCCCTACCATATTGCCCTGAAATTCCCCACAGTTATGTCAGACTCCAGATTAGTAGATTACCTATATGGAAGAGAAACTCAGAAAGAGGTAGTTTAATTCTAACAATTCCCGATCCCATATTCACCACTAAAACCCTTTGATTTGACTTAAAAACATCATCATGAGAAGAATACTGTAAGGTGTGATATAACTCGGTAGAGCTGCCATACACGGCGAGTCTGGCTGTACAATTGTTCCCACCAATTGTACTTGCATGCTTTGAAAAAGTAGGACGAGTCCAAGACCTGAATACTTATTATACTGCATAATATTGTGTGCCCAGGTTTTTACAGCTAAGAGGTGATGTCATCCTAGCTAAAGCAGCTCAAGATTCTTATCAGGCTAAGATAAGGCAGTGGAGGGCTTTCATTCTCAAATGAAGTTAGGTGAGCAAGACAAATGGGAGCATGTCCTAGATATTCTCCAATACCTTCCCTCAGTATCGTTCTTTATATGTAAGCAGGGAGCTATTTTCACTGCACCACATGGAATGCCAAATAGAAGCAAATTCCTGCCTCCTTCTTCCATTCTTACTGAGAGTTAGAGAAAGGGAAAATTTGAGGGTGTTGGTGCAGAGCTAAGAGCATTTGTAGTTCCTAAGAACTGTATGTAATTTGCTAATCCTGCACATCTCTAGGACTTCTAACATCTTGTTCCTTCCTTGTTCAGATCTATGTTGTTTACAAGTAATGCATGCATGTTCTTGCTACTTCAACTTCATGTAAACATACAGGAGCCTTACTTGGTCTTGCAGAGAATCATCCACAGTTCCACCGTGTTTAAGATTCTTAAGCAGCATCTCAGCTGCTTCAATGCCAACTTTGTCAGAATTCTTTCCTAAAAGAGAAATTAGAAAGCTGAAAATGACTATTTAAAATTTTAAAATACAAAAAAAAAAAATAACCACGAGATTATCAACTTTTTAAACCTTATTTTCATGCTTCTGCTTCAAATGTCATTCTAACAAAACCTTTGCCATTGTATGCTGATATATAGTTCATACTTCCTAAGCAGTAGAAAGAAAGTAGCCTCACTTAGTCAGAAAAACATTTGATTCAAATCATTTAAAACCAAGATCACTTCTATTCACTTTAATCTAGATTCATTCTTGAGGAAAAACTTCACAGCTAAATGACAAAGTCTATGTTCTTAAAGTTCAGAAATATTTTCAGTGATTCTCCAGTGATCCTTAACATTCCATTCTGATAAGAGGTAAAGTTAACACTTCTGTAATTTTTGTAAATTTCAACTTTTAAATCTGCTCATTTCTGCTGTCCTTTATTACTAAATGACATCCATCCACAAAGCATCAGATCTTTAAACAGGTGATATTTCAGATTCCTATCTGTTATTAGTATATTCAGTTAAGTCTCAAAGAATTCATGGAATTCTTACCTCTCTTGCCAAGTGATGATCCAGCTAACAAACAACCCGTTGAGGTCTCTGCAACAATGCTAAGCAGAAAAAAAAAAATAAAATTAAAAACAAAATCATTCATATTACAGTTCATTTATCAGATATGTAATCAAGATCTAGCTAATCAACCAGCAAGATTAGAGGTAACAATAGAAAGCTTGGACTCACATTATTCCACTTCCAGTCCCAATGGCTTGATCATCAGGTTCTCTGACAGGCTGAATGTTAATGTAAAGATCTCTGATTTCTTTTCTGATGCATCTCACTGCTGCTGCTGACATGTCTTTTGCCAGCTAACAAGATAAGACATAAACCCAGTAATTAAGTTATGTAACTATAACAATACTTTTCCCTCATAAGACTAATTATTACAATTAATTCCTGAACAGAGAGATTACTTTATTAACTAGAAAAAAAACAAGGATTGTTACAAAACCCCTACAAGCAAGAACTGAGCATAATTTTTTTCTGAAAATTTTTCTATAAAATTAAGGTAACATTCAATGGTGTACAAATGACAGTTATAGAAATGTATGTTGAAACATCAATATCAATGAAAATTCAAGAACTTCATTCATAGAGAAAAAGATTTGATTTTAGTCTTATCTCATAAAATTCGTTTCTAAAAAAAACCCATCCCAAAACCAACTGCAAAAGCCCCACCCCACAATTACTATGTATGGAATATACTCTGTAAGAGATAATACATAAAATAAGAATTTAAAATCAGAGGCAAGTGAGGACATATGAAGCTTATCCCATTCTTGTTATCCAATAATAGTTATATTCATAGGTTTGGAGATTTTTAAACCAAAACCAACAGTCCACAGCTCTTCAAATAGTAACTCAGTTTCCCCTTTTCCTTCCTCTATTAATTCCTGGGCTGAATGTGAGAAGGAACCTTAAGGAGATCCCACCACTCAGGAAAGGAAGAAAAGAAAGAAGGCAATATAAAGGAGTAAATTACTCTCCTTTTTATTTTTGGCTAAACCTACCCTTAACTTGCTCTAATACCCTTAGCAATGGTTGAAAAACTTGTTGTAGTCTGACCTCCACCTAAGGCAGTACCCATAAATCTATGAACAAGGGCCCTAATTTCAGATTTAAAATAATCCACATGAATATGAACAATACATAAATCAGATATAAGATAGCCCTCAATATAAGCTAAAGACTTTTCAATAGTCCTGTGACGGATATTGAGGATATTGTTCTCATTTCCTGTTTTAGCTTTACACTGCTGTGCAACAGATGCATTTTAGGTATATCCAACATAAAATTCTACAGCCTGAATAACTGAAACCATTTAATAAGGTTGTTTATCTTGTACAAGACTACAGAATACAGGAACTGTAGAGGAATGTTAAGCAGATTACATGAAATTTGATATAGCTACGTAAAGTTGGATACTACCAGAGCCATTATCAGCACTTACTTTGATAGGCAGTGCTCCAGCAACAAATGCTCTCCCATATATCTTTGTCACTGTGCCACGTTCTGTTAAGTTTATTGGGCTCAGCTCTTTGACTGGAGACATCTGGACTACAACTTCACCACCTCCTTGAGGATAGTAGCCCCTATTTAGAAATAGTAATCAGATACAATTAAATGCAGTGACCACAAGGAAACGAAGAAAAGGGCCAGAAGGTTCTTCATATATTTCATTATACATTTTTATGTTCCCAGTTACTGTACAAATTTTCTTGATGTGTGCCTTAGAAACCCTTATAATGGAATTAGGTTCTCTAACAGTAATCCTTTGTAATGCACATCTTATTAACTACCTAACACCAACCTAACTGGCACCTTGGGAAAAGCTCAGTAATGCACTGCCTGTTCAGCATGTGTTTCCCTGAGGGGGAGCCAACAGGAAATATTACACAGCAGCTGTGGACTCAGCAATGAAAAAAAAGACAGGAAAGAATCATATTCCATTCATCATATGGTGACGGTACACACAGGGGCAGCTAATACAGATTAGTTCATGTATTATAAATTCATCCCTCAGTTTGATTGAGAGCACCTTGTGTGTGCCCCTGTGCTCACACACAGGTTCAGGAAGGCCTGGCTGTGCTGCATGGCTCCACAACTCACCTCCTTTTTATGTCACAATTAAATGTGAAATTGAACTTTTCAACTATTGGCTTGAAAACCTGAAAAATAAACACATATTAAAACACAGCATGAATTTATTTTGCATTGATAATTTCTCACTATTTAGTGCAATCTTCCAAAAAGAAAAAAAAAAGAAAGAAAAAAAAAAGAAAAAGAGCACAACACAAAAAATTCAGTTATCTTATTAAAAAAGAAAAGATAGCCAGTCTGATCCATACAGCTTATTTGACATTCCTCATGCTTTATTCTCAATGTCACTCTGTGTAAAAGGATTATCTTATGGAAAAAGGAAGAGTAATTCACAGCATTTCTAGAATAAAAAATGTATTTAAAGTGAAATTTTCCGTAGTAATTAAAACCAAAGAGAGTATTTGCTGTTTCAGGAAATCCCATGAAACACTGATAGCTCGCTACAGTCAGTACACAAATAGTGTTATGTTCCCATGCCTAATTGCATGATCACAAATAGACCTGCAGTAAGAGCAACAGAAGAGCAGTTACATTGCATACATATTCATGGAAGATGCACCAAGCCAAAGGAATTTCTCCCTACCATGACTGTGTAGTCTATCTGAGGAGCCATCTCCGCATTAGTCCCACCTTTTAAATGAAGCTCTGATGGGGAAGCAGCAAACAGCACACAAGGCATTGCTACCTGCATCAGTAGACACACACTCCTAAAAGCAATTACAAGATGACCAAATGTCATACACTCATATTCCATAGAATTCCATAGAATCATTATAGAGCATTACTTACATTTGTATTTTATTTTTAAAATTATCCATAAACTTATCAGTCTTAAAAAATACTGATCTAAAAATTCATGTCCTTAGCAAGCCTAAATATGAAAGTTTTCATTTCAAAAATTGCATCTTTAATAGTTCTGTTTGAAATAAAAGTCATGTATCTTAGTATACTGATGGGACCATGAAAACTGTGGGTTTAGGTAGCAGAAAAGGCTTAGGCAGCAGTAACATTTTAATACTTATTCAGTAACAAAATAATTAGAAAAGCTACAAAATTGCTTAGAAGCGGGTCGGCACAATAGAGTTCAGGGGCATAGAAAATACGCTTTTAAAGACAGGGTTCCCCTTTCACTGAATCTCTCCACATTTCACAGAGATAAAAAATCTTCCAAAATCAGTTTTGCCGAAGTAAAAGTTTGCTTGGCAAAAGAAAACAGTTATCTCATAAGGGTTTCAAACATAATTTTGAATTATAAAAACAGTAATCACCATGGAACTGAAGATAAACATGGGTTTCCCCCCAGTCTACTGTGATCATTCTAGTTAGCACAATGTCTTCCGCCATAATTTTAAAGTCACCAGAAGCAGTGTACGAAGACATACCCTGCTGTTTTTGTATCTGCTATGTGGGTTCCACCTTTGATCTTCCCAGGAGTGAAGGTTATTTCTGTTGAGCCAATTTCTCCACCATTCAGCTTCCCATCACACAGATCTCGAACAATCTCCAATCCAGACAGATGCTGAGGCCTTAGAATGACAGTCCAAAGTTAAAGACACATGCAAGTAGACTACATGCTCATGTTACGTTAAAAGAACCACCAAACACCAACTAAGGAAAACTACAATTGCCGATTTCAGACAGAAGATCAGACAAGTATCAGAAATTCACTCTGGTTGCAATAGTACTTCTGATTTCACAGAAGCCAAAGCTTCAGCATTCAGGCCATTCTGGAATATGCAGGATTCTGGTATCTTTTCCACTAGAACGGGTCCAGACAGATAGATGAGATGCAGGAGCAGTTGCTTGTCCCAATGTGATAAATGCTTGGACAGAAATGCAATGGGATAATGACAGCAGTACTGGCTGAGCCAGAACCGGCTGCAGTGCTAAAGAGAGTTAACAGGTTTGCTATGTGTCTGTCTTCTCCTTGTGTTTCCGTTTGTTAGGGTAATTTAAATACTACGATTTAAATAGGAAATACACCAACTGGTTTTAGCACTGTACGCCCGCTAAGCCATGTTTTGCTCAGATATTACATGACTGTGTTCCTTGTTTCAAACCGTGTGTTCCGCTTAGCATCGCTGGAAGCATTTCCCTGGCGGCGGCCGGGCCGCGCCCTCACCTGCCCCGGCTGCAGCCCGGGCCGGGAGCTGCGCTGAGGGCACCGGCAAACGAACCGAGCCCGGTTCATGCCCCAGCGGCCCCCCGCGCTCACTCCTTGTGAAACACAGACGGGATTTTCTGGTAAAAAGGCTCTTTTAATGCAATGGAAACACAAATGCTTCAGACGAGAGCAGCCGAGGCCTTGCGCGGCCGCGCCCCGGCCCGGGAGGGCCCCACACGCCGTTAGTGACGGGCTGAGCGGCCCAGGGCCGCCCGGGGACAGTCTCACCTGAGGCCGGGCTGGTTCCGCCCGGCGCGGATCCGGCGCACCCTCACCGGCAGCCCCAGCAGGCAGCTCAACGCCGTGGACACCCGCAGGATCTGCCCGCCCTGCACGGAGAAACGGCGCTCGTCAGGCGCTACGCCACTTCCCACACACTCCGCCGGCCCTCACTGCTGCCCGGGGCCAGGTAAGCCTCTGCACGCTGGCTCTCACCCCTTCCATGATCCCGCCGTCTATCTCCACTCTGTCCCCGTCCATGGCTCGCGGTGCGCGGTGTCTCTCGCAGAGGCCACGTCGATGAGATCCGGGCAGGGCCCTGAACACGGCGAGTCCTCGGCGAAGCAGCCCTGGGGCCGGCAGCTCGGTAGCGGAGGCGCGCCCGGGATGCTCCGGTGCCGGTGCTGGGGGCGGGCGGCGGTGCCGGGCAGGCGCAGAGCGGAGGCACCTCCCCGCCCGCCGCCGGGGATTGGCCGGGGCGGCTCCGCCGCGGGGAGGAGCAGCCGGCGGGGACCTCTCCCTTGTCGCCGCGGTACTGACCGCGTCCCGTCATCCCGCTGGAGCAAATACCTTTCTCCTGTCCTGAGGGCCTGAGCGGTGACAACTGCGGCACCATGGGAGATCAACATCGTGGGCACAGTTCTGACGCCGGAGAAGAGCAGGCGGACTGCTGTCCTCACCGTTACAAGCGAGTTTTCTTCAGAATCACAGAATTAATTAGGTTGGAAAAGACCCCTGAGATTATCGAGTCCATCCTAAAGGGGAACACCACCATGTCAACCAGACCATAGCACTAAGTACCACGTCTAGTCTTTCCTTAAACACCACCAGGGCTGGTAACTCCGCCACCTCCCTGGGCAGCCCTTTCCAATGCCTAATCACCATTTCTGTAAAGCGATTCTTCCTAATGTTCAACGTAAACCTCCCCTGGCACATCCTAAGACTATATGCTGTCGCTCGTCACCTGGGAGAAGAGGTCGACCCCCACCTGGCTACAACCTCCTTTCAGGTAGAACCACAGACACGGGCGTGTTGGTCTTGTAGGCGCGCTCGGGGCTTTATTACACGTGTATCGGGAACGGCCGGGCCCTTCGCGCTGCCCTTCCCGCTACCCCGGCCCGGGGAAGCCGCACGCCCTGCACCGCCGCCAGCGGCTCTGGCTCGGGAGCCCCCGCACAGGGGCCGCTCTCCCGCTCCCTCCCGTGGGCGTATGTGTACCCCGAGCGCCGCCCGCGCTGCCCGGGCCCCCGCCCGCTCCTGGTTGGCTGTGACGGCGCGGCCGCCGCCGGTTGGCTGTGCCGGGGGTGTGTGCGGGGCCGCTCTGCCCGGGGTAAGATGGCGGCCGTGACCGCGCTGAGGAGCAGCTGCCGAGCCGCGGGGCGCTTGGTAAGGGGAGCGGGGACCCCGCGGGCGGCGGCGCTCCCGGCCAGTCGGGGAGGGGAGGGATAAGGCGCGGCATCCCCGAGTCCTGTTCCTGCCGTCCCGCGGGCAGACGGCGAGCACCGCGCCTCTGCGAGCACGACACGCTCGCGGAACTACCGCCTCGGCAGTGCCAGGGGCGGGCAGCGCCTGAGCTCCGCTCCCCGCTGGGTGCTCCCCGCGCTCCGCGCAGGTGACCGAGCCCCCGGCAGTGCCTGGGACCGCCCGCCCCGCCCTGCCCAGGGACCTCAGAACTGGCACCCTCTGCCCCGCGCAGCCCCCGCAATGCCCTGCACTTGCCCGTGCTCCCTGCGAAAGAAACGTGTTCCTGTCTGTGATAAGCCAGTGACGACCTCCTCTTCTGTTATTTCTAAGTCATGCCATTATTGCTTTGCCTATACGTTGTTGCACTGCCATCACCGCTTCTCCGCCCACACATCAGCTCTCTTTGCATACCGCATCAGCAAAGAGATGGTGTGGCTACATATACAAAAAAGGGAAACGGATTTCTTTGAATCCTAGGAACCTTGATACTTGAAAAGTAGTTGAGATACCTTACCATAATAAGTGGATCTTCTTGGTTGCCTTTTAGGATACTTACAATCTCACGAACGTGAAGACCTAGTTCATGCTTTCGTCTTTCTTCTTGTATTATAGTCTTCTTGCTGTTTTGAAGAGTGTTGGTGTCCAATTATGTCACCACCGTTTTGGGGAATGTCAGAAAAGAAGTAACTTTTGAAATTTAGAAACAAAATTAGGGATCAATTCCAGTTTCTATTATTTTTTTTCTCTTAATAATTCATATTGTAATTTTAAAGCGTAATGATGAAGAATTTTTAAATTATATTTTTGTAATCTAGTTTTCAGCTAGTAATTTATAAGTATTTATAAATAGTTTTACTAACTACGAGTATTGGAAATAACACTTTCCTTTTAGTTTTATTTCTACTCTTAAATCCAGAGGGAGATTCTGATAAGATGAGAATGCTCATCTTATCTATGTGCATGCTGAACTATAGAATTGGCTGGTTTACAGTGTATGTTTCCTGCAAACACATTTTGAATCTGAGCCAGGAGACCTTTGTGTTAAGTGGTAGGGACACGGCAGTTACCTGGACACTTGGACATGTGCCAGGTATTTAGATGAGGGATGACATCAGGCTAAAATGTTATCAGGGATGTTGCTTTAGTAAATAGGCAACTATATACTTGGAAATATAGAATATGTATGCAAAACAGATCCAATTTGTGGAAATGTTCATTAAAATGACTCAATGCGACAGAAGTCAAAAGAGTTCAGCGGGGCAGTATCCTTTAATGCAAAGTCATTGCCTTTGAGCATGAGTTGTTCAATTTGACTTGGAGATTTAGTGTTACACCATCAGGTAATCAGTTCTCTGCAGGCTGCTTAAAAATATTTTGTTCTGAGGCCAGCATACATTTTCAGGATCCGTGATAATTCAGAAAACCACAGTTGGCTTCTTTTTAAGGAAACAACCAAACCTGAACTTGAGGGGAAAGGCAGTTCTCCCCCATAGTGCACTCAGCTCCCCTGTTGGCTTAGGTCAAACCACAGCTCTCTGTCAGCCAGGCTGGTGTGGCCTCAGCACCAGAGAGGGGCTGAGCGGGCCCTCAGTTCCTTTTTGCCAGAGTAGCTCTGCATATCGAAGACTTGCACAAGAAAGGTGTTACCTTGCTGTGGCATTATTGTCTTTAAATTACTGTATAGTGAAATAGTGCCATTAACAAGCTCAATATTAGCAGTTATGTTTGGGTTTTATTGATAGATTTTTCCAGACATTGAAATATGTAGATGGCTATGCTATGGATATTAAAGCTGATTTTGTCTTTCATGTGCTGTTTTTATTTCCTTATTTGGCATTACACCAGTATTATGGTGATTAAATGCTGAAATTATCAGCACACTCTCTTTATTTAATGGATTTTAATTTTTTCCTTGTTATTAAGAAACAGTGTTCTGGGAAGAGATTGTGTACTTTAACATACTAGTGCACCAACTTTCTGGTAGAGAATGTGCAAAATTGCCAACCAGAAAGACTCCACTTTTGAAAATGCAGCAATTTTGAATTACTCCTACAGATACAGTATGAAACAGCATGGTAACTCTTCTGTAACAAAACCAGTCTCTTTTTTTGGCAGTGACTTTACTAATTCACTACCTGCATTGGTAACCAAAGGTTAAAAACACATGGAAATCATTGTGAAACTTCACATTTAGAAATAGTTCAGAGATTTGATGTGCTCCTTGTGATCATCCTCACAGGTAAATACTGAATGTTTTTCATTTAGGGTCATATAAAGAGAAAAGAACATTTTTCAAGTCTGTGACAAAAAGGTCTAGTTGAACAAATTTTTTTCTGTATCATTTTTATGTAAACATGTAACCTTCAGGTGGGAAAATACCCAGAATTAAAAATAGGAGAAAATAGGATTGTGAAGATTTACATTATATACCAGTTTTGTAATTTAATGAGAGCTTTAAATCATAGCTTAAAATTACCTTGTTACCAGATCGTTGAATACAGAAGGTTGGAGGACTAATGAAAAGATTTTCTGTTTGCTTTTTTAGGAATTAGAAAAATTCTCATTCTAGATTAGTAGCAGGCAGCTGAAAGGTAACTCATATGATGTAACTTTGTTGTGTCCATTATGATAGATTGTGTTGTATAAATGTTTGTTCCTTAAAGAAAGGGGATATTAAAGGTAACTTGCAATGCTAGGCTAAATAATACAGAACATGAGTACAGTGTCAGTACAGAATTGTATGGCCAGCTGAATAATGTACTTTTTACAAAGTGAAATGTGATAGCAAATAATTGGACAGTCTGGGGTGTGGGGAGGGAAACAGGAAGTTTCATGTGCTCTGTAATTACTGAAAGGATTTTTTAAATGAGAAGTTAAAATGAACTTTCCCATGCAGGTGTGCTGTTTTCTGGCTCCTCTATGAAGATAATTTCTAAATTTTACAGTTTTGAGCTACTTGAGGTACATTGTAGCACCTGAATTTTTTTCATATCTCTAAATTAGTTAGAGATAGTATCTACAGAGAAATTATTTTTGTAAATTTTACAGCACTCTTAAGACAACATAACACCAGAATTACATTATGTTTAGGAAATCTTACTACATAAGAACATCTGAACTAACTTGTGTTGAGATTAATAAAATACCTGTTTATGTCCGTGCAAGCACTACCAGCGTTGCTTTTGATCACAATCATGGCTGATTTCGTGATGCTTTAAAGCATAAAGTTTTGTCTGAAGAACCTTTCAGAAAATTCTGTAGACCCTTCCAAGTTGATTTCTGGAAAAATATAATTGTAACCATAAAAGAAAACCATCTCACACCCAGTTCTTAAAAAAGATGTTTGAAGCTGATTTGAAATGATGTTAACTTGAAGATGATTGCCTCCTGTATAGTAATAGAAAGGAAAGGGCAACTCTCTGTGCCCTCTGGTGTGAATTTCCTTTCTGATTAGTACTTCTGATCAACCTCTGATGAGAATAAGAACTAAGGAAGAAAAATATGCTGGTTTTCCCTGCAGTGTAGAGAAACCTTCCAGCATTCATTCTGGATAGGAATATTTCAGATGGCTGATGTAGTTTGATAGTGTGTGTGCTTTTTGTGTACCTGTCCTGATTAAACTAATTCTTGAGAGAAACAATAGCAATGAATCACTCACCAAATCCTGTCATGATTTTTGTTAATTGCTTATGTCACTGTGGCTTTGATCTCCCCACAGTGTTAGCGAAAGAAGTTAAAGAGCTGCCAAAGCTTTTGCTAATGTAAAGGTTATTGTATATTCAAGAATGTATTTCCATAAGAACTTCTCTTATATAGAATAGAATGAAACTATTTTAGTATTACTGTTACATCAGGACTATTAAATGAGCTCTACATCCTCAGTCCATTGTATTAACCCTTGAGACTTTTCTCCCCAGGTTTGCATTCATCGCGTTAGATCGTGCAGCAGCATTCGCTTTATAAAATCAAAATATGTGTGCGTGTTTGACAAATCTGCCCTCAAGTTTAGTCATCAACAGCGATTATTCAGAACATCTGCTGGTAATCTTTTTCATAATCAAATAATTTATTTTATTTTGCTATTTTATGAGTGTTATGTTAGAGGTTTACATGTGGCTGGTGTGTAGACTATTTCTGATGCATTCAGATTTTTCTTGTATTTAATATTAAACGTGCTGCATTTTCTTACTCTGTGTTTCAAGTTTCGTGTGGCCAAATTGTCCAGTTTAAGCTTTCTGATATTGGAGAAGGAATTACAGAAGTGACTGTAAAAGAATGGTAAGCTCTGCTTTCTTAGAAACACACTAAGAACAGATTTTTACACTGGCTGTGTTTCACAGTAGCCCGTGTCTTTCCTCCTAGGTACATAAAGGAAGGTGACAGTGTGTCTCAGTTCGATAGCATCTGTGAGGTACAGAGTGATAAAGCCTCTGTTACTATCACCAGTCGTTACGATGGCGTCATTAGAAAACTCCATTACAGCATAGATGAAATTGCTTTTGTTGGAAAACCACTAGTGGACATTGAAATTGATGCTTCAAAAGGTATTGTGAGCCAATTTTTTCTCTTGTGTATTTTATGTTTGTTGTCATAACACAATCATTGACAGAGAAGTTTACTTTTTTCCCCTGAAAATCTTAAAATCTTTTTTTCCCTTTATAAAGTCAAGAAGTTGGAGTAGACAAAGTTGTGGTATTTTATTAGATTTTAAAATCTCCTATTGAATATTTTCTGTTGAATATTTAGCTTAAGCAGCAGCCTTTAGCAAGCTGTGTTCCCATCCACCTTAACTCAAAGTAAACCATAAAAACGTCAGCTGTCACAGAATCACAGAATGGTTGAAGTTGGAATTTAACAAATGCTTACAATGTAGTAAGGTCAATTTCTTTTCTTGTTCTTTGCAGGTGTCGCCCCAGAAGAAGATGTTGTTGAAACACCTCCTATGTCTCATGAAGAGCACACTCACCAGGAGATAAAAGGTCACAAAACATTAGCAACCCCTGCAGTTCGCCGCCTGGCCATGGAGAACAATGTAGGTTTGCTGAATAAAGTCCTGCTGCATTTTACCCAACTTTTATATGGCAGTTTGACTGACTAGGAGAGCACTGATCTAGAGGAAACACTTGTTTGCAAATCCATTTTGAATGTGTGAAAACTGTTTAAAAATGAAGAGGGTTGTGCTTTCTGACGATTATGGTGGATAGAAAAAGAATTACTGGGCTTAAAACACAGCTAGGGTGCTTTAGGCTGAAGATTGAGAAAACCTTTTTAGAATAAAAATAAGAAAATGTTAGAGTAAATTCCTGAGACTCTCTGCAGAGAAAGGAGGAGGAAAAAAGAAAAAAAAAAAAACCTTGGTCTGTTTTTCAGATTTGAGTTAGACCAGAGGATCTATTAAGGGTTGTTTTACATGACTTTCTAACACCTTTCTAACACTTTTTTTGAATATACGAGTATTCCAAGGGGTTTGAAAGCTTGTGATGCATTTTTGTGAGAGAATTAAGTGACAAATAGCTTTTCTCAAATTAATATTTCACTATTGATCCTCTGAGGTAATTTAGAGGTTAATAGTATTTATTCATAGTTCCTCCTTGAAGTATGCAATCAAACACCTAGTGGGGCTTTTGGATTATTTGAGCAATGTTGAGTACTTAATCAATTACAGAGAGGGAAAGAAAACTGCAGATATGTTGAATCGGAAATGGGAGTAATTTTAACCTTAACTCACAATACAAGGTATTTTTATATTGCTGTAAAACTAAAGTGTCACAGCTTGTTATGTACTTTCCAGATTAAATTGAGTGAAGTTGTTGGGACAGGAAAAGATAACAGAATCCTTAAAGAAGATATACTCAACTATTTGGCCAAACAAACAGGAGCTATTTTGCCTCCATCACCGAAGGCTGAAATTGTCCCACCTTTGCGGAAAACAGAGGCTGTGCCAGCTGCTCCAAAGGACAAAGCACGCAAAATCCCTATGCCTGTTTCCAGACCCATTGTATTTTCAGGAAAAGATAAAACTGAGCCTGTAACAGGTAAATCATGAAATATAAAAACTTGAGACCGTGGTCCCAATCGACTACCAGTAAATATTGCTCTGTGAAAGCTGATTGCATCTGGTGGGAGTGTGTTTCATGTTATTGATATGCAAGTGAACATTTAGGAAAACATTCTCTGTAAGAAGCATCTCTGCTGAAATGATTTTATGAAATATTTGTCCATGTTTTGGTTGGATGGAGTTGGTCTGCAAATTGCACTAGCTCATTCTTCACACGTTATGCCGAAACAGGTCGGAATTCTGGAACATGGATTTGTCGCAGGAATCGTTATGCAATTAATGGCAAAGTGCAGTGAATGTAAGGGTTTATCAGTGCTTGATAATAGCGTACTGCATTGTTATGTGAATAGTATTCACACTTCTTCTGGAGAACAGTGCCAGAACAGACACTAAGGTAACAAAAAATCACATTAGAAGGGGAAGAGAAGCATTTTTTGCTTGCCTTTCTAGCAGTTTTTATTTGGAGAGGCTGGAAAGAATAATGCAGATTATCATATTATGATTTCAAATTCACGCATATGTAGGAGAGAGATGCAGTAATATAATCCAAAGTATTACAGTCATAAAAATTGAGTTCCATGAACTGAATAACTGAACACATGCTCTTTACCCTGTTCATTTTTGGTTGTGGTTTGGCTTTGGTTTGGTTTTTGTAAGCTGTGTAATTTGTTTAATGGAAACAGAGGAAATTTCACCGTAACTTCACAGAAGCTCGTTTTGTTGGTTTAAGAGGACAATGAATATTTTCCAGGTTTTCAGAAGGCTATGGTGAAGACTATGAGTGCAGCCCTGAAGATCCCCCACTTTGGTTATTGTGATGAGATTGATTTGACTCAACTTGTTCAGCTGCGAGAAGAGCTGAAACCTCTAGCTGAAATCCGTGGAGTTAAACTTTCCTTTATGCCTTTCTTCATAAAGGTAAGGCATGCAGCAGACTATGGGGTACTCAGATTTTGGGTTTTTCCAAAATCTGTTCAGTGATTGTTGTAAATTTGGAGCATCTCTTTGTCATCTGCATTATGACAGATTGCAAGAAAAGTTTCAATTTTTTTTGCTCACTGAGCCACTTATCAATTTACAGTTGGAATTGCTGCTAGGGTTATGTAATATCATTGAAAACTTTGGAAATATTAATAGGAAAGGATAGAGCAGCTTCAGCATCATTTAATATGGAGTTAAGCATCACTAGGTGTATGAATTGCACAAAACAAATTTTCGGAATTGTCAATATTTTTTGAGCTCCTTTAAAATGAACCTTACATGCAATGCATCACTGTTGTTGTTGATGTTATTATTATAATCTCTGTATTGCTAATGACATCCTGAGGTCACTCAGTACATCCCTGCTGTTGTTCAGCAGAGCAGGCAGTCACACTCACTCAGTTGCTGTGGTTCCATTTGCATTGTTGGCCTCACTGAAGGCTGATGCGCTGCCTAAGCTGTGCAGGGAGTGCATGGCTTGGTCTGAAACTTCTGCTAAAGCTGTTGCACTCAGAGTGCTACCTAAACACTTACTCCATACAGTAATTAATCTAAGTTGTCACCTACTATTACTTCTTTTCCATGGAGCTCTCTACTTATAAAATATAAAAATCCGTTTTGTTTTCTTTTGTTCTATTTAACCAGGCAGCCTCTCTGGGTTTGTTGCAGTATCCCATTCTTAATGCTTCTTTGGATGAGAACTGTCAAAATGTCACATATAAGGTTTGTAAACTATGGATGAATGTGAGCAGGAAACCTAAAGTAACGTCTAACAAGGGCTTTCCAGAATGTCTGAGCTAATTTTAAGAACCAAAATTACGGTGTTGGGCTGAAAATTAATTTGTGTGTTCAGATTCTGAGATCTGTGTTTGATTTATTATTGGTCTGATTTCAGTAGCTTGGTAGATACCAGTCACTTTGTTATTCAGACTTGCCTCAAAAATGCATATTAATATATTGATCTCCTATTTTTCACCTGAATATGAGCCAAGCTTTCAAAATGACAACATTTCAAATCTAATACAACGATTTTAAAGTAACGGCACAGTGGTTCTACTGTTCCAACACTCAACCCTTACATATTAAAGTACAATCTTGATAAGTTATTTAATTTTCGTACAAGCTGCTGGATTGATACTTCTGGGCAGAAAATATCTATTTTCTTAAGTGATGTGTACTTGCTCCTTGCAGTACAAACTCTTTTTGTGCTGTTGTATAAATAACTCTCAGAATCTCTATATTCCTTCCAAAAATGAAAAGCAACTCAGTTTTTCTTTTTTTTTTTGTAATCTTGGTGCTCTCTTTAAAATTTGCTATTTATGTTTCGTTACACATATGGTCATCCTAAAGTGCAATGTTTTCAGTGTAAAATTGATTCCAGGATGTTGTGTTCTCTGGAGGTGAAATTGTGAACACCAATTTACAGTTTGTAGATGTGAGGCTAATATTAAAAAAATTATGTCCTTTTGTCCCTTCAAAGTTGTATGCAGGAGTTTCTTACTAAAGACAGCACTTTCCAAGTTAAAGAGATAAATCAGGAAGATGTGATTTAATTGGCTTTTTTACGTAAAATACAGTTTATGCTGACAGTTTATAGTAACGTCTGGTTCATGACACTTGTTGCAGGCTTCGCACAACATCGGAGTTGCAATGGACACAGAGCAAGGTTTGATTGTCCCAAATGTGAAAAATGTTCAGGTCTGCAGCGTGTTTGACATTGCTGTGGAATTAAATCGCCTGCAGTCCTTGGGCTCTGCAGGCCAGCTGGGAACAAGTGACCTCACTGGGGGAACATTCACCCTTTCAAATATTGGCACAGTAAGTACAGGAAAAATGAGAGCTACATCTGACATCTGCTTCTGAAACAAAAACTTGACTGAAGTTTAATATGCAAAGAACAAAACCTGTAGCAATTAATTCAAGAGGCAATCTGCTTAACAAAAAATTGTTAAATAATATCCCCAGCTTTTTATTTTCTAGGTTGGTGGCACCTACGCCAAACCAGTGATACTACCTCCTGAAGTAGCTATTGGAGCACTTGGAAAGATACAGGTATATTAACTTTATCTCAGTACTGTGAGTGTTTAGCTACGGTCATCTGTAATGAAAATGAACCATGGGATTGAAACATGAAAATGAATTTCCCTTTGTTGCAGAGAAACTGCTTAGCTCGTGATTGAAAAGTTTGTGGTGTTTTTAGATGATTGTGCAGACACCAAATGTTTAATTAGAAGTCTCTTACACCAAAGGTTCATATTTATTTTCTAGAATCGTGTTATATTTTACTCACATCTATGTTTAGCCTTCTAGTGACTAAGAAACAATGTAAATACAGTTTCACAAGTTTTGCAACATGACAGTAGCAATTTTACCATCATCAGGGAGAAAACTAGAGAAGTATTCTGAAAATGAAGTATAATTTAATGACCCACACAGCTGAATCCATACGGAATTTTGAATGTGAAGGCAGTTTTATGTTTTCTGAATTTCAGGCTTTAATTCTTTAATACAGACTTTCAAGCCCAATGCTGGAAATGAAATTAGTATTAACTGAAATTACTTCTTCTATGTTCTTCCTCTGAGCATTTTTTTAGAGATTCTTTAAGGAAACTGCCACTTTGAGAACTAACAATAAACTATTCAGGAAGAAACTTTGGAGTCAGGAAAGGTTTACGCTACTTCAGTATTTCCATGATGGTGGAAACAACATCTGAGTGTTTATTACGCAGGCTTGCAATACAGTCTAATGCACAGTACAAGCAATAATGGAAGGGTCTTGCGTTTTTGCATGGTCCTACTGCTGTCCATCTAATTTAGAAAAATGTTTAAATTTAGATCAACAAATTAACAAGAACAAAAAAACCCCAAGATTTGCTAATGAAAGTCTTTAATATTTCTGGTTTTGTCCTTCCTCTGATTTTCAGGTTCTTCCTCGGTTTAATGGCAAAGGTGAAGTATTTAAAGCACAAATAATGAATGTGAGCTGGTCAGCTGATCATCGCATCATTGATGGAGCTACGATGGCCCGGTTTTCTAATTTGTGGAAATCCTACTTGGAGAACCCTGCTTCGATGCTGCTGGACCTTAAATAAAGGAAACCATGGCTAGAATATGCCTTCAAACTGTGGATTAGACTGAATAGTTATAAAAGCTGTCTCTGCTAACATGTGCCCTTTGCTACGTGCATTATATAATAATGTTATGTGGTTAAAAGTTCTCAACAGCTGATATCAGTCTCAATTAGTTGTTACTTCTTTCAATTAGTATTGCTGTAATTTCTTCTACAGCAGACTGTCAAACTGAATAGGTCACAGCTTCTGAATATGGTGGTGGAATGTCTTTATTTTGCCTTTTATAATAAGAATGGTTGTCAGGCTGGTGTGACTGAGTGCCACTGCTCTACACCTGCAGTATTTATAATCTGAAGGGGAGTTTTGAAGGGGAATACTCACAGTTCTTCCTTTGGGACACGTAAATTTATTTTAACAAGTAATATCTAAATTCCCAAAAGGGATTATGCAAAAATCATCTACAAATAAAATGCCTTTAATGCTTCTGCTGTAAGATGTCCAGAGAACTTTTTGTTGTTTTACTGAGTAAACTTATTAAGTCTTTTGCTAGTCCACTTTTTCCTGGCAATCACTTGCACAGGTACTCTTTATCAAACTACAAATGAAGAGGCCATATTTATTCAAATACTTACTGATAACACTTATTGATAACTATCAAGGCCTTAATACTCTCTAGAATATCCTGTATTTTTAAAGGCTGAAAATAGTTTCAGCCCTTAATGCTTTCCAGTTATTTTTGTTTCTTATAGAAAACATCTGTCTGTTAAAACCAATCGAGAAAGAAAGAGAAAACAAAGAAAAAAAAAAAAGAAGGATCTTGTTTTATTATTCTGTCATTAGGTAAGCGTGACGCTAAGCTGAACATGTTCTAAAAGCTTGCATTGTGTTACTGATATTCAGATACTGGAACCTGACAGATTAATCAGATTCAAGAAAGAATGGACATTAAAAAATACTGTGTGAGATAAGGACTTCTTAAACTCAGATACGAGGCACATAATAGGTTCAAGTAAATGCCTTTAGAACAGAAAACAGGTGGCTTTAAGGTAAACTAAACAGATCATGAGGATTGCACTGGTGATTTAATGGGAGATACGAAGAAAACTGTTGGATATAAATACCTTCTGACCCAAGGAAAGACCGTTACATGGCCTTAAAAATGAATTTGTGACGCACAAAATGGACATTTTCTCCTTTTTCTAGATATATCAAAAACAGGAGCATTCTCCAAAATTGTAGACCGAAGTTGTCTATTGCATTTAGCTGTGAAGATGTGAGTCACAGGCAACCAGAGGTAGAATCCCTGCTATCCGTGACGCTGAGACTGAATAAAAGGAAAGCTGGTAATGTAGAAGGGGGGGTGTGGAGCATCCATGTAAGGTGCTATTTATATTTCTATTGTGGTATAGGGGTCTTTTATATAAAAGGTCATTTCTTGCAAAGTTTGACTAATATATCATGCTTATCACCTATTTCATTTTTATCAGATTTATTTATTCCTAATAAAAAATATAAAGCCACAACGAATTGTAGTAATTTTGTTTTTATTTGTGAATTTTACGCTGCCAATCCTGTACAGGTGACTCAAACTATTTCTTCTTACCTTAAAGAACATACTGTACTCAAAGCTACCAAAAGAACACAGCCTAATGTCTATTTCCCTACAAGTATTTTGTTGTGGTAAGGGCCATTGAGATGATCGTTGAGAAAATAAATTGAGGAAATATAAGTGTATGAAATAAAGCAATAAAATTGCTTTTTAATGTCCATTAATTGAAATATTTAAGACAGAATAATTTTACTTACACAAGGAG
The DNA here is from genome assembly GCA_013397935.1 of Dasyornis broadbenti. Taxonomy (NCBI): domain Eukaryota; kingdom Metazoa; phylum Chordata; class Aves; order Passeriformes; family Dasyornithidae; genus Dasyornis; species Dasyornis broadbenti. The sequence continues at coordinate 1,224,933 of VZRN01005387.1, forward strand.
CCTGAAATTTCTTTGTCTCTCAAAACTCCAATAAATAGGAGGTTTGAGGTTTTTTTCCCTAGCTCTAATTAATCTGTTTCTTTTAAGGACGAGAAAATGAGGATTTTAGTTACAACTGCTTTAGATCAAGAGATTGAATCTATACCAAAACTGGAAGATCATTTTTGCTTTTGCATAATCTTTCAAAAAAAAAGAAAAAAAAAGTATAGAAGATTGCAAGGATTGAAAGCTAAAGTACTTAGTGTCTTTTCAAGTAGGTATTGGTGTTCATGTATTTAGTTGGTTGTGGACTGGAAAGGGTTGGGTTTGTTTTTTTTTTTTTTTTGTTTTTAAGTTCTGTGTGGTAGGGTTTTCACCAAATTAATGACACTTTTAAAATTTCGTCTTCCCATTTTATACTCCAGTGCAATTGGTTAGAACTATCCAGTTTTATGGCTTCTGCCTCAAATAGTGACCTGTGATTATTGCTGTCTCTCTCTTTCCATGTGATTGAAGAAAAAGATCCTGACAGACTTGTTCTCCTTTTATCTTCTCCAAGGGCTATTTGAAGAAATAGAATGTTAAAAATATTTCATGATTGGAAGCATGAAAAGGGGTGAGTAATAACCCCTTTGCACATCCTGGTAAAGATTACCTTTTTGTCTGGACTTGGATAATTTGCACTAAAATTCTTCAGCAATTGAATTATTCAGCATGGCAAAAATAATGAGTAAAATACTTGGTGATGTAATACTTTCTCTGGTCTGCTCAGTCAGCATTGCTCTTTAATGGCACTTTGAAGCTCAGTTACCTTGCAGAAAAAGATTACCGAAGAAAGCAGTCATTTTTAATTCAAAACTAGCCTTTTATATTTTTAATTGCCATTTTTAATTCAAAACAAGCTAATTGTATAGCATAACAAGTACTCCTTTGTTCTTCTTGTTCACAATTTTTCAACTTCTGTTAATGGGAGTCCAGGAGTTTAGGGGAGCCCAGTCACACCCAGCAAACTGGGAAGACTTTAACAGTGGTAAATTCTTGGGGGGTTTGCGGCAATGCCTCATGTGATGCCTTCTATTCTCAGCATAGGTTAAAATTAGAACTAGACTGACATTGCATCGGAGTCTGAGTGAGAGTTTTAAATGGCTTTGGTCATACAGACAAGATTCGTAATCTAGCTCTGCTCTTGTCCAGAAAGCAGCGAGTCACAGAAAATCCTTGAAAACACCAAATAATTGAGGTAAGTTGTTGTTAACTCTTTCTGATGCTTGGAGGTGAAGTTGTTGGGAGATCTGATTACTTGCGAGTGAATTTGCAGTTTTACAGCCACTTGGGAATCCACTCCAGAATTGTTGGCTGGGATGGCATGATTATTATGGTTTTTATTTTCTTGACAAATAGTAAGATCTAAGAACATGAACTTTTTGATGGTAATCCTGTTTTATAATGAAATCATCCTGAAAATAGTCATATACTTAGGCCTTATACTTTCATAGTTCCTGGTTCTGAGGCAATAGTTATTGAATAATATGTTTTCCACAGCAAAAGAGAGTTGCCCAGAGTACAATTTTCTATTTTTATAAAGAGAAAGCAGTTGGTAAAATCCTGCCAGGTCTCTACATTAAATAATTTAATAATATAATGAAGTGGGTATTGCAGTATTTTAGTTTTCACAGCACTGTCCCCATCTGGTAACTGATACATGAAGTGGTGCATTGAGCCTGAAGTTCAGTCAGATTTCTGCGACTGAATCTGAACATGTAAAGAATCATGGCTGAAACTGCGGTTTGCCTGGGAACATTCACTGCTGTGAAGACACTCTGGGAAGTGAGAATACACAAGATAAACGAAGAATTACAGAAAGAAAAGGAATTCAGGCAGAGGTCTGCAGGAAGGTAGGTAAATTGTACATCTTTATGTGAAAAGCTACACCATATGTTACATTTCAGAAGACTGTAACTGGTCTTTTCAAACTCATCCGGACTCTAATTCTTTAGTTGTTACTCCAGCAGAATTCCCAGTGATTAGAATTTATCTAGTGTCTGTGATAAAAATATTAGTATATAGACTAAATCCCTTGAACCCAGCTACTAAAGTCTTCTGCTCTGTAGATGTTAAAACCAGTGAAGGTTTAATTTGTTGTGCTTTCTTCTCCATTGAGGAATTAACAGGGTTGCCCAGTCTTCTTCTGGCCAGCAATTTTATGAACTTTGAAGAAATTTAGCATTCTATTTTTGGAACTCTTCCTAATTTATCAGATACGTTTGAAATGGAATAACAAATTCAAAAGTTACTAATGGAAAATACAAGCAGAAAGAAAGAGAATTAGCCTAGTTGTTTGTATTTTATTTATTTAATCCCCTTTAGAAATCAAGCTAAAAGAATCCCTAGCTGATTGACCTTATTTTGTTGCATTTATATTTGGTGGAATGGCAGGCTTTCATTTTAGGAGGCTGCTTCCAAATTTGCTTTGGAACTTAATCCCACATAACTTTCTATTCTGCTGCCCTGCTGCACCATGTTGAAAGTGAATTATGTTCTCCTTCTGAATGTAAATTTGAAGAATTGTAAAACAGAATTCCTACAAATTACCTCAGCCGAACATGAAGTGCTTGTCTGCTCTCCAGTTGCTAGTATATTTGACATCCAGATATAATTAATGTTATCGGACGTCCAAAAAGGCAATTGTCTCTTTTTTCCCAGAAAATAGATAGGATAGTAATTATTGCCTGTGTTCATTGTTGCACCACTTCTGATCTTCTTTCCCTTGTAGGCTACTGCTTGTCTGGGAGGAGAGAGCTGCCTTAGCAAAGCTCAAAGAAAAAGTTATTAATGAAGGTGGAAGAGCAATTTTAAGGATAGAGGAAGAAGAATGGAAGGTAGTGTTGATAGGAATGCATGCTGCTTGAGTTGAATGACTGATGTATTAGAAAACTACTATTTACAACTTTACACTTACAGTTGTACTATTTTTGTTCTATTGACTACTCACTCTGCTTTGCTAACAGTGAATTGGGACACACTGTTGTGAGTGTAAAAGCAAGCTGGGTGTTTTTTAGTCCTGAATATCAAGCATTACTCTGCAAAAATAAAGCCCAAAAAGCTTTTCTGCATTAGAAAGTATTTACACTGCAAATTATGCTTTTCATTACGTAAATTCTCGTTTAGCATCCACGCACCAGGACTACTGAAATGTATCAAGGTGAAAACCCTCTGTGTTCGGGTGCATGAAAATATTTCTTGCTGTTGTTTATTTTCTCTAAGAGTGAACATGAGCCAGTAGATTCCCAGAACTCTTTTATTGTTGTTTCTCGTGAAGGCCAACAGTGCTCTGAGCCGTGCAGAAAAGCACAGACCGGCTCCTAGAAAGTGATGAGAGTTAGTCTGTGTTGAGGCCGGTGAGAACATGACAGCCAGACCCAGCAATGCTCTGGTGGTCTGTAGGCCAGTGGTCCTTGTTCAGAACTTTGCATACAGGCATTGTAGTTCTTTTATCCCTCAGCTCTTCTGCTTCAGCTGCTCTCCGTTTTTATTGATAGAATAGGAAATAGAATTTAGAGCTCCTTTTATGTGCAAAAATCTATTTAGAACAATTTCATCTTCAGTTATATTGATTTTATTTTTAAAAAGAGAGAAATAAATAAAACAAGCCTGAAACTTGCCAATGACAGTAGTGGAGGTATCTAAATACTGGGGGCCAAAAGTGGGCAGGTTAAATCTGTGATCAGAATGACAACCCCTGCTGATGTTCTCTTCAGGATCATGGAATCGTGGAATATGCTGAGTTCATAGAGTCCAGCTCCTGGCCCTGCACAGCACCATCTCCAAGAGTCACACCATGAGCCTGAGAGCATTGTCCAAACACTTCTTGAGCTCTGTCAGGCTTGGTGCAGCGACCACTGCCCTGGGGAGCTTGTTCCAGGGCTCATCCACCCTCTGGGGGAAGAACCTTTTCCTACTATATTGATATAAACCTTTATAAAATATCTACCTTTTTCCAATAGGTATAATACTAAAATCATATCAGTTATGCTTGCTACTTTTAGCATATTTTAGAAAACTGTTACCAGGATTCATTTTGTAACCTACATGTTACAGTACAGCTGAAGAAGAAGGACAGACTGTCAGTGTTTGAAATAAAATTTCTGCCTCAGCCTGTATTCTACTTGCACACAAAGCTGAATTTTTTCTGGTTTGTATTTCTTGTTGTAGACATTACCTTCGTGCTTATTGAAACTAATCCATCTCCAGGAATGGCAGCTTCATAGAACTAGTTTGCTGAAAATTCCTCAGTTTATTGGAAGATTTCAGAGCCTTGTTGTTCTGGATCTATCCCGGAACTCAATTGAAAGTGTACCCAAAGAAATTGGTGAGCTGTGCTTTCTTTTACTTTAAACTGCTTTTCTAAGAAAACTGGTCTTGCACAAATGTGCCATTTTTGTGTCCTTTGGCTGTCTAACAATCCTATTGGGTAGTAAGAAAACAGATGATTTAAATCTGACAGTGAGATAGATCCCAAACCATAGATTTCCTATAAAATAAAAATGGGGCTGAGTGGAAGAGACATATTGCTATGAAATCTTCCCATGACAAAAAAAGAGCCTGTTCACACAGCAGGGGCTAGACATCAGAATGCAGCTGGCAACGTGATATAGAAAAACAGATTTCATGTTCTGAGCCCACAGTATGAGCAGCCCATTCATAATTTTTTGAGTTTTGGTTTTTTCCTTGAAGCACTCAAGTAGAGTGCAGTTCTGTACTAAAGTGGCCTGAAGTGCAACTATTTGCAGTTCTGTGATTTTGTTTTGTTTTGTGAGAACACAGAGCATTTATACAACAGTAAAAGGATAAGACAAAACAAATAACAGTGTACTTCAAATAGAATGAACATGAACATTTCTGGTGCTTTCTGCAGGCCAGCTGACCAGCCTCCAAGAGCTGCTTCTCAGTTACAACAGAATCAAGACTGTTCCTAAGGAAATATGTAACTGCATCAGTCTGGAAAGACTGGAACTGGCTGTCAACAGGAGTATCTGTGATCTTCCTCCTCAGGTTTTGACAGACTGTTTAGTTTTGTTTAATGCATATTTTGAATTTATCCAAAGCCAATTACCATTGCAGTTCTGTTTTCAGATTTGCTCTGATACTGTGATTTCACAACTACTCCACAGAAACACTGATGTGAACAATCTTTCTGTGACTGTTCAAACTGAAGCCACATGAGAAGCACATACATGCACCTGAGTAGCTGCAGGAGCCGGTCTTTATTTCATCCTGAGAAATGACTTGGTAGTGCAGAGAGGGCAGTGATACACTTCATATCAATTTGCTTAGGTTGGATATCTTCACTGATATACCCCACTAAAAATCAGATGCCATAGCACAGAGAAGTCCCTTTGTATGCATGGGAGCACAAATTCATACCACATGTCAGGACACAACTGTAAGCATCTTTGCCAGAACAGCTAGCTCTGAGAAGGGGTTGTGTGATTTATACTACTGCCTGTGCAGAGTTGAACAATTGCTCTCGAATGTTGAAAACAATTACGAGAGAATAAAAACAACTACTCACCTACTATTGAACTGTAATTTGAAGAGACCTAAATGTGAGAGATCTGCATCTCTTAACTATTAGTCTCTTAGACAAAGGTGACAAGCATGTAACTATACGTACTTAATTTATTTTAAAAACTGTGAGTGGCCATAGTTCACAGCAATTCGTGCCTTGCAAAATTGAATGAGTGCAAACAGCAATACCCAGTATAAAATCTTCAAATGGAAATATGCACTATTAACCAAAAACCAGAATTTACAAAATCTATGTGGGTACAGGTTGCATGAGATAATGTAGAGTGTATAGCTTTAAAATTAACAGCTCAGAGCAAATCCATAGTTCTGTCCAACGGAGACTGTGGCGATGTGAACACTGTGAAGCTTTTGTTATGTGCACTTGCGTGGCATTCAGTGTTTAGACAACCAGACCAGATCTGCCATGGAACATCTTTGTATCACTTGAACATTGTAAAAGCACCTGAAGGCATGATTCACCAAGGACTTCAGTGCTGTGACACTGTGTTGCATTTTTAGAATGTCTTGCCAGAATAGTAGATTTTAAAGTATGGAAGGTGTCAGGGCTCCCTCTAAAATACAGTCCGTGCAATTTGATACATAAAAATCTCGATATTTGACTAACAAAAAATGGCATATTGCATGGAGTATGAAATAGCAAGGACAGTGCTGTCTTTCAAATTCTTTTTCTTCTTGAGGCTTGGCGCACATCAGCATTGTAGTCAGCGGTCAGGGCACTCGCTACTGGGTGGGAGGTAAAGCTCTGCTGCCTTATAGTTCCAAACCTTCCTACTTTCCAGGAAAAGCTGTTATTGTTAGGCACTATCAGCTTTTGTAACTCAAAACCATTCTGTGTTTACTGGCTCCAAAATGTGTTGTAATGTTTCTCAACATTGTTAGAGCACTGTACTGCTGCAACAGCTACACAAACTTGCATTGAATCTCCCCTTCTTTTCAGCTCAGTGATTTAAAGAAGCTTTCGCACGTAGATTTGTGCATGAATCAGTTTACTACCTTCCCTTCAGCTCTTCTCAACATGCCAAATCTAGAATGGTTAGATATGGGGGGAAATAAACTCCAGGAGCTTCCTGATGCAATTGACAGGTAAATATAGTTCAAAGCTCATCTTAGTCCCAATTCCATTGCACTGAAATTCTAATTATTAAATACTACTGCAAAAAGTAACTTTTATGTTAACCTTACTCCAAAGTCAAGATTTTATCAGCCCTAATGTGATGTGCTGGATGAGCTGGAATAATCCATTCAATTAATAATAAATTCAGTATCAATTACAAGGTTAAATATTTATTGTCAATTTTTGAACAGAGATTAGGTGATCATCTTGGCTATGTGGTTTCTTTGAGACTTGTTGCATTATGAGTCCTTTATGTGACTGAAAAATTATTTTATACTAATGACTGATATGATTAATTTTCTAGATCTTGATTTATTGCACAAATACCTATTTTTCAGAATGGAAAACCTCCACACTTTATGGCTCCAAAGGAATGAAATAAACTCTTTGCCAGAAACTGTTGGTAATATGAAAAATCTTAGTACTCTTGTTCTTAGCAACAACAAACTTAAGGATATTCCAACTTGTATGAAGGACATGACAAATCTGAGGTAAGAAAATGCCACAGAAATATAAATGAAAATACTAGAAAATACTTTTTAAAGCCTCCCTTGAGTTGTGTATCATAGAGTCATACCAAGGAAGAGGAAAAGGCATGACCACAGTTGTACAGGTGGACACAACAAATCAGCATAATTACACAGATTCACAACAGTTAAGGATCTGGTCAAGCAAGCTTTGTGTAGTGAAACTCAGTTACAGACGTAAATTATGATAGCTACAGTCTCAAATGAAAAAGTAGACTACAATACAATTTCTCATTTCATAGCCCCTTCTCATAATTGGCCTTTTATATCACTACTCTAAAGGTAAGAGCTTGCAGAAAAAAATGTGACAGGCATAGAAATCATAATAGAACATTGCCCTTGAGAAATCAAGCATTCAGAATTAAACAAAAATTATCAGGTTTAAGGACACGGATTAAAGTCTTCTGTGTATGATATTGAAATAAAAAATTATGTAAATTCTTAATTGGTAGAATTTGAACTACTCCTCAGTATACCATGAACGAAACTTTGCTGTTGTTTGCATTTTCATTTGGAGTACTGGATGTTGGCCATTTTAGAGAAAGAGTGCGTAACCCAGTAAGACAATTCCTGTTTTCAGCTCTTTTAGAAGCACCTCCTTAACTAAATATATACAATCATAGGCCCAAGGATGGACCAAGAATAAAGAGGGACAGGACAGGCTCCTGCCTTGCTAAGTTGGGAGGAGGCATTTGCACTGTTTTCATCCACTCACCTGTTTGTGAATGCTCAATACACCTGACAATGAGGTGAAAAACTGAAGACAAAACGGTAAAAAATATTGTCCTTATCACCACAATCAGCTACTGTTGTAAAGCATCTTCTTAGCTTAGTTTACTTAATACTACTGATAGAGTGGTGAGTTTAGTATTAAAAAAAAATTAATTTCGTTTTGCTTAAAATACTGCTTGAGAAATCTCAATTCAGTTTCAAAAGAATTGTTTTCTCTGGACAAAACTTACTGCAAGAGTAACCTTTTCTGGTCAATTCCTAGATTTGTCAACTTCAGAGACAACCCATTGGAGCTAGAGGTAACACTCCCTCCATGTGAGAACACAGATGAGGAGGAGCAACAGGAAATGTTTGGCATTGACTTCATGCACGTGTATATCCAGGAGTCACTCAAGAAAACAGGCATGGCTTTTTTATTAATCCTGAGTTCTCTGCAATACAGTGAGGAAGAGAGGGATAAACTGGATAAATAAAATCTAGGATACGTATAGAAATGAAACATGAATAGTCTTTTTAATAAATGAGTAGCATTTTCTAAAAAATCTGTAAATGGGGTTTTACTGAGGGCAGGGGCACTTTTAACAGGAGTTGGCACCGTAGGTCTTCACAGTAACAGCAAATATTCTGGTAGCAACATCCTGGAACCATGAAGCATTGAAATAAATGTGCCTGAGTCACCTACACCATGGATAACAAGAAGCTGATGACTGTCCCTTGTATCTGCAATTTAATCAGTTAACATAGTGTGGGTCTTCTAGCACCCTTTATTTCATGAAGCTTAACTTTTCCTATTTTTGGATGTTGTCCAGATGGTACTTCCAGAGGAGGGTTCAGGAGAAATGCTTATGTTCCCAACATGCATCTTTTAGCAATGCAGTATCAACACCTGATAAACAGATGTTTCTCACAACTTGCTTTCCCTGACACAAAATCCAGTCACTTAAACAAAACACCCCCAGAGTTTCATCCCATTTCTAAAACATGACAAAAATTTGCTGTTCATAGTCTCAGAAGGAACAGCTTAAACATTACAGTAAAAGACCAGAATAAGCACTCTTGAGCAGATGTTCAGGTGGCAGCTGTTACTTGCAGAGAGCGCTTCATTACAGATAAAAAATGTTCTCTCCGATCTTCATTCTGTGTTTTGTGAAGGCTTAAAAAGTTAATGAAATGCTCTGGATTTAGAACACTAAACTAGCTTTTTTCTTATCAATACTTCATGAATGAATAATCAGATTAGCTAAAATATACCAAGATGACACTGTAGACATAAGTTTTCTTCCTGAATAGATTCCCTAGCAGCCCAGGCTGATAAAAATACTTAGGCGTACTTAAATATTTTAAGAGGAAATACGAAGCTATTCTGAACTTCAAAATAAAATATCTTAACTTCTCCTATTATAATCTATTGTCTTTCAGGAAATCTGGAAAGTTGTACTTCTGCTCCTCCTCCTGCCATGGATCCTAATGAATAAAGAACGTAACTGTGAATGGAAGAAAATATCAAGTTAACTTCTTCACAGCAAAGAGGCTACAACAGGTTTCAAATATTCTTAGGCATTTTATTTTTCCACTGATGAGAACTGGTTTGCATATCTGTGATTCCCAGTGAAACTGGAAAATATAAGACCTTTTTCTGGGTACAGGAAATACTAAAAAAGGGGGGGTTTTATAAGCAATGAATTCGCTTTTTAAAAAAACTCAGGTGAATTTTATAGGGTTTGTTTTTTTTCTCTACCAATTCCAAATCTTTCTCCTGTCACATGGTTGGCTCTGGTATCAAAGGACTTGGGACAGCTGTCAACAGGACATTCTCCAAGGACACAGCAGACTCTGTATAATGCTGTAGTGCAGCCTTGTAGCCGTGTTGTTGTAAATACTCAAGCCGCCCGTGATCAATCAGCCGTTTACAAAGGCTACCGATCTCCTTTCGTTCCTCAACACTCAGCACCCTAGTTTCAGAGAAAGGAAGAAAAGAATGAACAGTGGCAGAAAATAGTTTTGTTAGTTAACATTAATAGTTAAGCTTAGAAAAACTGCTGAAATCACAGTAATTTCATTTCAGTCAGGCAAGCATGACTGCTGAAATATTTTGAAATATGTATGTCCATGAAAATTGCATTTTTAAAGTAAAGTATTTCTGTAAGTTTAGTAATTAAATGTTTCTGCAAAATGAGTCCTTTTGAGGACAAAAACCAATTTAATGTGCCACTATACATAGCTTTTCTGCTAGAGTCTATTTGCTAGGAAAAAAAAAGGTACATACCCTTGTAAAGTATCTGAACCACTCTCTGTCCTGCTCAGTGTTTGCTCATGTTCTTCTGTGTCATTAGTCTGATCGTCACTGCCTTCACTTGTAGAAGCTTTGTTTGTGGTTTCTCGCATGCCACAAGTGGCCCAACTACTCATTCTCTGAAAATAATGAAACTCTACTGGTCCCAGTCCTACTGATTTAAAGAACTCTCTGCCTACATAATGTGTCCAGTCACACTTGTGATGGCAACACAGAGCAATAACAATGCCAGCTACAGGCTTATGGTCTTCTGTGGTGCTTTTATGAGGAGCCACCTCTGTCTGAGCAGCCCTGGAGCGTTTTGGTGCAGGCTCTTCATCATCTCCATCACAGCAAACTGTGTAACTTTCAACCAAGCATCTCAAAGCAAGATCTGGGAATGAACAAACACATCCCAACCCACCCCCCCCCAAAAAAAAATACATAAACGCCATGCTTTTATTTATACAGGCTCTATCATGGTTGGGAATGTGCTTCCCACAAAGAAAAATAAAATTATACGTTACAAACTAATAAAAAGCAAGTCCAATGATAACTAAAAATTACAGACATGCTTTGAAAACATTAAAACCCTAAATGTTAAATTAATATTATGAGACCTCTGGAGCTTCTAAGGGGTTATAGTCTGGAATATTTGTTCTGCATAAGAGAATGTTAAATAGTTTGCTTAACAAATTGGCATATTATAGGAGAATCTCCTCCCTGTAAAACACACAAATATTTGATCTAAAAGTTTGATATCTAGGATACAATCTAATATGCACGCGTCCTTCTTAAATGCTTAACTGTGTCATCTTTGTGACAGTACCTATAAAGGTGTCATATCTGAGATGTCTTTATTTAGTAGCCATATATCATTAGAAAAACTGTATTAGTTTAAAGTTACCAGGACAGACACACAATCTTATTTGTGTTTGGGATACGTGTTCAGACAGCCAATAAAAATGTAGAAAGAAGAATATGTCAAAGAGGCAACTGTGCCAAAACAGTACTCTCAAATACATGACCCATGCAAGACACTCTATTCTCTGTTACAATCTATAAAAGCCAAGAAAGGCTTCACTTCTACCTAAAGCATCCTTCCATCTATTATCCTTTTACTATTCCACTGGAGTCAATAGATAGTTAGAATATAGTTACTGTATTCACCAACAAAGGCTTAGACGGCAAGAAAAGTTTGGAAGATCAGTCCCTTCAGAGCGTAAGGTTTAGTATCCTGACTTTCTGCAGTTCACAAATCTATAATTCATACCTGTTGCAGCACCACACAAATGCTTCCCAATTCCTACCACTGGTAGTTTCTTCTTCTCCAAAACAGGTACCTTATCTGGAAGAAAAAACAAACCAAAACAACCGAAAACTGGGCTGAGCAAAACCAACACACCAACGAAACCCCCATCCAATCCACAACTACCCCAGCACCTCTGTGTTTTTTCTGAATAATATAATTTCAACACCCTTAGAAATAAAAGTTTACCACTACTAAAAATACAGTGATTGGTATATTCAGTTATAAGCTATTCAAAGGAAAGAGTCTTTTGTTAAGACAAATTAAAATAATAGGATGCTGCTGCTGGGGGGCACATTAAACCATTTCAGCCTTTTGATACTGCCTATGAAAGGTAAATATGACATGAATGCATCTCCTGCTGACAGGTGCTCCCACAAATTCTGTAGCATTAATGGTGCGTGACTTGCTTATTCTACACATAAAACAAACAATGCAAACATGTTTAATCTAGCACGTGCTAAAAAGGCTTCAAAATGTATTTGTTTTGGTACTTCTCACCTGTAATGATGTCCCATGAGTTCACAAAAAAAAAAGAAAACTTTAAAACTCATTTAAAATATATGTATGTGTGTAACTGTGTATTTACATGTGCCTGTGTGTATATGTGTATATACACACAGCATTAACATGTCCAAGCAACCACTGAGAATAATCTTCAAAATGAAGTACATTTAAGCATGCTACAAACTGACTGGAACCCCAGTACTCAAATTTAAAGTAAGTCTCTATTTCCGAATGACACAGGCCAAGAAGGAACTTACTTAAACATAAGTGCTGAATGTCTACTTGAAGCCTCTCAAATGTAGAATCTCTCCTTTTATGTTTACCATCCACCTGTTTAAACAGAACAAGATCATTAAGTAGGGCTGGCCACTAATTATTATAATTTTGCTCCAAGTATTAGACTTCTTTTCTGTCAAGTCAACGTCTGCAAATTTCCAACATTAAACACCAGGATTTTTTTTCTAATCAATTTGCTATTGGTGAAATAGGGAACATATAACTTGTAAAGTTTAAATTTATTGAGAATAAAAAATTAATACTAACAGCTTCAACGGCAATGGTTTAAAAATTACAATTTACTGATGTGACAATACCTTCTTACCTTGAATCTTGTGGTTGCCCTTTCCACAAGCAAAAACTGAACACTTTCAACATTCTCTAAGGCAACATCAACCCAATGAGACAGCTTTCCTCGCCCAGCTCCAAACTCAACAAAACATCTTCCTGGACCAAGTAAATGCAATTTTTCCATGTTACCTAAAATAGAAGCCTGCAAACATCAAAAGATTATTCGTGAACCAAGTAAATACATCCACTGTGAGTATTGTAATGCTTTATAGAAAAATTATTCCTTCACCGAACTGCAGAAGACTTTTCTAAGCCTTCCTTTCAGTGAGGGATTAGGGAAAAGATGATGTGTGTACAGAAAAAAGGGATTATATCTTCTCTTTTACCATATCAGATTTCCTCTGCGGGAAGCGACTGGCATTATGCACCCAGTCACTCAAATTTACAGCAGCACAATTCCACGTTCAAACCCCTCTATAGTTATTAGTAAACCAGACCAAACCTGTTGTTTCAGGTGTTTGACAGCAGATTCCCCATTCTTTGGGTCATTTAAAGCTTCTTGTAAAGCCTGGTGGGACAGTATTTGTTCCTTAAGATGAAGTTCCAGGCCTGTAGACAAATGCAGAACTTTTAGGTACAGCTTTCCAGTTTCCAAGAGTTCCTAGTTTGTAACACACATTACAATTGTGACGAGCTCAGTTTGTAGCACTAACAAAACAGGCTGTTGGGAGCATAAACCTATCATCATATGATTATAACAGAGCTGTACTGTTATCTGTACTCATATCTGAGTGTGAAAAAAAGAAAAACAAAAGGAAGGGAACACAGGATTGGTGTTTTATCATTCTTTCAATCTAGTTTATTTTTTGGAGTAAAATTTAGCTGTTGGAGGTCTGCCTGTTAACTATTTCAGATCTGTTTTATGACACCTGCCTCATTTTTACAGGTATCTAAAAACAAAAGTAACAATGAAATATTTAATCAATACAATTTAAACCACCTTATTTTTAGTATTTAGTATTAAGCTCACCATTACTTGCTTTTTTCAATTTGCTAATTAAGTTCTCCAGCTCTTCGATAGATAGAGAAGATAGAGCAACCTTTTTAAGAAAAAAGAAAGTGCCACCAATAAATACAAGACCTTTCCATGTCTCTATTTCTCTATAGTCATATGACAAATTGCAACATGTTATGTAAGGACTGAACTTAAAAACAAATAATGTACTCACTTGTTTTTCTGGTATTTCTACTACATCTTTTAAACCTGCATTAATATCTTGAACAAAGTAGACCTTTAAAAAAATCATAAGAAAATAAATTTGATTCAGTTAATTACCAGGAAGCAAATAGCTAAATTCTTCAGTGTTCTTATGGTAAGGTGCGTAGCAACAGGAATCCAGTGCAAAGTAAGACTTTGCAAGTAATTTTTCTTCCTATAGTGTGATCCTGAATCCCAGCCAGAAATCACTCTTCTGTCACATTTTTACAGGATTGAACATGTTTTTAAGAGTTAAAGCAGTCAGTGGTTACTGGACAGATTCCAGAGAGCCTTTTAAGGTTTCCCAGGGAATAGCAAAGGTGCAACACTAATGAGGCAGAAAGGCAGGCAATAAGGAAGCCACCCTTTGCTTTCTTGGAAGATCTGTTTAAACACATGTCCTGTTCTTTTCCTCAGCTGCTGTCAGCCAAGCCTCCCGTGGTTCACTGCCAGCCTGACCTGAGTGGGCAGTTTGCTGGAACACCTAGAGCCTCCCCGCAGGTTTTGCTTTGCCAGGACAACCTCTAACCAAGTCTCTGAAATGAATGGCATTGTGAGAGCCTTTCCCTAGGTTTGTTACCGAGAAAAATGAATTCAACGTTTTTATTTATAACTAAGAACTGAAAAGCAGTGCCAAACTACAGTGAGGAGGGGCAGAGAATACGAGGAGATTAGAACGTGAGTTGCATTTCAGCAAGTACTTATGGAGCTTCCATCCTGCCTTACAGTAGGGCTCTGCTAGAACTGCTGCCCTGCGGCTTGCAGCTGCTGTCAGTACAGAAAATTCTCTGCAGGGCTGTAACATTTAAGATCTTAAATCCGAGAGGAAGTGCTGAAATTACACTGCACTTACGGGCTTTGGCTTCTCCCTTGAGTTACATTTCTTTAAATGCTTTTGTAGTTGGTCTTCATATACAGTGCTAAAAGCCAAATGGAGAGAAAAGTAAGTATCATGTGAATACTGACAAAGAACAGGAAAAGCATTTACATATACTCACTGTTTTGGATCAAGAGGGCACGGAATTCTTTTTCTGTCATTTTGTTCCTAGTTAGAAAAGATTTAGAAAACTCTTAAGCATGTATTCAGTGTCCTGTTTTAAAAAAGCTGTTGATTGGCATCAGCTTCATAAAACATCTACTCAGAACAAGTGGGTTAACCGGAAGGGAGAAACTGAGACAAGAATTTAATATTTGACTGGATCCTAGAAGAATAAACTCCTAATGCAAAGGCAGCGTTAGTGCTGGGCTGAAGCGAGTGCTCGGCACATGAAGGCTGAAGGGAAGGCACAGGCGCTGCCTCTCCCACCCATGCCGCCAGACCGGGCAGATCCGGAGCCCGCCCGCCCTCCCGGCCGGAGAAGGGTCCCTGCACCTCCTCGTGGCCGTGCTCTCCGCAGAAGCGCCTGCCGGGTGCCGGGATCATCCTGCAGAAGCGCCTCTTCCTCAGCACGAAGTGAGCGCAGCGCCCCGGCTCAGGCGCCGCCATTGCCGCTCCCGGCGGCCCCCGCGCAGCCATGTTGCTGCCCCTCCCCGCGGGCGGGAGCAAGATGGCGGCGGAGCGGATCTTCGACCGGGAGGTGTTGGTGCGAGCGCGGGGCTGCGGCTGCGAGGAGCGGTGAGTGCGGGAGCCTCTCTGCGTTCCTTAGAGGGGATGCGAGCCACGGGCGCTTTCCTCCTGCCTGCCCTGTGCTCTGATCGCTGCCGGGCATACGAGAGCTCTGCGGTGCCTGCGCTTTGGGGCTGCTGCGGGCACCCTCCGGGTGAGGGAGGGATTGGGTCTAGCGAGGCCGGGGGCGGCCGGCGAGGGCCAGGAGGTCGCTGTGGGTGCCTCGCCAAGGATGGGGGGCCAGTTGCGGCGGAGCGAATTCGCAGTGGCTCGGCAGAAGCGTCGCTGTGCCCGGGGCTGAGGCGACCCGAGGGCCGGGCGGCTGCCGGGCCCCGCGCGGTGTTTGGCGTCTCCTGGGCCGCAGCGTCGCCCGCGGGCGGTCCCGCCTTTCCCTGCCTCACCCCCTGCACCGCGGCCTCCTCAGCCGCGGCTCCTCCTCAGCGCCCCGCGGCCCAGGACCCGCGGGTCTGAGCCACCTGTGAAGGTACGCACGGCGGTGGTGTCTGGGGAAGCCCAGACGTGCCTTGTGTGAAGCGTCCGTTCAAAATACAGTGAATTTCGGCACTGTGGGTCCTGTCTGGATTAGACGGGGCGTGCCTGGCGTACCTGTGTGAGAGGGTGCGGAAAGGTTGATGTTTGTGGTATATATTGTAGTGCGAGTAACTTCGTACTCGACAACAAGTCATTGAAGACAAGGTAGCACTGTATAAATGATTTTCAGAAGTTTGAGCAATCGTTAATGAATTTCAACAGGCTTTTCCAAGGATTCTAATTTCTGGACAAAGTTGCAAAACTTCTGCCTTGCTATTTAAAGTCTGGTGGATAACAAGCAGTAGAAAAAAATGACTGAGGAGCTGCAATGACTGATACGGTTATGTATTAGTAGGAGCTGTCGGTGGGAACTTTCTAAAAGTTTCTGCCTAAATTTTTTTTTTTAAATGTCATTGATTTCTGTAATGCAGCTGTGAAGACATGTTATTTGGATAATGTTTTCTTGATTTTTTTTTTCTGAGTTTCATCTTTTTGTACACAGGAAATTAAATGTTCGAGTGAATATTGAACTTCTGTCAATTTCTAATCCTGTTCATAGAAAGGTTTGTAAACGAATCATATCTATGCTATTGATTAGGTATTACCTGAATTTCATTGTATAAAAGGAAAAGTAAAATGGAATTTTAGTGTTTGCCATTTGACCTTTCTTTATTTTTTATGTAATTTTTTGAGTAACTCAGTTGGTTTAGTTGGTGCTTTCCCACCCCTGCATCCCGCTCCAGCTTTTTTAGCCCTCTATTTTAGCTTGGCTGTTGATGTGTCTTAGCAAATTTACATATTAAAAGTATTTGGACGCCCTCAGGGGAGCATGAGTTAGAACTTAAGAGTACCTTGA
This sequence comes from Dasyornis broadbenti, assembly GCA_013397935.1. Lineage (NCBI taxonomy): Eukaryota > Metazoa > Chordata > Aves > Passeriformes > Dasyornithidae > Dasyornis > Dasyornis broadbenti. Next base: position 1,241,780 of record VZRN01005387.1, read on the forward strand.
GGTCAAGTACTAAATTGGGAGTGGGAAAATAACAATGATACCACTACGGGAGATTTTGTAATCTCTTTTGTTGTATACCTGATTTGTCACTAAACTGTTCATCCACTGAGCATAATGTTAAGACTGGTCATGAGTTGGTTATAGTGTTGCTGAGCAAATATTTGTTTGTAAAGGAATACAGCAGTTCTTGGTAAGATTCTGCTGCTGGTGGCAGCAATAACAGTATTTCTCACTGTGCAGAAGCCATTCAGTTAGAACTGTGTACTGGAGCCTGGAAGTGCAATTGGGTACTCAGAGTTTAAGGTTTTGACTTGGTTTGTTTCTGTGAAAAAGAGTTTTCCTTGTTTTCTTACTATAGTATTTGAAGTTGTATTAATTGATAATGTCTCACACATTCTGAATCAGTTGCCACAATTATATTGTATTTTTGGTTAAACAGCAGAAATATTCAGTAGTGTTTGCAATACTGGTTGAAAATATTTAAAGACTCCCGGGTACCTTATAGTATTTTAATCATATGTAAATATACATCTTTTTAGGACTTAGCTGTTCGATTGACTGATGACACTGATCCTTTTTTCCTTTATAACCTTGTGATATCAGAGGAAGATTTCCAAAGGTAAGTGAAATTACATTATTTTCTCTGTAAAATGTTTCTAAACGGCAAAAAAGAACAAGGGAATATTTTTAGCTTAGAGTGGTTATGTTAAAATTCAGGTTTTGGCATTTTTCAGTTGGGGGTTTTATCAGTGTTTTGTCAGCATTTTTCTCTCACCAGTCGGTGAAACAGCCAGGTTCAGGAAGGTGAGCAGCTCAGGTTACAGAGGAATGTTGGGATTCTGATGTTAAGTTCCCTGCAGGGACACAGTACCACAGTTCCTATCACTGCTGGTATCTTCTGTTTACCTAACTACTTCTTATAGACTGTTGTGTGTATGAACTAGTTCAGGAAGTGATTATGAGAGGAAAGTCTGTTTGCATGGACATGGATTCACAGACCTAAGCCTGTGTCTTAGCGGTTTCTTGTGTAATTGTATGCTTGGGTCTCATTTATTTACTCAGAATTTGATCATCAAATTTGAATGCTAGGCATGAACAGTTCAGTTTTTTGCCTTCTTTGTTTGCTTCTTTGTTTGGTTTGTTTTGGGTTTGGTTTGTTTTTGTTTTTTTCTTTTGTTTTGTTGTGGGGTTTTGGTTAGGTTTTTTTGTTTGAGTTTTTTGTGGGGGAGTGGCCTTGGTGTGATCAGTGTATGGATCAAAAGGCAAAAGTGTTTGCAAAAGAGATGTGCAGAAGTGTTCTATTGCACAGAGGTACAGCTTTGTGCATGCACCGCTGGATGTTTCTGTCGCTGAGTTTGCTGTGTCTGTGGAGAAGGGGTGCAGTGGAACAGGCGAGTAGGTGACAGAGGTGATGGCTGTCTCCCCTCCTTGTCCTTTGCTTGTTCCCTGTGCCCTGTCCCACAAGTGCTCCACGCTGTGCTGTGAGGATGATGCCTTCTCAAAGGAGCACACTTGGTACACCACAGCAACCTCTGTTTTTAATTAGTGCAGCCCATTTGCAAGAACTCTGGTGATCAGAAATATCCTCTGGGGATTATTATCCAAGACCAGGGTGACCCTGCTCAAGCAGGGAGGTTGGACCAACTGACCCACTGTGGTCCTGTCCAACCTGACCACTTCTGTGACTTGGTGATATGTGGACACATTTCTTCTGATTGCAAATAACATGCTAGTAAACTTTAATGACATGATCAGAACAAGTTCTTTTTACTTGTGAAAACAAAATACTTGTTAACATTTTTTTCCTCTCTGTTTATATAGTTTGAAATCCCAACAAGGTCTCTTGGTAGACTTCTCTGCTTTCCCACAGAAGTTTATAGATCTGCTTCAGCAATGCATTCAGGAGCAGAACAAAGACGTCCCAAGGTAGGTCACAAGTGTGTGCCGCATTGCTCTGCGTGTACCTGTTGAGTTCTTAAAATACTTGTCAATCACTCAGACTGAGAAGAGTCAGTAGAACAAAGGTGATCTGACCTGCCCCTGACCTGGATATAAGTTGGTGGCTGATGTGACTGGCAAAACCTGAGTCTTGGGAGGAGAATTTTTTCCCGAGCAATAACTGGACAGCCTTTTATTGCACATATAAAATTATATTTTATTGGAAAATATCTTCTAGGATCCACAAGTAGTTTCAGAAAAAAAATACGCTAAACAATCGTTTATCTTGGTTTTTCCTTAGGTTTTTGCTGCAATTAGTTTCTTCAGCACCTGCTCTAGATCACACACCTGTCTCTTTAAATGTAGTGGAGACCAACCCTTTCAAGCACCTTACCCATCTGTCTCTAAAATTCCTACCGGGAACTGATACAGAAATAAAGAAGTTTTTAGCCAGCTGTTTGAAATGCCTTAAGGTAAAATGAAAGTTTGTCGTAACTTCAACTAGGCCTTGATGCTGTGTGTACTTAAGCATTTTTTTCCATTCTGAATAATTCAGAAGTATGTACCAAATCGTGTACTCTGGTTTGTTTTTCCTTTTAGCCTGAATATGTGATTGCGTGGAGCTACTTAGGTGCATGTTGTAAAATGTAAATTGCTGCTGTCACCCTGGCAATGAAAATACTCTCTGTGCATTCAGCCATGCACTGTTATTTGTGGTGGCAGAAATGGAGGTGTTTTACACGCAGTGCCTGTGGTGTGCAGCTGCTGAATGCTCGGGCTGCTTCAGCTCCCCTGCTGCACAGCCTGTGCTGATGGCCAAAGCAGCTGCAGGGGTGACTTGCTGTAACCTCTCAGTCTTTGTTCTGCACTTGGGTGTAGAAAAGCATGGTCTGGTGGTCATCGTGAGGCTTGATGGGCTTCAAAGGACTAATGGCTATAAATAGCAAGTTAAAATTGGAATGTTGATGCAGTTTGGTAGCATGCTAAGTTTGATTTAATGACAAAGTAAAGGTCTCATAGTTTGACTGTTGTCTGTTTGTTTCATAGCCTGGGATTTGTCTCTCCTACTGTCATGTTTCTAGGCAAGTAATAAGCCATTTTAATAACACAGATTTACAGTATTTCAGTTGATTTGTTGTTTAATTCCTTTGTAAACAAGTCTTCATGATAAGATACTATTTCCTTGTAGAAATTTGGTAAGAATTTAATTTGGGGTTCTTACATTGTGGGCTAATGCCATTTCTTTTAAATTTACTAGTTATGTCTTACTCAATGTGACACTTATTAAATAAGAAGATTTTTTTCACAAATACAGTGGGTGTGTGGGTGCTCAGGCAGGCTGTGCTGATTAAATGGAAGCTGAATGCCACTTGTGTTGTGGGAGTGGGAGCTAAGGATTTGACTCTATGTCAATTTGTACATAGGAGGATAAAATGATGTTGGAAGAAAAGCTTAAAAAAACTGAAGAGGATCTTAACAGGCAACTCAGCTATACTCAACAGGTAACATAAACTTTTAACTTTTGTACCTTGGACTTTTTTTGATCTGTGGGAAATGTCCCTGTTTTTTAGGCTGGTTGGTTAGCCACTACATAGCCAAGATAATTGACTTGAGAGTGAGTGAAAAGAAGAAAACAGTCTACTGTAGCTTTTCTAGAGAGTGAAGAAAGCCTGCAGCTGAAGAATTAAATTGAGTTCTTGCAGTACTAAAGCAGAATTTTACTGTATTTTGTGCAGAGGTCTGTCTGTCGACACAAATTGAATAGTAAATTATATGGTCACATGGAGATAAATGATAAATACACTTCATGTATTCCTTGAATCGTTGGAAATCCTTTCATTTGGAAAAATTGTGAAACTGTGGTAAATAAATTGGAAGTCTTGGACTTTAATTACTCGACTCCTTTGGGATTTTTGCAGTCACCTTTGTGATTCAAGAGAATGATTTGGGTCAGATTCTGCAATTATCGAGGTGACTTTTTTGACTACAGTGAAATAGAACAATTCCATTAAAACTCCTGTTATAATTCGTGATTGGAATGGAATATTCATTTTTCTCTTGTCTGCAGCTCCAGTTTGAGTTACTGGAATGTGTTTGGTGAATGGAATGCAGAATTACAAAATAAAAAGAGGAAAAGATGCAGCTGAAGGACTTTATTTCTTTTTCTCCCCAGTAGAGTGTTTTGTTGTTACAAGGGTAGGGAGCATCAGCAGGCTGGTCTTTCACTCTTAAATAGTGATTGGGAAAAAAAAGCAATTGGAAGCTAAGATTATTTTATCCACAGTGTTAGAAAAGTGCTCTTCAGCTTCTCAGTGCCTTACTTTTCTTGGTTACAAAATTAACATATTTCAGCTTCTGATGCTGAAATTTAGACTTTTCTTAATTATTCCATATGCTTTTAATAAGTAACAGTAAAGAACCACTCAGTATTGACTGAAATGCTTACATTTTTAAGCTCTATGTGCTTTGTCAAACTTTAAACAGTGCTTGTCAGAGAAGAGCCGGGAACTTGACAAACTGAAAAACGAATGGACATCCTACACTACAGCTCTAAGCAACAAACACTCTCAGGAGCTGACAAATGAAAAGGAAAGAGCTCTCCAGGTATGATGGCTGAAAAGAATGAACAGGATTCTTATATGTGAATAGTCAGAGTCAGTGAATAACTACTTCATTTCTTTGCTTCCCACAGACACAAACTCAGTACCAACAGCAGCATGAACAACAGAAAAAGGAACTGGAAAATTTGCATCAGAAAAGTATTCAGCAGTTGCAGAACAAACTCTCGGAACTTGAGGTCATCAATAAAGACCTAACAGAGAGGAGATACAAAGGAGACTCCACAGTCAGAGAACTGAAAGCAAAGCTCTCTGGATTAGAAGATGTATGGCTTCCCAATACCCCAAATCAAGCTTTCTGCTGTTAGAGCATTAACAGTGCCTGCTTGGGCACATCATAGGAAATATACCATATTATGTTTGTTCATCTCCTCTTCATTCCATATTATGCTTATTATTTAAATATGTCTGTTTAAATTACTATTACAGGCTTTCTTGAAAAACAAAATTCAATTCCTTCCCAACATTTAGGAATGTCAAAGAGCAAAGCAGGAGGTGCTGTCCCTGCGCCGGGAGAACACAACTCTGGATGCCGAATGTCACGAAAAAGAGAAACTCGTTAATCAGCTGCAGACACGGGTTGCTGTCCTGGAACAAGAGATCAAAGACAAAGATCAGCTCATCACTAGAACAAAAGAAGTCTTAGATGCGACACAAGAGCAAAAGGTTTCTTCAAGAATTTTCTTTAAACTTGGTAGAACCTTCTTTATTGTGGTTTCCATAGAATAGCAGGTGACCAGTTTTCAGGAATACAGCAAGTCAGCTTTCAAATGTAGTTAAGATTCTAAATTACGGCATCAAAAGTATACTGGATTTAAGTTTAACATTGTGGTACTGGAGTTATAGCTGATGGTATTTTTGGTAAGAAAAAAAAGGATTAATTGAGATCCTATGAAATTTGACTGAAAAGCACTGAATGATTTCTTGTAAGGATAGTTCTCAAAGAATTATGAACATTCTACTTGAAACCATAAACAATATCTATCGCAGCTTTATTATATTTTGTAATATTCTTTTCAAGGTGATACTGGAAGAGAGTACAGAGGAAAAACAAAGACATGTTGAAAAACTGGAGACAACAATTAAGTCGCTGTCAGCTGAACTCCTTAAGGTTTGTTTGTGCATGACACTTCCCTTGAGCAACATCTTCCTTATCCTTAGGTGTTTATTTTTGTAATACATGGTTTGGGTTTTTTTTTAATAGGCTAATGAAATTATCAAGAAGTTACAAGGAGATTTGAAAACTCTAATGAGTAAATTAAAATTGAAAAATACAGTAACAATTCAGCAAGAAAAACTATTGGCAGAAAAAGAAGAGAAACTTCAAAAAGAGCAGAGGGAATCGCAGGAGATGGGACAATCCCTTCGAGTGAAAGAACAGGAGGTATTGATGGGTTAATCTTCTGTGCTGGAAATGCTGTTGTATGGACTTTGTTAGGTGTTGTGGGGTTTAACTTAGTTATAGCAATAAGGTCTTAAATCTTTTCATGGAATGGAATATACTCTTTTACTTGGGTAGCATGTTTATTCAGGTGCGTAATCAACTTTGTTTTTTAATGTTAATCTGCTTTGTAAAAGCCATCCATTTAGATGGAAGAAAACTATAATTGTTTTAAGAGAACAGAACAATGTAGTGGATTAATCAGCATCCTTTAGAAGGGACATTAATGTGTAAGTTGGTGATGGGAACAAGAACAGGAACAGAGTGAACCTTTTTCTTCCATTAAGGACATTCCCGTTTTGAGTCCTTGCACTATTTAATCATAGAAAAATAAAGGTCAGAAAGGATTCTGGCTGTCACCTTGTTGAAATCCTGGCTAAAAATAGGGCTTCCTTTAGAAGAATTACCATATTGCTTTTGTGAAAAACTGAGTTCAGACTTCTTTAAATTTAGAACACCTTCATAAGTGCTTTTTTTATTGTTGTTTGTAGTTAGTAGCTCATGATGGTGTTACAATTTTTATGGGAATTACAGGTTTGCAAGCTACAAGAGCAGCTGGAAAGTACAATACAAAAACTAGAAGAAAGTAAGCAGTTACTGAAAACCAATGAAAATGGTAGGTTTATACAGTTTGATTTCTCCCTCTGTAAAAATGACCCCGTAATCTCACTACTGCTGAAATTAATGGAAGCAGCTTTTGGGGTTTTTGTGAAGAGCTGCAATTATTGTCATGTATGCAAAACAAGCCTCTGGCTGTTGTGGGCATGCAACAGTCAAGAGCTGTATGCAGGAAAGCTTTCGCTTGGAGCTGGTGCTTGGGGCTGTGGGGAGGGATGGGTGCTCAGAGGCCTGGAGCGAGGGAGGAAGCTTCAACAAATGGTTTTCCATGGGACTAGGGAGGAAAAATACCCAGGGAGCTGTCACTTTTTGTGAGGAAGGGCTACTGGGCATTTCAAACAGCTTGTAGGAGGTAGGAAATGGACTTGAGCTTTTTCTTCCTCTCTGCAGTTATCACGTGGTTGAACAGGCAGCTGAGTGAAGTGCAGATGGCAAAGAAGGTGGACAGTCCTGCCAGTGCCCATGGGGGTGGGAGAGCTGCGGTTTCACCTCACAGCATGGTAAGGCAGAGCTGTAAATAACACATTAGTGAGGTACTCATCAGCTGCTAAAATGCAGAGCCTTAAAAGAGGGGGGAAAAAAAGTGCTTTCATTTTCTTCTGGCCATACGGTTTTGGGAGTTTTTGTTTCCTTTTTTCTTCCCAATGTTATGATTCCCTCTTGGCTGCTTCTTGATGTCCTGGGCCTTGTAGGTGACAATCTTCCAAGATTGTTTACATAAAATACACAAAATACACAAACCAATACAGAATTTGCTTGGGAAAGATGAAGTGCAGGGTGAAGGCAAAAAAAAAGCATTTTTGTGTTGAAAGGTTAACTTATTAATTATAATTATCTTTGTAACAGTTAAAAAATGAAATGTACTGTTTGAACACTCCTAGTGATTTTTAGAAACGTGAAAGTCAAGGCCTGAGGAACACTGCCTGCAATCATTGTTGAATAGCATAACTTGTTGGTTCTCAGTGTGTGTTGTACAGATCTCTGCTGTCACAGAGTGACAACAGGAATTGATGAGCTGCTTGTTCATAGGGGAAGGGCATGTTCACACAAAGAGGTCTCTTGAGTTGTCGCTGGATACATTTAATATTTTAATCAATTACTGGGTGTGTAGCTTGTTACTAGCTAAGAGTGCTCACCTTGTCTTAACTTTTTTAAAGTTATGTTTGCCTATAGCATGCAAATCTTGGAAAAGTGATGCTTTCTTCCCACAGGGAAGACTGATATAAATGTTGGCTTTGTAGTGGCATTTAGTTGTTAACTTTGGAATTTTTAATCTTTACAATTACTTCAAGAATTGTGTTTCTCTTTTATGGATGTATTCCTATTTCTTTTACAGCCTGACCGACCATCCTTTCACAGCTCAGGAATCCATCATCCCATTTCTCCTCTGTATGCCTTCCAGAACTTTCTGGAACCCACACACGGCAAAAATGGCAATTCCCAGTGTCCACTTCCAAAGGCAGGCACTTTGACTTTTTTGTTTGGTTAAGAATGTGACAGCAGAAAATACCAAAGCACAATGGTTTGACTATTTCTCAATGTGCATAAATAGCTACTGTATTTACTCTTAGGCTCCCTGCCTTGAACATTGTGACTGTTATTCATAGCTAATGCTTGTCTTCAGGGTGCTTGTTCTCGCAGGCTCTGCTGCACAGCAGGCCCAGTGAGGTGTAGAAACGCAAATCCCTGGGAATTTGGCTCTTGGAATTCCCTTGTGGGAGGGGACCCTCAGAGCTGGAGTAACTCTCTAACCTGCAGCTCTTTGTCTCTGCAGGTTCAGTTGAACTCACAGCTTTCAAAATTGAGCCGATGTTCAGATGCTCACACAGTGCCTGCAGCTGGTCACCCAGCAAATAAGGAGAAGTGAGTGCCATCTACTGCAATATTTTTATTACTTTTTATTTATTAAAGCCCTTTGTCATCTTTGTTTGGAAGTGAGCAAAACTATTCTAGAACCAAGCCTAGTTCTGTGAGCTGCCTTTCTTCATTACCATGCTAATGAATTTTGTGTTGGTTTTGTCAAAACCAAAGGAAGAGCTGTGCGTTCAGGAGTGGGCCCCAAGGAACAACAGTTCAGTGTTGCTCCTGCTGACAGAGTGAAGCCATCAGGTGATGGGTCACTGAAAAAATTAGTTCTAAGCTGTTCTTAACCTACTCAGTGATAGTTTAACTTTAAATGCTAAAGGTCATAGAAACACAGTAGTTGCACTTGTAGTGAAGGTTTTCCTGAGTGAGGCTGTAGCCACCCTCGTTGTAATGCACTGATAAACTGCATTGGCTGTAAATTTCAATTGGGCTTTCTATTTCTAGTGGTGATCAACTGGGGCTGGAACCCAAGTATTTCAAGAAAAAAGAAGACAGCATTCCTTTACGAGGGCTTAGTCAAAACACACTGAACTCGGGTACGTATGAAACAGTAGAACAAGGCATTATTTGAAATGTCCTTGAAGGGCAATAATAGCCATGGCTCAATGCAGTGTCTTGTGCTTCTTCTGCAGACTACCTGAGACCCTACTTGCCACCCAAAGCCCAGCCCTCGGCAAAAGCTGCTGGAACACCAGCCTCAGCCTATTTTCCTGGATAGTGGACAGGGTTCTTACAGTAAGAGTCCTCTTTTAACCATCTGTGAGATTTTTGAATGTCCAGTAATAGTGTGTTGGTAAAGTATCAGTGTGAACTGACATAATTTCATGAGCCAGTTTTCTTTGAGGAAGGGATCTTGACTGACTTGATGTTTTAGGGTGCATGAGCCTACGGAGAAGATAAAGCTTTAAGAAGCCTTAGTGGGAACCACACTGACATCTTCTCTTAGTACACTGTTGACCCTGTAATCCTCCTGAAAACCCACATAAGTGCTCTGACTTCTTGTAACAGGTGAAATGTACATTCCCCTGAGTAAGAACATTTATCTGAACTTGTGTTTCTTGACTCCTTTCAGAGAAAAGGATGAGGCGAAGGGAAAGTGCTGGTCAAGCTTATCCATTGGCATGACTGCCTCACTAATCCTCACTTTTAAAAACTTGCTTAATTTTGGAACCAGCTTATTTGAATTGCATATAGACTTACAAATAATCTTATCCTAAAAATGCTAAATTATTTCACTGAAGGTATAAACTTAAATTCTCACTCTTGGTTCCCCTAACTTTTTCTCACTATTACATTCCACAGGCATAAAACATTAATAGGTGAAGTAGCTGAATAGTTAACTGTTAACAAGTATCCAACATCTAAAAGTTACTTAATTTTTCTAAATGATACAACTGTAAGAGTATACAGAAATTTAAGATACTCTATGCCTATTCAGCTTGTTCTGCTGTTTGGGTTCAAATGCAAGAATCACGTAACAACCCATACTGTGCCATCTTTTACTTGGTGTCCCCTGCAGAACAAGCATGCATGGACTTAAAACAGGCAAAGTCCCCTTATAATGACTGTTCCATACTTTTGTTAAAGATATTTCATTCCTTTTACCTTATTTAGGTGCACCCAGAGGACTGTACATTTCAGTGGTTTGTTTTGCTGTGTGAAATGTGTAAATTTGTTTATAAATTAGCACCATGTCAATGTATAGTATCTAGTTTTGTCATGTCAGTTTCAATGGAAATATTAAATAATTTTTATCAAAAGCTCTGATTAGTTAATGTCTCAAGAGTACTAAGCCAACATCTCCAGTGTACTGAAGTTCCCAGCTGAGGTAAGCACCAGAACAGCTCTATTTTATTTACCTTTTCCTGCAGTGTTTTTTCTCGCTGAATTCTTCCCGCGGCAGTGCAACGCCACAGGCCCAGTCCTGTGCCCAGGTACAGCACCCTGTGCTCCTCTCTCCAGCTGGCCTTAGGTGTCAGTGACTGAAGCTGTGTTGATCTCGCAGTGCAGATGAGCTGCTAGCAAAGGACAAAGGAGTGTGGCAGCCTTCTGCTCTTACCCCCTAGAGAACCACAAGTGCTGTGGGCCTGGGCAGCCCAAGAGCACTGCAGCCCCAGGCAGGCTGGCTGTGTGTAACTGGGCCTGGATCCATGGCCCCTCCCGTTCCATCGGATGCCCCAGGAGCCAAGCAGGCAGCTGCAGCCAGCTGAGGCTCAGCTGCTGGACCCTTCCTTCCCCTGTGCTCAAGGCTGCTTTAGCTAACACACAAAGTTCCACGCCAGACCTCTACTCCAGATGACTTTTCCCACCTGCTGAAGGATAACACACATGCAACTACAGCACTTCTCTTAAGGTTTGAAGAGACATTCACAATTATTTAAAAATTCATTAAAATATTCAACTTTATTAACAGTATATTTACAATTTTTTTTTCCTGCTCTTGGTCAACCATGGTGAATGTTCAAAGGTAAAAAAAGCATTAAGCAATAACCACAAGATGAAAACATTTTAAACCTATACAATACTTTATACACAATTTATACAAAGGAACACTTAAATAATACAACTGGACACAAAAATATACACTTTTAGAGAAATTCACATCAGTAATTGTATAAAGCTCTCTTCTGTACTAAGGGTCCTGAAAATTTAGGACTAAAACTTTAGCTCTGTAATGCAAAAGGGTTATTGTGACAGTCCTCAAAGGCCACTATATAGCACATGGACAGATTCAAGGCTATCAGCTTATGGAGTTCAGTCTGTGTATTCAAGTTTTGAGGTCCTTTATGATTTGCAAACTTCAGAAATAGAGTGGTTTAATAAATGGTACAGAGGAAAGCAGAGGTTTAGAGCCAGTATTAAAATTTGTAGGCCCAAAACACCCACTTCATATTTCAACAAGTGTTTGATACAACCGACGGTTTATTCAAAAATAGAAAGAGTAAATGCACTTACATAAAAATAACTTTTACTGTTCAGCAAGCATGCTCGTGTGATTTTTATATTAGTACAAACTTAAAAAAAACCTGCCATGTGACTTTTAAAAGAAATGATACCAATTCACCTCCCTACTTAAGTACATTTACATTAAGGCTTTGAATCATCTGACCCAAGATTTTACAACATTAAAACGAATGGGTCCACATGGATGCCAGTCTGTCTCATTGAGACGTAGCATGACTAGAATTAAAGCTCACCACCGTAAGGAAACAGAAGGACACATGCTCATGCCTTGACTCTATTGTTTGTCTCTGAACTAGAATGTAAGGTTTAGCAGTAACAGTATTTCATGGCAAGAGACAAGTATGTAACAGTTTGTTTATAAAAGCAAGTAAGTTTTTAGTTCCATGGCAACATCTTTGGAGAAAGTTCCTGTTTTAATTCCTACAGATTTCATGCAGAAAGATACTTCTTAAGATTACCTTAAGAAAATACATTTTGATGGAGTTGGAATGTGTATCCCAAACTGCTGATGAAAGAAGAGTCCAAACGGTCTTCCTGGATTTTTGTCATACATTTGTATCTTGCAGTAAGGGTTCTTTAGCTTCACCAGGAGCCTGTGGGCTGTGGGGATGGCCATGGCTGCCACAGTGTTTCTTCCAGTTGCTGGATCTTACATTTAGGTTTGTGTGTTCAGGAATAAACAAGGCAACAAGTAGTGCCAACAGCACAGAGCACGCTCCAAACAAGAATGGGGGTCCAGGAATTATGGAATTCTGAAAACAACAACAGTAACACCAGAAAGTGTTAATGAGCCTTTAGACACACATTAACAAGAGTGGGAAGAGCTCTTGCTCGATGCACTAGTGAATATAGTGCAGGCTTTCAGAAGGAATGTGAAAGAACTTTACATCCTAAAATTTAGGGCAAGGGAGCACATGGTTCTTATTAATGCTGGCCAACTTCCTGTTCTAGTGTAAGTTCTTCCTGCTGAGTTTTCCCAACAAATTAATATCTATTAGGAACTAAAAAAAATAACTGGATTAAAGGACAACAAAACAAAATGTACATCATTGGTATCTGTCCATCCTTCCCTCAAGGTATTTTCCTCACAGGGGTCACAGTTGTCTATGACTATCACCTGTAGCTATTTGAAAATTAAACTAAACCAGTGCATGTAATTGGATCAGTTAAACAACCTGCCCCTAGAGGGAATTAGAAACCTCTTTCTACACACTTCATTTACAGTCAGTGTAACAAAATGTAACAGCATCAAACTCAGAACTGATGGGAACAGGAGCCCTTCCTAACAACTTCTTTTGGAAGCAGTAAGTAAGAAAGAAAGAAATGTACCTGCTGTAAATGGTATTGTGCAACCACACCACCTCCTGATGGTGATTCGGGCATAGGGAGTTCATTCAATTCAACGTGAAATATATAGAATATAAAACCATAAAGTGCTGGCCCCAGACCATTACACAGTCCTCGAATTCCTGTAATCATCCCTTGAACAACACCTGCCAAAAGTAAAATACATGTTCTTACCTATCTATAGTTACATATATATATATATATAATTACCTATTTCTAAAGACTTTATTGACTTCACCTTCAAACTAATGCAAGCAGGAAAGCTCTAAGTGGTATTGCACAATGGGTAGGAGGAAACAAGGGGCACAAAGAGCCAGTCATTATGTTTTATTTGTATTATTATTATAATTATATTATAATTATTAATCGAGTAGTTTTTCCATCTGCCTCTAGCAGAGGGCAGTACCTGCCATGCTGAGCTAGTTCAGAGGCCAGGAGATGGAAATATCCCTGCTGTCACTGTCTCACACGGGGGAGAGAGCACTGCAAGCAACAGCAGGGAGCAGGAGCAGGGCATTAAGTTTGCTGAGTATTTTGCTACTGTAGGGACCTGTTGAAGGTTTGCCCTCTGCACCAGAAGTATGTGGTGCACACACAGGGCAATTTCCAAGCAATGTGGATTTAATGTGGTGTCCCTAAGCTCAGGTGTCTGGGCCGCCCTGCCAAGACTCAGCCTGGCTGATGAGCACTAAACCCAGACCCCAGTACACCTGCCTGAATTCCAAGAACCAGGATCAAACCTACCCTGCTGGTCGGCATCAGCAGTTCGTGAGACCAGGGCGCTGACGGCTGGGAAAGTAATGCTGGACATGGCGGCCACAGCGCCGGCTGCCCACATCATCCTGCAAAACACACACTGGAGTGACTGCTCTGGGGCTGCAGCTCTGCCTCGGCAGTGCAGCCATGCTGGGTACACCTGCACTCACACCCTTTGGAGAAGGGATAAAGTGCACACCAACCCTGCAGCAGTTGGACTAAAGTGAAATGTGCATACCATGGTTCTGATCCAAAGCCGTACCAGGCCAGCTGCAGTATCTGAAATCCCAGGCCCAGCAGGATGGTGTTCTTATTTCCAATGGACCGCATCAGTAAACTCAACACTATTGTCTAACAAGAGAGCAGGGGAAAAAAGTCAGAAAAACAATATCTTACTCTAAATGTTAAACACAGATAAGTTGATGAGTTCATGAATTTAAAAAAACAGCAAAAAAACCCAAACCATTTTATTTTCAATGTCAAATACATGCAAATAAATTAATTTTTAAGTAAAGCTCTTCAAAAGCAGTATTTGCCTCTACCAAAAAAAAAACCCAGTCATTTAGCAAGTCATATGACCAAACCCCTTCTTTGATGCACAAAGGATTTAGTTTTCCCTTAATGAACCAAACCCATGTTGTCAAATGTTTTCATCTAAGTTAGAGTCTTAACCAATTGTTAGAGATTTAGAAAAAACAGCCACAGAAAAGCTGAGTCACATTTATGGAACCACAGTGTTCCCAAAGTTCTCCACAGTGCTTCATTCTTTTCAACTTGCCAAATCAATGATACCCAGAGCAGTAACTCACCTGTGCAATAATGGAAAGAATCCCAAGGACTGCTATAAATGCTGCAACACTTTCAGATGAAAATCCCATTATCTATAGTTAAAAAAAAAAAAAAAAAGGCAATTTGATTATTAACCATGAACGATGTGTCCTGATCTCACAAACCCTGGTGAGGGAACACACAATGCAGAAGACCAGTATTACTCAGCTCCACATCATTTTTTTTCATTACATCAAGCAAGTAAATGAAAAAAAAGGGGCATAAAGAGAAAAAAAATTAAATTGTTCCCTCAAAAAATAAAACCAGTTTAACATAACCTTGTAGTTCAAGAATAAAGCAAATAATTACGAAATAGAAGAAATTGTTTTATAACTCATTCATCACTCCCCTCTCTTTTTGTCTTTCTAAAAGAGAAAAACAGAACAGCAAGAGGACTTAAATCAGTTGCTGGAAGCTTCTAAATCATATGAGTTATCTATACTTTCCATACTAGTTCAATAATACTAAAAACGTTCTTAAATCCTGTATATTTTCTTTTGTTCAAATTCATACCAAAATGTTACGTTACCTGTCTGAGGTATAGGAAGAAGCTGGAATATTGGCCTGCCTCTGGGAGGTAGGAAAGAAAGACTGTTATGCAGATTAGCAGCACAATGGAGTCCTGGCCGACTTTCTTCAGGGACTACGGCAAGAAAAAGGCATTACAGAACATTCCACCTTCCGTTTCAAAAATCATCCCTAGCTGGGCTCTGAAAAGCCTGACAATGAAGTTATGTAGCACCACCAGAGCATTCCCTGCATGTTTAGCAAGATTGTTGGCAAAAGCTTCACCAGTGAAGCAAGGTCAAGCTTGAAGAAATTGAAGGCTTTGTTTTTCAAGCCTGAGCTATAGTAAATTCAGTCTCTTCCCTGTCTCCAAAGCTCAGCATCTACAAATAACAAAATATTCCCTATTTAAGTAGCTTACTGCAAAGGGGTCAGCCTGTTCCCACGAAATGGGTGCTCCCCAGGATGCTGGCCTCATCTTCTCTGGCAGCGATTCCGGTACAGCAACAAGGATAAAACAAATGTCTAACAAGGCTATTGCTGTCGCCAGCACCACCACCAGGCTGTCTCCATACACTCGGCCAAGGTAGGCACCGATAGCAGGGCTGGTGACTAAACTTGCTGCAAAAGTTGCTGAAACCTGAAACAAATAACAGCAGGTAAGATTTTCAGTGAGACAAATCTGCAGTGCTATTATCCACATTTCCTCCTTTTCAGAAGTCTAACCATTTTAATCAGGTAGTGATTAAAGTAACCTTCTTCCTGTGCCTGTGTGGGAGCAGTTGTGTATTTCAGACAATCACAACTTTCCAAGAAAAACCTTCTTCTTCTGGTAACTGAACAGCAATGTGATGCTCACAGCACGCTTGCATGTACTGACATAATTAGGTTTAATTAACTACAGACTCTGCTGATACCTCTGGCAAGCAATGAGCTGTATTTAATCTTCGTATTAGTGAAACAGTCTGTTAAGAAAAACATCATATGTATAAAGGGTATATTAAATGTAATATGCTGGGTAATCCAACTCAGTAGTTCTCAGTTAACCAGCTGGCCTTGTGAAAGATGTTAACTTAAAAACTGCACAAACATAAAATATGTTTCTCAACATATCTCAATCCCTGATGTATGATAGCTTTATATCCATTGTTTCAGCTCATCCTGCTGAATGGTAA
Organism: Dasyornis broadbenti; assembly: GCA_013397935.1. Classification (NCBI taxonomy): domain Eukaryota; kingdom Metazoa; phylum Chordata; class Aves; order Passeriformes; family Dasyornithidae; genus Dasyornis; species Dasyornis broadbenti. The sequence continues at coordinate 1,257,838 of VZRN01005387.1, forward strand.
TTGATTCTGTAACTTAAACACAACAAATAATTCTGCTAATCCATAGTAACACGAGGCTGTGAAGGCTCCCGAGACCTGGCAGGTTTCAGGAAATAATGGAGAAACAGAGGTGAGTTGTAAGAACTTAAAACAGACAAGAAAAATCAGCTACATTTGTTCTGACCTGCAGCACAGCAGAGTGACTGGAGACACAAGCAGGGGCAGTCAAGGATCACACAATGGCACTTCCAGAACAAAATGTGAAACTTTTGAAAAGATGACAGAGTAGTACCAGTGTGGGCAACAATGGTGGAATAACTAAGGCCCCTCAAATGACATCATTAAGACTGATAACAGCCATTGAGGCAGATGGGCAAGACAGCTTTTAACAGAGTCACATTTTGTTTCCTTTAGAAGCAGAACATTCCAGAGATACAAGACTGGATGACAGGAACAAAGAAACAGAAAAACCTCACTCCAAATTAAAATCAACTTGCCACAGAAGAAACAAAAATGCAGCTTTGAAAAGCATTACAAACTGAAGGGCTTAGTACTGAATATCACAAGAAAGGAGCCCAAATAATACATACCAAACCATAGGCCATGCTTCTCTCGTGTTCTTGGGTTATGTCTGCTACATATGCAAAAACTACAGAAAATGTCACTGCAAAAACTCCAGACACAGAGATTACAGCGAAGTACCACCTAAGAACATGATAAAAAGACTTATAACTAAATAGAAGCAAAAAGTCTATTCAAGCCAAGTGCCGTTAAACAGTAAATCACCTTGTCCAATTTATCCTGACAATTTACTGAGATAATCTTGAATAAAGCCAATGTGAATGAGTCTCAATAGAGCTGTGTAACTCCTGTGTGCACCACTTACAAACAGCATGATTTTGTAACATCTGCAAGAAGCTGCTGGGATTGAGTACTACTAGGAACAAGTGTTCAACTAATAAATTCAACTGATCTATGACCCAAAGCAAATTAGAACTTCAATATTTTGAAAACCTAGTCATTGCAAGGCCTCAACATTAGCCATATCTTTATGCTATAGCCACTAGCACTTGGCATATGAAACCTTAATATGCACTTAGAAACAAGCTCCTTCTGAAGAGGGATGAGCAGCGTGTGTGACCAGAGAGAAAATGGGAAAGGCTGACTGAGCTACCTGAAGCCAGCTGTCAGTGCAGGCTGTGCCACTGCTGCTCCACCCTCAGGAACAGCAGAGGGGTCAGGAAGCAAGCCCAGGGCTCTGACTCCTGCCCTACCTGGGCAATGTTCCAGCCACTTAACAGGTCAATATAGCACAAACACAGCATGAAAGCTGGTAGATTTTAGAATTTGAAAAACAAACGTGTAAAACTGCAGCAACATTGTAGGTTACAAATGGTTATTCCATGCACCCACATGACCTAAGGGTTTGATTTCAGTGTTGCTGGCTGGTATGTGAGTGAGAACTGTGGCCACAATCCAGACCTGCGCAGTTCACTGGACAGTGTTCTCCAGCTTTGGCAGATGTGCTGGAGCAGGATGTGTGCTCACAGCACACAGATCAAAATCAGCTGCTATTGGAATTCCGACCACGGCCTTTGGCCTCATGGCAACTGCTTCAGGTTTGACTGTTCCCCCAACTTTGCACAGCAGTCATACAAAAGCCTCAACCTCCCATAAAGCACGAATTACATTTTATCAATAATGCCATGGACATAAGCATTAAATAGCAACCTTGAAAAGCACCAGCCAATGTGGTGTGAAACAATTTACTAACCATGGGCTGATCTTCATTAGTGGTATTGGTGCACAGGTGAAAAATACTGTTAGCAGCAGGAAGGACTTTCGTCCCCACACATCAGACAGGGCACCTATGAGTGGGGCACTGAGAAATGACAATAAGCCCTAAGTGAAACAAAAAATATTTGAAGTTAGAACTAAGTGGTGACACTTGTGATAGCTGACCACACCACAGTGTGAGAGCAGCCTGAGCTCTAGTTTGATCCAAGTCAATGACTACAGTGCAATGCACCAAAGGCAAAGTCGCCAAGGATCACTGATCTTCTATTGCATGTCTGGTTACCTAAAATTTGAGACCTGGTACCTCAGAACTACACAGAAGTCAAAATGCAGATGATCCAGTTATACCAGCAGTTTCATGAACCATGTTTTATAGTCTTAGCTACTATCTTATCACATAAATCTAAGTAATTGAAAATACCCTACTGGAGCAACAAGCTCCAAGTAAAAAATTATCCACTTTTAGCACCATATGCATCATTTGGGATTAATCAACTACCTTTTTATTTGCTGAACCCAAACAGTAGATACAGACTGAGCAATACCTTACTAAAAGTAAAAAGATGCACATTTGCTCTTTTAGCAGTAATTTATTCTCATTTTATTTATACTGCAAAAGCTGAACTGAAAAACCTCTTGACTGTTTCTCTCGGTTGGCAGTTACTTCTATATTCCTTCCATCACTCACTTTAAATTGTACTTGTGATTAATGTCTGTCAGCTTACCTTTACTCCTTGAATTAGACCATTCATTAGAAATGTATGTTTTGGGAAGGTTTCATGTAAAACCTGGAGAAGAAATACGAATACTGTCATTTACACAATATTAACTACAAATATTGCTCATGATACATCCAACTTTATGATGCACAGTGTTTTTTTTATTTTCATAGAATACAGAGAAAAAAAAAAGGCAAACCACAAATAATGTGATTAATCTTTAATTTGCATTGAAGGCGTTTTGAGATTTCAGTGCGTGAAATCTAAATAAACCACAGAGAACCCAGAAAATTATCTCAGACCAGACTTTCCACATGTTACTGTGTCATCTCTCGGGGACTGCAGTGAGAGAGAGAGAAGAGACATCACCATCCTGAAGTGGCTCACAGTTTGGTGAGCAGAACCCAGAAATGCAGGGGTCTCAGTCTGATTTGTGTTAGATGAGAGGGATTCCATTCAGTGACGATGTGCAGTTCATACCCAAGAGATTGTTCATGGGTAACATCATCTTTCAGAGCAGCAACAAGACTGCATTTTATGTGGAGTTCACTTGAGAGATTTTTAAGCCTTCACTCCTTTTAATTTGTCAGCATGTATCACTCACAAATTAAATCCAAATTAAAAGCAACCGATTACATGAGAAAGTACTTTGGTACAAACACAGTGGTATGACTGTCTCACTAATCACAGGGGTGCTTTGACTGGTGTAACAGGGTCTGCACTCCGAAGCTTCTGCTTAAAACACAACCAGGTCAGCAAAGAACTCCCTTTCTACACATATGCTTGCATAATGTTACCACATTTCATGTGTATTTTTGTCCTTACGTTTGTAATGCGCCAATATCTTATGGCATCTCGAAAGGAAAGCTAATTTCATTACCCCCTTATTGGTTTCAATCAGAAAATATTTACATGTAAGCTTGAGTGTTAACAGGCTTGCATGTAAACAGCTATGCTACACTATTACACTGCTATAATGAAATTATTGAAATTTCTGATACCATCTAAAAATACAGAACTTTGCACTTGTACAACAGAGCTGCTCAGTGATATTTAATTTTCATTTCATGTAATTCAGAAGATGCTTAGTGCCTTGGCAGTAATCGTCCCACCTCCCATACAGTGAGAAAAAGCTCCCCAGGATCACCTACCACTAGAGTGGGAGCTGTCAGGAGTCCCCAGGCAAAAAACTCCAAGAAGATCACGATAACAGCGTGGTAAACACTAGGTGAGCCTATTCCTTGAGGCTGAAACAGGAGAAAAAATAGGTGATTAAAACATCTGATCATCTATCAGAGTCATGAGAAATGCATCTGAACAATATAACAGAAGGATTAACAATGAAACAGGACTGCAAACTTGGGAATAGTTACCCAAGCTAAGTGGTACAGCATGAAATTCCTTTTTTTTAACCCTTTGATGCTAATGTCCTAAAGTGTCCTACTCTTACTCTGCAGAATCCTTCACTGCCATCTCAAAAAATGAACCACTTACACTGCCAATCTGGGAAACAAGGATGCTACAGGGGAAACAGACTCCTCTTCAGAGAATTAGTTTGTTTTCCTTGAGCTGTGCTTAATTCTACACAAAGTCGCACGGAACCAAGCTTCTACAGTTTCAAACACAGCAGTGTTCACTCTCAGCCATCCCCAAATCTCACCACCTGGTCTATCAAACAGCTCTTCTGTTACTAAAAGGCACCACTGCTGCATACAAAACACAGCTCTAAACCAGGAAAGAAACTAAACCAATGAACAGCAGAAAGCAAATCTCAGGAACAGCCCTGATCACTTCCCAAACACTGAGCGCAGGCCTATCAGTTACAGTGTGCTTTAAATGCAGCAAGAGGTGCAGGTAAAAGATTTGACAAAAGGAATTTGAAATTCTTCACTGATTTAGCAGGATCAGAAGTAGCTTTTGAAGAGAACAGAAAGAGCATGGGTGGGACAACCGGCTCATCTCGTAGACTCTGTAAATGCTGTCAAACTACATGCCACAGTTCAGCATTTGCAAATTAAGGATAGGGTTCACTAACTATTTTCATTTGAAGTAAGTATGAATAACTCCTCAGAAATCTCACACGCATTCTTTCAACTCAGAAGTGCTGCCTTAACATCTTCTTTGCCAGCTTTGTGCAAAGGTGAGTTACTAACAGAGTGGCCCTGATGTGATCAGACCTGCCGTTTACACTGAGCACACACAGGCTAAGGACCTCAGCTGCTTCCCAAGAAGGCTCAGAGGGATTTTATCATTGTATATACGTAGCTGATAGAAGAGTAAAGACAAGAGACAGACTCTCTCAGTGGTGTCAGTGACAGGACTGGAGGCACACACTGAAATACAAGAAATTATACTTGAACCTCGAAATAGCAACCTCCCTTCAAAAAAGCTGCTCAGTGAAGTGTGGAGTTCCCATCCTCGAAACCCCACTAAACACAGCCCTGTGCAAACCGCTCCAGCTGACCCTGTCTGGGGTAAGAGACTGGGGTAGCTGGGTTAGAGGTGCCTTCCAGCCTGAAATACTACACAGTTTAAAGCTGCAATTCAGTAACACTGGAGTCTTTCTTTCATTAGGAGATTTATGCAAGCCATACCTAGCTTTTCTGTCTAGATTCCAACATTTCCAACACAGAAAAAAAAAAGCTTATTGAACAAATGTAGGAAATAAGTACAGAAAACCTCACTGCCTACTCACCACTATTGCTAGAAAAGATCGTAAGTTTCAAAAGTAACCGTATCAATCTGTAAAAGGTGAATTACAAAAGTACTTCAGCACTGTGCTATTTTTCTTCCCCAAGCCCTCTTCAGTAAATACAGACATACCATACATATATTTCTGCTATTTTTTCAGCCTAGTCTCCTAAGGAGGTAAATTAACAGTCTTTGTAGGTACAGAAAGTGGCTATAATTATCTTCTCTTCCCACAATTCCTTTCCCTTTCCACCCACTACCCTTATTTTAGTTTTCAGTTGAAAAATTACCCAGCTCTGCACAAACTGTAAGCATCGATGTTAGCTGTTTGACTCAGTCTCATAAAATCAGGTTCATTCTGACAGCCCCCAGATTCCTGTCACGTTGCTGGCTCGTGACTCCCCGGGGCATGACAGACAGTGAGGGAGGTGTCACAAACCATCCCACCCCTCCCAGCACGGGGGTCAAGAGCACATCCATTCACAGCAAACATGAGCTCCAAGGCCATCTGTCCCCATGCTGCTCTTGTCCAGCTCCGGGCAGCTCTGAGACCACACGCACAAAGTGAAACAGTAGAACACAAGCAGTGGCTGTTCTGCACAGGGGAAGTGCCGGTGACTTTAGAGGCCTCAGGTGGGTGCCTGCTGCCCTCTGCCATGCCATCCAGCTGTAGGCAACACCAACAGAGCTTTCCAAAACACTGGCAGAAACAAACAGAAGTGACATTTAGATCACTAGGGTTCAACTTCCCTGGTCTTGTGTTGCTAGTGCTCACTTATCACAGGTACTGTTATTTGTTCTTATCTATGCAAAAAAAGTAATTTAATCACATTTAGATCATTACCTCTATGGCCATTTTTAAAGGTGGTTGCAACTATCAAGCAGCAAAGATGCTTCTGAGGTGAAAGAGAAGGGGAAGAAGATTTGCAGTGCGTTGCAGTGCATTAAGGGACATTATAAGCCTTCAGCCCACAGGGTTTCAGTACCAGTCTGATGCACCCTCCTGCCCCAACAGGTGCAGTGCAGGTGCTGGGTGTTCAGCCCTGCCCTGCAAACCTGCCTCCTGTGCTTTCCGAACGGGCTAACACCGTGTAATGCCATGGCCTAAGTGCAACTGAATCTGAAGGCCCTACAGCCGCAGAGAAAAGATACAGAGCCTTTGTGAGAATAAGCTGGAACTGAGATGTTCCAGTCACAGTAACAGCAAGGCTTCTCTGTCACCAGCAGCCAGAGCAGAGCATATTTGTGCCTGGCTAAACCTGCAGCACAAACAGGGCTCCAAGAATGCCCTTTCCTCTGGTTATAGTGAGGATATCTTTAATCAAACACTTCGTACTATCAGTTATGCCAGTGATAAAAAATGTGCATAGCAGGCAGGCCTAAGCACACTCATCTGACAACAACAGAATAACTATCAAAGCAACAAAGGCATCATGTGTAAGACCCCAGCTGCTGCTCCTCTGCTGGAAAGGAAAAAGCACCAAATGAAGTCCTAATCTCTAATTCATTTCATGACTGCTTCAAAAACGCATCATCGTACACAAGAGGAATACATAAAAGAAGGAAAAATTAAAATTGTTGGGAAAAAAAAGTGTTGAAACAGAGCAGTTGTTGCTGCCTCATCCCTGGAAGTGTTCAGTGTCAGGCTGGATGGGATTTTGAGCAACCTATGGAAGCCTGTGGAAGGTGTCCCTGCCCATGGCACGGGGGTTGGAAACAGATGATCTTTAAGGTCCCTTCCAACCCAAACCGTTTATGATTCTGTGAAACCACTTCACTGGTGTTACTGCCTCTCCTTTGGTGCAAGCTGACAACACACACTTGAGTACACACACCATCACACATTTTTTCTGTGATACAGCTACTAAAGCTGAAAATAGAAAAGCACAAAAAGACCGCCACACACCAACCCAACCCCGGGCACCACCCACTGCCTTGTCAAGGGGACCCAGCAGAAACTGCAGTGGGAGAAGAGGCTTTGCAGAAACAATGGGTGGGTTTTCCTTTTTGCTTGTTTGCGGTTTTTTTCAGTTCCCCATCAGAAACTCTCTATTCCTGTGCCACTGCCTCATTAACCACATGTATGTTCTTTCTGGTTCACACAATCTTCTCTGATGTCAAAGAGATCCAAAATAAACCAATCAGACTGCTTGATTAATTACTGGTTTGGCACTGGGTGACATTCAAGATATAGGGGCCATTTTCAGGTACCTGTTCCCCACAATGTCACACAGAACGCTAGGTGATGAACAAAGTAGCTGAGGACACTGAGCGCTGATGGTTAACTTAACATTTCAGCAAATATTAAAAAAAAAATCCACACAGAAACTTTCTGCTGTCGTTATAAAGAACACTCTGCTATATCAGACTCCACAACTTAAAAAAACCATTTAAAACAAATACATTCTCAAACATTTATTTGGAGGCAGAAAGTATCACAGGCTGAACTTCTTGTTGCCTTACAACAATCCACATACCTTCATCTAATGTTTATGGCCCATTTTTCCAGTGTTTTCCAAAATTTAAATTAATACAGAACTCATGGGAATTTGCACTTAGCTTTTGAAACTGGTGAGAGGCACTGAATGCTGTATTCAAGTATTATTGAATGCAGTTAATTGTAACATACTTTCTCCTCTCTTGGCAAGAAAGGTAAACTTGAGAGGTTAAGGACACTTGGAAACACCCTGTATCTTAATTGATGATATTCCAGAGAGAAATTATGAAGCACCATGTCCCCTGAGTAACAACATTTACTCTGCTTGTACTGTTCATTCTAAAATACTTGCATTTAACATTTATACAAGGTAATCTCACACATTTCTATCTTTACAAAGAGCAGGAACACATCCTGGAGACACAACAATCATCACCGGAATTCGTTTTGCTTTGTAACACTAAAGTAATCCAGAGAGTTGGCCACTTCAATGAACAAGTATAGTGACTCTGATGCCTGCCTCCTCTCCATTATTGTTCCAGACAGACAAACTGAAGGACTAGCAACAATTTAGTCGGTCAAGATATCTCTTTACTTGAAATAATGGCTCTGTATTTAGAACGTGGTACATCGAAGCTACACCGTCTTACACAGTGGAAAAAATCCAGGGGCAATGATACACTGGAAGTAATGGTACTCATCAATATAATAAAACCAACCAAAAAACTACCCAAACCAACACCAAGCTCCAGCAGCCGAAACACTTAATAACTTCCTTTCTTTTTAAAATGTATGTATTTAACAGGAAGCAAAGTAGTGGGAGGAACTGCAAAACGTTTCTTGCAGGGACCCTTTGTGGGACTTCTCAGGCGCTGGCGCCTGTCCCCCTCGCGGGCTCAGTTCTGTCTGACCGGGCACTGGGGGGACAGCGGTCCCTGCCCATCGCCGGCAGCCCCGCAGCCGAGCCGCGCTCCGCGGCCCTGCCCGCACGGCCCCAGGCCTGCGCCGCCGCTCACGGGAACCGTGCTCTGCCAGAGCGGGCTCGGACACGCTCCGCTCGCCTCGGGCGGCCGTAACGACCTGCCGTGCCCCAGACCCAGCGCCTGAGGCCGCAATCGCTCCTACGTCCCAAAACCCGGCCCACACACCGGAACAAACAGCATTTACGGGCGGAGCAAAGCAGCCTGACACACTCACAGGTGTTCGCCGGGCAGCCGCCCCGCGAACGCCGGCCCGAGCTGCCGAGCGCGGCCATCGGGGCTGCGGCAGCCGTGAGGGCATCGCGACCGACACAGGCGCGGCCGCCCGAAGGCCGCGGACCCACCGACTCCCGCCGGACCGAGCCCTGCGCACCCGGAGCCGGCCCCCGCACCGCCGCGGAGCCCGGGAC
>VZRN01005387.1:1267084-1323277 GCA_013397935.1 Dasyornis broadbenti
GCATCACGCGATCGCGCCATTGGCCGCGCGCCGCTCACGTGCGCGGGGCGCCCCGCCCCCGCCCCGCCCCGCCCGTTCCGGGAAACGCGGGGCTGGCGCCGGGAAATCGCCGCCTTGAGAGAACGGGCGCACGGCGCTGCTCACACGGCTGGGCCCCGAGCAGCCTCCGAGCCTGAGAACGCCGCCGGCTAAAACACGCAATCGCGGCCCTTCTGCCCCGCGGGACCCTCAGTTTCTCATCCGCACCCCCGTCTCTCCCACCCACACCGAAACAACCGGCCCCGCTTTCTCCCTGCCGGAGCTGCTGAGGCGCCCGGGAAAAAGGAGCAAAGGAAGGCAGCCCGTACGGGATTTACCTGACATTCCTAGAGCCAGAGTACACAAACACAGATGTAATCCACCTTAAAGATCCAACTTGGAGACAGACATTCTGCTTTCTTACTATCAAGTCGTAAACCTAGTTTATGAAAGCTCCAACACCTTCAAACGGGCAGGTCATCCCAGGGTCTGATTTACCACAACGTCCGCAGGTAGTAAGATAACAGGGATCAGCTTCCCCATGGCAGCATGCCAATTAGTGGAGAAAATCTTTTAGAAACATGTGCTGCTTAAGTTAAACCCTGAGCCTTAAGATCAAGCACGTCTTATCTCATCATAAGGCACCTTTTAAGGAATTTAGAAGTTGCCGAGGCACAGCCCTACTCAGACCAATGGATCTAGTCACGGTGAGACAAAGACAAGGAGAGTCCAGGTCATGAAATAAAGTGTGGGTCTAGCGGGTCTGAAATGCTTGCTATGATGAGTCATTTGTTACAAGTCTTAAGGCGTCACATGAAGCATATGACTTTTCTCTCCCACTTCTACTTGAAAAGGAGAGGGGTCCTAAAATATTGGCATAGTTTCAAGTCTGTTCCTCAGAGTGCTGTTAGGTTTTGGTGGGAAAGTCACACACAAATATGTAACATGTAAGGGACTCATGTAAAAAATGTCAATGCAACTACACAATGTCAGCAAAGCCATTTGGTAACTGGGCTGACAAGAGAGTTGGTTTTCTATCCACATCTTCATTTTAGACCAATACCTGTTACCGATGTCATTATCTCAAAATAAATGCATTCAACTATCACGTTTGCTCATGGAGACAGAGCTGATGATTCAAATGAGAATGTAGAATAAACTCAAATAAAGGGAATGTAGATTAAACTTGCTTTTGCAAGTCATGAATTTCAGCCAGCTACGTTTTCAAATATCAAACTCCACTTACCTATACAAGTCCTGACATAGTCCGCTCTAACATTATTTAACTTATATATTAACATAACATTAATATTTAACATTATTTAACACGAACTCCTGAAGAAGAGAAACAGGAATTGTCTGTTACATCCAAACACCTGCAGTGGTCAACCCTCTATACTATGTAAATGCATATTACTACCTGCTAGCTGTAGAAGACATTACCACCATTTTGGAAGCAGGATGAAAAGGGACAGAGTACTTATGTCCCTAGGGGGATTCCAAGGCACAGGCAGGTGATGGTTTCACTGGTTTCAGATGAGACACACCTGGGAGTGCTTTTACACCAAACTGGAAGAACACTGTCCACTGCAACCCAGTACTCTGAACCAGCTATGCTCCTTTGTTTAGATGATGAATAATTAATTTGTTACCTAATCACATAAAATTTTTCAGTTTAAATCACGTTGCATGTGAACGTTAAGAGCAGGGCAAAATTGACAAGAGGAACTGCTAGAAACGAAAGTGCCCTGAAAACTGCTGGTGAAATGACCCAGTTTTATTACGAGTATCTTCAGAAAGGGCAGAGAAACATGTTATCCATCATCCAGAGCAATGTGCTTGTGAACTCTGCTCGGGTCTTTGATACACTGTAAACGATAGCTGTACATAGCTCCTTGCAGGATTACTGTGTTTTACAATCACACCCCATACTACAACTTGGTATTGATACCCAGCTGCTCCCCACCACCCCCAGTTCAGGAGAGATCTGGGTTTTCAGACCGGAAGAGCACAGAGTGCCACAAGAACACTGCTCTGAAATATGATTCACAAGAAGGCATGACAGTGGTCAAAAAAGAAGCATGTCTCAGTCAAAATGAAACTGCTGACAAATTCAGCAAGACGTTCGTTAAAAGATACCAGTAACAAACATCTTCCAATAGCCTTCTAGAGTTTATAGAAAGTTATGCTAAAATTATGTTCTGAAATATTAAATGTGAGTTAAAATATTTTATTTCTGCTAAAATATACATAAGGCAAGCCTCTCCTTTTAACAAAGCTCTCAAACAGTTTTTAAATCATATTCTTAATAAAGACAGTACTTAATTTTAACCGGTTTATTACTGCAGGGGCATTATCTACACATACAGAAGAAAAAAAAAATACAGTATTTTACCTCAACATGGACTAAAAAAAGGACTGTGTTAGGTCATGTAAGATGCATTCCAGTGTTCAGCAGTGTTATAACGAAAAAAATCACCTTTTCCAAACTGCCTGGAAACACCATATATTAGAACTGTATTCAGTGTAATCACACACAAATATCAACATCAACATATAAAAACCTAAGACTACCTTACAAAGTTTGTTACAATGTTTGAATATATGATTTATATTTGGGCTCATATGTTGACAATAAAGATGAAGTTTAAAAAATCTAAAAAAATTATACTCATGGCAGGAAATACAAACATATGCTTAGCACATAAGCAGTTCTTACTGAAATATAAATCACTAATGACATGAATATGGCTAATTACAGTCAGAATGATGATGGAAGGTTGAAGATGAGTTAATGTGTCATGTCTGCTCTTGGATGCAATGTGCAGCAGACATTCAAGAACAAGCACTGAGTGGCAGTGACAGGTTCTTTTTTCTTCTAGAAAGAGTTATAAATTCAGCTGAGAAATACTTTAAAAATTAGGAATTCAACTGAACAGAATTTTAGACAGTGAGGCAGAAGATATAATCCAATCAATTCCATGTATTTTGTTGTATTTTGCCCTGCATTTTTCTTCAGTAAAATGTCTTAATTCTAGATACCTACAAACATACGATGAGCTTACCTGGAAAAAGCAGGACTCTCTAGCCTCTTTGTCTGGAAAATAATCAGCATTAAAAATGAAAAGAACAATTAAAACAAAGGCAAGGAAACACTACTTGGACTTTCTCACCACCTTAGGTAATGACACATTACACATATATGGTATAATATCATGTTATAGATAAACATTACCTTGCTAATACACAAAAATACCTCTTACTGGTTTTTAGTAACTCATTCTTACAAAACATAGATTTCAGATATGAAAGGAACAAATAATCCTCCTCAACAGAATATGCAGCAAGAAACTTGGTCACCAGGAGGAAAACGAGCAACAAATTCAAATTTGGAAAAGGACGATCGCTCAAATACAACACAACATGCAGGGCTGATCAGGAAATATATTAAAATATGAAAGCTACTGACAACAAAAAACCAGAAGAAATGAAAGGTTTCATTTATCAATTTAAAAACAATTCAACAAAATCTCTTACAGTATTTTGAATTACAGCCATAAAAATAAGTTAGAAACACAAAACAATCATATCCTACTGTGAGAGGCCTGTATGCACATGAAACAGAAGCAAAACGAGATTGTGTTTTCTTTTTGAGGAAAGATAAAACAAGAGTTACTAAAAAGCTGCAGTAAAAAATCAAAGGTGTTATACTGTAGAAGCTGAATGTAGAACACTAATCCACCCTTTACTGAAACAAATAAAAAGGGAGGTTTTCTTAAAGTTTGTCTAAAGAAATGAAGTTGAATAAAACTATACAATTGTCTGAATTCTTTGAGAAAAAAACACTATTGGGCACTTGTGGATTGCTTAGAAATACAATGTTGAAAGAAAAGTTTATCTTACTTTATTAGACTCAAGTTTTTTCACCATCGAACTGATTTATTTTGCTTTGAAGATAGTCTTAACTTTATTGTTATTTGACCATTTATCATGTATCCCAGAGATTCTCAAATAAAATTACTAAATATCCAAGTATTCAATAAATACTAGTATGCCCATTATATAAGTCTTGAGAAAAAAATCACATAATTCAAGTTATTGCAAATAAATACCTAGCTATAACTTCTGTAACTTTATAAATATTTAAATAAAATTCTGCTAAGTTCAGATCAGCCTCCTAAATACACAACTAAACTAACAAAACCATTGTCTAAAAGTCAGAAAAGTAGTTCAGAAAGACAAGTTTATTCTTGGGAAGTTAGACTCCTACAGAGTTTGCTTTTAGGGCAAACTCACAGCACACTGTCCACTACCTCCCAAAGCCCTGTGCTAGCTATGCCTCTTTGGTTAGTTAATGAGTTACAGACGTAAGACTACTTTCAAAAAATGAAAATCCAAATACAAAAGTATCTCAGTGAGAAAATGTGCATATGCTCTCTGATTGCAAAGCAATCAGCAAGCCCTCCTCAAATCCTTCCTGTTCTCATGAAACACATGCCATCTGTCTTTGTCCAGAGCAACACCTCAGAGAAGAGCCTTTCCTCAGCCTGCCAAAGGCTAAGGAAACACAGCTGAAAATGCAAATTCCTTTTTCCTTCTCAGCAACCAGTCTATGAAGAGATCTATCCTTCTTCTGGAAAACATAATTGGACTGTCAAATGAAAGCATGGAAATCACTGATTTACAGACAAGAGTTACTATTCCTTAGAACAGAGATAGTTTTACAACTACGGCATCCTATTCCAAAGCAAAGAGCACGCATTCCTGTTCTTTCCTTTAAACATCTTTACTGGCAAATATTGATGGATGCACCTGAAACATTAAAACTGAGCTACATGTCACAGAGCTCCAGGCATGTGACAATTATTTGGCCGATTTGGTCCCTTCCTGTACAACTGGCTTTAAAGTGTTCTCAACTTGTTCTTATGTTTTCAGGAGACTTTTCTTAGGAAAGTAACCAGCTGAATCACCTGAGCACTTCCATTGCTGTGATAAATGAAATCAAAAGTATTATTGTGTAGGCCCAACTCCAACTGAGAGATTACTACAAACACTTCCCAGCTCGTTTCAGAGCCATGCAGTTCCCATTCTGCACTCAGCACCACTGCGAGCCGAGCCGCTGCTCTACGTACACATCTTACCTCATGCTGCACTGCGCTGGGGAAATGGCTAAATGGGACTTCTCAAAGATTGTGCCACACTGAATGTTACAGGTAAAAGACTTACTATTAACACCAAATGCCCATTTAGATAGTTATGACCACCAAGTAGCAAAGCTCCTGCAATTACAACATGCTGGGACAGATTCACAGTTCACAAAGCTTAGCAAGTCCTTGACATAGCTCTGACATTTCTTTAATGTCTTGTTCTGATAAGATAAACAAAGAAAACATTGATAAAACATGTAATTGCCAACACAAGAAAAACACAATTTTTACCTGACTGACATAAGTGGAATCCTTCCTTTCCTGTTTATGACACTTCATTAAGAAATCTCAGAGCACTCCTACAGAATCTCCTCGTCAATGAGATGAGGTACTTTGGTCAATATTTTAGAACACTTTTTCTTTAACATGTTTTCTTTAGCTTAAGACAGAAGTGAGAAAAAGCATGAAGGAGGTGGTGGTGGGAAACAAGGGAAATAGAGATGTTTTTACCACTTGCCATTCTACTGGTAAGGGACTCCTGATAAGTTTTTGTATAAAAGCACCATTGTAAGTGTCACACAAGTCACCCAACATTAACATCCATTGTGAACAGCCTCCTGAAAACCAATGATTTTTAAGACAGTTTTTTTTTGTTTATTAGTTCCAGATTTTTTTAGTGTTTCTGACTATATTCAAGTGAAGTATTCATAACAGTCTAATTGATCTAACTGCAGCAATGTTTCTTTGTGAAGTTTTTTTTGTTTGTTTAAAACAGAACAGCATGCTTTTATATTTACCTATTGCACAATTAATTGCTTTTTAATTATGTTTCCCATTAAAGTAATTCCACTACTAGACTGAATAGCTCCAGAGAACCCATTTTGGTCTGTTGGCTCAAGGACCCCCAGAGCAAAACAATAATTAAAAAAACCCCACCAAAACTCTAATTAAGCCATTACATAGAAATATACAGGAAAAGCCTTGAAGAGTTCATGAGTAAACAACACTTGTTTAAAAAACACTTCTGTAGTAAAGTACAGTACAGTATACAGATGCCATACCATAATATCTCCAGATGGAGCTGTTACAGACAATGATATGCCTTTAAAACTTTTATTATAGGCTGTTTGATTTTTTAAATTGTGGTTTAAAAAAATCTTCAGAGGCTATTTAAAGCACAAAATCTACTTTTAAGGTTCTACCAAAAAGTTGATTTATAATCAGTAAAATAACCAGAATGAACATTACATCTGAGCAAGCACCCATCATAACCCTACTGGTAACCTCCAGCCGGTGTTCCCAGAGTTATTCCATCTGTCCCAACACTACAGGCTGCTGAAGGCTGGAGTATTCCTCCCTTTGTGTACTTCAGTGAGAATGTTAACATTCTTACAATAGTTTTATATCAGCAACAGAACTATAATATTATCATTTAATAACAGGTTTCTGTTATTAAATCAGCCTTCTACAAATATAAAATATTTGATATTGTGAAAGTGTCTTTCAATCATATTTCAATTTTCACAGTTTTAATAAGGAATACCTAATTAGAACCATCACTTTAGAACTATGACGTTCAGCTCATTTCACGGAAATAGACAAACAGTTATAAACATAGTTACTAAGATTAAATAGAATCCAATCGCAAAAACATACAATCTGACAATGTTGTCATGTGCTCTTTCAAAGACTGCATAGGACATATTTCTGCAGCAGTCAATACAGTAATTCTTTTGATGCAATCTCAGTCAAAGCTGTAAACATTCCTAATTGTAGTTTCTTGGAAACTTTTGGTTCCTTTCAAGTTTTTATTAGTGAGTTGCACTGGGCATTCCCCTGACATTTCCCCCCCCATCAGCTACAGACAGAATCATCCTCCACCTGTAACCCCTCTGGCTGTTCAGAACTATTCATCAGCATTTTCTTCAGTACATTCAGGGCAGTCATCCTTCCCTTGCAATGCACAGTGACATTTCCACATGCCAGTGCTAGCAAGGCCCCCAGTGCATGATCTCGAGAAGCAGCTTGATGAGGAAGTCTGCTATGCCTTAATGGGATTTCCAGCAGGTTTGGGATCATAACCGTACAGGAAAGTAGCTGCTATTACAAGGATGGCTCCGAAGAAAAAGACACTGAAGAGAATAGGGATGAAAAAAAGTTTGTTTTAGTTGATGCAAATTTATTTATGTAATACAATCAAAAGAAAGGACATTTTTCCATGAGGAAAACAGGAAGATAAATTATATTTGTCCAATTTACAAAGAACAAAATAATTTGTATGTATTTATTTTAAAGTGATGCAGAAAGCTGTTGAAATAAGAAACTTGTAACTACAAATTAATGTATCATTATATTAACACATTCTGAAAATTAAAATTATACTTTCACAAACAACTGTCAAAAGCAATCAGATCAATCCTTTTTTTGGTCATCTTTTTCCTAAAGATGCATGCAAAATGGAAGCAGGAGCTGAAGAAGAGCAGCTACTGTGGTTACCCACCCCTTTTATATTATATACATCATGTTGTTGGAGCTGTGTTTGCTTTGAAGTCCAAAGCTTATGTCAAGATAAATTACTGCTGCCCAATAACCAGTCTGCAAGTCAGTATAATCTAATTTTTGGCAGATACAGGAAGATTTGTCTCATGAAAACACAATAACAGCATCTTTTCTATTGTGACATTTTGGCCTTTCAAGCTGTTTTGACAGTTACAAGTCTGATACAAAATAACCAAGCCAGCAGACAATCAGTACACATTTTAGAAAAGAACCTTCTCATAGACGTGACAAAGTCAGCAATCTGATCTTCTGAACCAAATGCTAAAAAATTGTGGTATATGACACGATAATCCTTCAGAGAACGCATTCAGCGTGCTTTGGGACATGGCCCATTGCAACACATTCAAGCATTTAAGTACTTTACACGTATTACCCCAATCAAAAATGTTTGTCGATGTGACAGAAACAATTACACAGTTTCAGCTCAAATACATTGTTAGCATAAGCAAGGTACTAAAGATTAAGTTTGATTAACTCAAGTTAATCAAGTTTTATTAAAAGGGATGGCTTCAAGTTCTACATGCTGCTACTTGGCTGTATTTAATTTTCAACACGTTTGCAGAAGCTGTTAAGTTACTTATTAGTTTTCTATTTGACCACACAGAAATTATTAAACCACTTTCTTCATTTGTTATAATGGGACAAATATAGTCCACTTATCATTTAAGTTCAATGTCTTCCACTTCTTAAGCCTAAATAGCTGCTCTACTTCCTTTTCTGAATGTTTAAGTAAAGCCCTGATAATACAGAATCACAGAATGGGTAGGGATGGAAGGACCACAGTATTGCAAATATATACTTTTAGATAAAAAGATGTTTCTTTGTACCACATACAAACGTCTTAAATATTATAAGAAACGTTTTTATGCTATGAGTATGTGTAACATATGCAAGGAGTGTCAGTCAATTGTAAGCAAAATCCTATTACTGTATGTGGGAGTGGGATTATTAATTCTACACTCCACGCAGGAACGTGCACTGCCAACACAAGCAGCGTTCTGAACCTACCCATGTACAAAACCTGTGGTACACAGAGCCACTACAGTCTGATCCCCAAAACATCAGGACACTGTACAGGGCCTCCAAGAATGGAACAAGCTCTTTTCTCTCTTTCTTGGCTGTTTTCACCACTAAACGCCGTGCTGCCTGTAGACACAGCTCTGCCTTTGGGTTTCCGGGTGCCCTTGGGCCCCGAGCCCCGCAGCGCCAGAGGGCGCAGGGCGCGTGCCTGGGCGGGAACGGCGGCACCGGGAACGGCCCCAGGGAGCGGGGCCACCGCCGGACCCCTGAGCCCGCGGCTCCTCACCCACCTGAAACACTCTCTGTCAGCCACGGCATGAGGCTGAACTTTGATGTGCAAGTTGTGCCTAAACATTCTGAAAGTGTGGCTTGGACTGCATTGGTTTTTTATTTTTGGAGTTTTATCTGGTAAGCAGGAAGTTTTCAACTATTTTTTTTTTTTTAGTATAAATGGAAAATAACACTTACCTTGTAGGGACAAAATCTTGTAGCCAGAAATAGGAGATCAATGTTGACAGTATAATAGAGAGAGAAGTTGCAAATCCCTTTAAAATGTTGTCTGCGTATTTTATAACAGCAGCAATCACCAGCCCTCCAAGTGCCTGGAAAAATAGGGAGGTTTGGATTCACCAACCAGTAATTTGACTGAGAGCATCTATTTTAACACCATGCACTTACTTCAGGAAAAGCTTTTGTCTATGTTGAGGAACAATACATTTATTTTATATTATGGATATGCACCGTTGACAATAAATATTGGAGGAGTAGTTCTTTCCCCATTAGAGAAATTGTTGCTCACATTACCACCATTAAATGAGTGGAAATGCTTGTACTCTACATTTCTAGCCGCAGGAGGAAGATCATATAGAGAGACAATTTTAAACATCGCAAAATAAATAATGCCGATGTGCTTTTAATTTGCACAATACTTAATCACATAATTGCTATATATATTCCAGGTTTTCATTTAGAAGTTTATGCTAATAATGATAGATCAGACTTTTGACTGTAGAATTCTCAGTAGCTTCAACGGCACCCATTAGTTTCCCCAGTCATTTATAGAAGAGTAAATCCCCGAGTGCCTTCACAGAAACATGCAATACAAGGTATCTCACCTGTAGAACCACCACCACCCAAGTAAGTTTATTGTATCCTTGAAAAAATCCATTCTTTGACAGTTGTTCTCCATCATAAATATAAACACCCATCAGTCCAAATATGCTACCAAAAAATCCTGAAAGTACAAGAAAGCTTCAGGTGAAAAACATGCAAACATTCCTCATCCTTAAGGACTGCTCACATATTTCTGATTTTTAAAATTGGACTGTCACTTGCAATACCACCACATCCAGTTGCAATCAGTTTGCTGTTCTCTTTTAAAAGCTATTCTCCACGCTTAGAACAAATTTTGCATCACATCACCTGAGTATTGTATTCACTTTTGTAGTGACCTTAATCTGCCTCAATAGGAAATTCAGTAGGATATGTTTATTACTTAGGTCGTTTTCAGTTCAAAAATAAAATTAATGTCGTCATATTTCATGGAAAGTTTTAAAGCATCTCAAAACACTGACTTGGAAACATACTTTGTTTTAATATTCCTATATTCTCTGAAAAATAGTAAAAAAAAATTCAACTGACAGATTCTGTATGATTCTACAGATACTCTCTTAACAAATTAAATCAAGAACTAGATTGAAGTCAGAAAGTAACTGCTAAAATTTCATCCAGCAGAGTTTTGGTTTAAAAATAACATTTATGCAGCATACTAAAATGTTGGTGATATTTTTTATTTATATATTTATTTTGCACATTTATTTTAGTTCTTCAGAATGCAATATCTCACAGATGATTAACTTTAAACTTACCAAGCTGAATGTTTCTGATCCACACAGACTGCTTAGTTTCCTTTAAAATTTTCTCAAAATAAACTCCAGCAAATCCACTAGAAAAGCACGCTATGAGAACTGCAATCAGGCCTACAAACTGCGACCCCGCTGAATGCTCCTTAGCAGGTGTTGCTTGAGAGTCTGAAGGCCACTGGATGTAAAAACAGTTACACAAAATTCACTGATGAAATCAAGTCATGAGTATCTACAAAAAGTAAATTTGCTTTCTACCAACAGTTACTAAATACAGACAAGCACATGCTTGTAAAGTTTTTTATTTTGCACTATAAATACTTTCAAAGGACTGCAAAGCTACAATTTCCCTTTCTACATATTTTTAAGGAGTAAAATTGCGCCTGAACTGGGAGAATACTCATGATATTAAACATGGTGCAGGATTTATGTTTTATAAGCAAAAACTGTTTTTGAATCCTAGTGTGACTTATCACGGTCATCCACAACCAGCAACCTGTGCCACCCAACAGCTGGTTACCTTACAAATATAAGCACAGTTAGAAAACGACTGACACCAGCTGTCTTTAAGATGGGATGAATTGTCTTTTTCATGTGCCCCTCTTTGGTGATTGTGCAGACCAGTTAAATCTCACAGTGTCTAATGCTAACTGAATAAAATGCAATGCCATAGACAAAAACTTACTGAGGAGTCTGTTAAGTACTGTCAGAGTGCTTTGTTCTCATTTTTCATTATTGAATTTAATTACTATTGCTTTTTAAAAATACTTAAGTTTTAAAACAAAAATTTCTAGCATATACTAAAATCTGCGAAAAATTCTTAGAATAGTCTCTTATCCCATAATCCTGCCCTGTGAAAACTACAAACTCTGGTACCTGCACTATTTAGAGCTGAGGCCAATCTTGCTTTTAGAAATAGTCCAAAGTAAATTTGCCATGCTGAAACCATCCAGCCTGTACTATCAGAAAAGATCTGGGAATTCCTAATGTCTGAAATGTGCTAATAAACATTGCTATCATTATTACTTGCAGGTTGCTTCAGAGGCCCTGTCACATTCTACAGTAGAGCACTGGGTTGCAAAAGAGGTGTTATCTTCTGCCACTTCTGGTGTCCTCCAGACCTGGCCACTTGTGATTCGTAGCTCCTGACTACACTCTGGTGCTCATGTGCAGCTGGTAGAATCAGAAAGCTGGATAATCAGTATAGAAATCCGTGTTTCTTGAATAAACACATTAAAACCCCATAAACCACCTGCTAATATTTACCTGCACGAATGCCACTCCTGTCATCAATATTACTAGTGACAGCCACTGGTATACACCCAATTTCTTGCTCAACATGGACACAGAAAACAATGCTGTGGTGAGAATTTTCAGTTGATACGTAACCTAGAAGAACCAGAAACAGTTACCACTACTATCCCATAATTCACGGGGGGTTTTTTTTGAAACTTACAGAGAATTCCAAACATGCAATACCTGGTACGTGGCTGCATCTAGGTTTGACAATGCTACATATAGCAAGTTGTTCTGAAGAGTGTAAATTCCTGAAGGAATAGCAAGTTTAAGAGTTTCCATGGGTTTGTTAAGGATTTCATCATGTAGCACTCTGTTCAGAGTCCGTAAATTGCATTCTACCCAAAGAAACAGTAAAAGAAATAGACATTCACTAAAAGGAAAGGGAGAAAAAAAAAGAGAAACAGCAATGGTCTGTTCTTAAAATTGTTGCCCCTTTTTACAGCTGTTGCTATGCCAAGACCTGAAAATACTATCTATGTTTGTTTGACTTTCATAGGCCTTGTATATGTAAAGAAAAATGGCTGCAAGTGTCTTCCTGCAGCCTGGAGTATCAGAATGAAAACAATTATTCAAAATACTTTGAATAAAACTTATTGAAACCATATCAATAATTTAAGATAGTATATCAGAGAGTACCTAAAAAGTGCATTTTAGAATCCTACAGAGTCATCAATATTTATGCATATACAATGACATTTTTAAGCTGTTGAAAATCAAATAGAAATCAGATAAATTCAGTTTAAAATGTACAAAATAAGAACTGGAGTAAATGTGAATATACTTTTCTTTTTCTAGCTTAAAACTATGATTCTTAATGAAATTGCTTCCTCCGTTTTTCACCTACTGTTTATCATAGGTTTCTAAATTATCATTCATGCTTTAGATGCTTAAAGCTTTTAATTTCTTCCTACTTCTACATACAGATTTCTTACAATGCCTGAGCAAACACAAACTTTGAGATGTCAGCATAAAATTTAATCTTGCACTCCTCAGAATCCACATTCTCTTAAGCAAATATTAAGCAGGTACGATTATTGTCTTTCCAAGACTATTTCTTACACAAGGAGAAGGGAAATGCTTTGTTGTATGCCTGTACTCACATGGCTGCTTTGCAGTTGCCACTACAATACAGCATATTGATTAGGAAAATTACTTGGTGCAAAATTTGACACATACTGCTGTCTTTGTAGACTAACAGAACACAGGCCAAAATCTTCAGAAGTTCAGCAATAACTACTGCAGTAGAGGATAAGTAACGAGGTCCTTCTTCTTTCAGTGTCCGAGAATAGCGCATGGTCAAGACTAAACTCGTGGTCTGAAAAACCAGGATGCCCAAGGAAAGGTACTTTAAATTGGCAGACATTTCTTGACTTTTTTCTTTCTGAAACAGAAAAAAGAAGCAAACCCAAAGGTAATATTGCAGATATTGGGAATCACAGATTTCTTTATGCAGGTGACGGCTCACAAGGTTATTTTTCAAAGTGAAAGTGTTTTCTGCTGTGGAATGCCCAGTATCCCTGCTGCAATGAGCTGTTCCCAGACTGAAGAGATCTTCCCACTCTTCCACCTCTCCCAGGTTTGTCAGGTTGCAGTCTCTGCCTTGCCAGGTGGCACCGTGCCAGCAAAAGGAGGTGAGGGTTGGGCTGGGTTAAATGAGAATGAGAGGTATGCCTGGTAATGAAGGGAAAGGAGAGTTGTGGGAAAGGAGAGTTGGATAGGAAGACATGAGATGGGGGAGCTGCAGGGGAGACAACACTAAGCCTGTCCTGCTGATTATCTTGTTCAGAAAAAAAACTAATTTAATATAGATGACCAGGTGACTGCAACTGCTTTTTCAGACTGCACTGACTACCACAAACCTTGTGTTAGTAAAGCTGTACCATTCTTATCTCTATCAGGAACTTACACCAAGTTGACAAAGCTTTCTTTGCGCTTTGCCACCGCTTTAAAGGATTAACTTATTGCAGGAGACTAATAGAGACAGTAATTTTCATTTTGCAAGCACAACATATGACAAGGAAATTAAAAAAAAGCTTGCTGCTACCCAGAATATCACATAATTTTTGCTGTCCTTCATATGAAGAACTTCCATACACAGAAACTAATGCTTTCTATAAAAGATTACCTTCTACTCCCTTCACTGCCCACTTAATCAAAAACAGAGCCATTTTTTAATAAAGCTGAAGTTAAATCAAATCAATAACTAGAAGTTTACAAGTATGTTTACAAGCAAAAGAAAAGCAGTAACAAGTCAAGAGAATGAATGTGGTTCTCAATTTCCGAAGTCTAAACATGGCACATTTATTGGGTGCATACGGCAGAGCTGTCCCTGTGTTTTACACCGGCAGGCACACAGCTTCTGACCCATTAACTGTCCAGCTTTGTACACACTGCTCCAGGATGTGCTGCTACCTCGAAGTGTTTGTCGCTGGAACTGAAGCTGTTTCTTGCTGACTGCATTTCTCTAGCTCAAGATGCATTTCATTGCTGTTTTTGTAGACTTTTGGAGAGCTGCACTCTTCATATATTTCTGACTTGACTTTATCTTGTCTCTAAGCATTTATAGATTTTCTCCAGTCAAGTATTCAAAGTCAAATTATTACTTATGTGACACTAACACTTGGAAGACGTTGCAGGAACCTGCAAACAGGTGTGAATTACCAACAGACACAAAGACATGAAGTACACACTTGTATCCTACACAATAAAATTGTTTATCTCAAAAATCATGCCTTTGTAAAAATATTTGTAAAAGAATACTGGCAAATAAAGAAGAAAAAGATGCCGGGATGCAGAAACTGAGGAAGAAAGACACAAGTCTTCTTTAAGGAATCTTAAGGAATCTTAATAGGAGATACTTTTGTATGAGCTAAAATCTCATTTAGCTTCTGAAGAAACAAATACTAAAAATGCAACTGTACTGAACAACATGAATCAGACAGAAATATAAAGTATGAAGGACAAGAAAGCTGCAGACAATATTAAAGACTTGCTGTTTTCCACTGGTTCTGGTGCAATAATCCATTAACGAGGATGTTAAATGTGAAATTATGAATCCCCAACAACAACACTGAGATGCTCTGTTAGTTGAAGAACAACTTTGAAGAATAAATTTGCTACAGCTGAGAACAAGGAGGAGAAACAGAACAGTTCCTCCAAAGGAATGAAGAAGGGACATGCATGTTCAGAGAAGAGGAGAAATACCAGCAACACAAAGAAGACAGAGGGAGAAAAAGCGAACAGAAGAAAAAAAAAAAAAAAACCTACTGAGAGAAAATACAGAACTGAATTTCATTTAAAAACCTGCCTATGATACTAGAGAAAACTGAGAAAATTTCTGTGAGCCAACTTTAACAAATGATTTCTTTCACCTTTTCCATCTACCCAATTTTTTAGTATTGAGACCTGAAAAACTGGAAATAAATAGCGATATATTGTTATGATGAAAAACACTGAATTTCATGAAAGCACGCCTACAGATAAATAAGTTTTTAAATGTTTTGGTTTTCAGTTTTCAAAACACTTCTGAACAAAATACAGGTAATGGGAACACACACATCCCTCCTGACTCGGACCCAAATTTCTGCGTTCTGTCAGCCTGTGAAGTGACAAAGGGTTTGACAAATGTTCAAAATTATCAGATATCAATTCTGTAACCTTCAAAACAGGTCATAATATCAAAAATAATTTTCACTTTTTTTTTTTTTGCTGAGATACAACCATCTATTATGAAGCAGCTTAAGATGTAATTTTTAAAGTAAATCACTAGTATGCTGTTTATGAGCAAGTACCAAAGCAATCAGCATGAAAATAAACCAAGCACAACAGTTTGATAAGCCCATCAGCAAAGCCATAAAGAATACATACCACATTATTATCTTGAACTTCTGTCTTGTCTTCCTCAGTAGTCATGATAAAAAAGGGAACTTTCCCCAGAGAACATAGCTCAAAAAGGCACCAGTAGCAGGAAACATTTCCTTACCATAAGTTCCTAATGCAGTTTTCAAAGTTTCAAAAGTTCACACAAAATGGAACAAAGTGCTATGATAGCTGAAATAAGGGTACTTGTCCTACCAGTGGTCAACAACACAGGCCTGAAGACAGCAAGAGTGGGAAGTCTCATGCTGTACTTAGAAGCTGGTTCACAGACCAGGAACTAGAGTCCTGAAACGTATGTATGCCAATAATATAACCACTCTCTCCTAAGCACACAGAACATCTTATCAGCTCTCCTGGTCCCTTCTCCTTTCTTTTAAAACAGCTGCTTATCAGCACACAGACCTCTGTGCAAACTGGGAACGGGATCCAGAAAACGAGCAAAGTATTGAACTTTACTGGGCTATCTTCAATTGCAGTTTCAGAGCAGCTTTAGATTTACAGATGACTACCAGAAGTGTAATTGCTAACTTGTAGCCATAAGCTCCTGCTACCCTCACAGCAACAGCCTGTGCAGTCACAGAACAAATGAACTATTGTCTTCAGTAACAGCCCACACTTTGATTGTCTTAAACCAATAATGATATTGAAGTTCCCAATGCATTTCCTGTACAGAGTTACAGCTTGGGCTTTGGATTCACTACTTGCTACTCTGCAGGATGCTCCTGCTCAAAAATTCAGATTTAGGTTTGCTAATTCAAAGCCTGGAAGTTGAGTGGTCACATGAACTCTGTCTTTTGAACTGTATCTTACCGTGAGATGTGCTAAGGACCTGCAGTTCACTGACTATTATACTAAATAACCCATCTTAGGGACTAGGCTCATTACTCTTTTCTTCTGTTAGTTTATGTTAAAAAAAAAAGTCAGCTGCTTCTGCGTCAGTTCTTCCGTGTGCCGTGGACACACCCTGGCAGCCACACGGAGCCACACTGGCGCTGTACAGTAGCCAATATGCAGGCAGCCAAGATGGGATTTACCGCCACATAAAAGTTGAGTTCAGTACACACAAAATACAGGTGGATGCTTTGTGAAGCGCTGTTCTCCTTGAAAGTAAAAAGGAGACCTGGAAAGGTTTTCAGAACACAAAGCAAAGCAATCTATACAGGAAGTAATACATTCAGCTCAAAGTACCATACTGTGCAAAGTCTGAAGAACAACTACTCAAATGAAGCAGATTTTTTAAAGTGGAAAATCACATATTTCCATCTCATAATATTCACTCAGACAAAATAAATAGATTTTTGACTTGCAGATTTTCATCTCCCCTTGTAATACCTCCAACCCAGGCTAAAATCTGATATTTTACATTTTATTTTTATTTCGTCCCTACGTTTTCCCTCTAAAATACTGGTAAATTCTAATGTTTGCAGAGGAGATTAGGCCACAATCAATTTGACTTAATGAACAGCACATATCCCATATATGTTTTTATTTTCCTCTTTCCATTCTTAACAAAACTCATTGATACTAATCAGGGTTTACTACAGAGCAAGAAGGTTACAGGACTTTTCTTAACCTTAGGATTTTGTCTTTTAAAGATCCGATGGTATAAACTTCTGAGTTTTTCAGCTGCTAAGTATCTACCATTGCAAAATCCCGTGTAAAATTAAGGGTTAGTTTATGAACTGATTCTATTCTTGATTTTGTAGAAGGACTCAAAATCTGGCAGAATTACAGGGAGTATCAGAAAATTTATATGAAAAACCCCAAGTATTTGACATTATCTGAAGAAGTAGATGACAGACAAACAAAAAAAAAAAAATTAACAACAAATCCAATCAAGTCTCATATCAGAAAAGTTAAATTCACCAAAAGATTTGACAAAAATAACCTCTGCTGGCAACTATTTCTTTACTCCTCCATACTCTGTCACAAGTAAAGTTCAATTTGAGAAAAGAAAAATAAACTAACTACTATCATGCTCCAAATCTTCACAGTGATGTCATTACATGAATTAAATTCGTTCCAGCCTAGCTGTGAAATGTTTACACTGCTGACAGTCTTTTAGTGTAAAAATGCCGAGGTACAGGAGTTATTTTTCTTAGCTCTTATTCCATTTTATGATTAATCAGTTCAACATTGCTGAACCAAATAAAAGGCATTTGTGTATTAGTTAAAATGCAAAACCAAACAGAAGTAGACAACCAGCCTCTGAAAATTGCCAAAGGCAAAGTTTAAATTTTCTGTGCCACTACCCCAAATTCTCCATATGGGATCTGCTGGAAAATAAACACTGATTGAGTCTGCCTTATGGAAGGAAAACCAGAGTGGAAAGTAAAGTACGCTGTGTCATTCCAGTGGTACAGGTACGGACACACTTCCTGGGCATTTGCTTTGAAATCAGGACAACAGATTAAAGAAACAGGATGGCGTTCTCATATTTCTCCAATGAAATATGAACCTAGTGCTGATGCTACTCCTATACAAATATAATAAGCTGTCAACAAAGGAGAAGCACAATTGGAAGGTGGAGTAAGAGCTAACTCACAGAACTTGATAAATCTATTTTTATAAGATTTCTTTCCACGCTTTTCTTACTTTCTACATGCATTGCCCTCTTCCCTGTGCTGGATAACACACAAGTAACATGTAATTTTCTGCAACACAACTACATTCCTCAGAGGAAAGTTCTATTTCATAAATACACTTTTTTTCTCTTTTATTGAGTGAATATAGCTTTGTTTTTACCATAACTAGTATCTAATACAACAAATACTTTGAGTATAGAAATAAATGGAAGGAAGGAACCTCATGAAGTTCAACAAGGCCAAGTGCAAGGGCCTGGATGTGAGCTGGGGTAATTCAGGAACAGGCTGCCCAGAGAACTGCAGAAACTCCACCACTCTAAGTGTTCAAGGTTAGGCTGGACAGGGCTTTGAGCACCCTGGTCTAGTGGAAGTTGTCCCTGACCATGGCTGGGGGTTGGAAAGAGATGGTCTTTAAGGTTCCTTCCAACCCAAACCATTCTATGATTTTTATGATAAATATCCCCCATGGTACAGATGGTGCATAAGCCTTTCTAAATCTAGTTAAGTGCTGCTGAAGTGGGTTCTGAAGTAGGTTTTACATACATACAAACAGTTTAACTGCCATATTTGGGCTGCTATAATTTGACAACACATTTCTTTCTCCCCTCACCACCACAAGATGTAATCTGTCATGTCACTGTCATTTTAGTAATGCATGTCCTAAATATTTCTAATAATCTTAAACCTTGCATTTCTCACTTTAAAATGTCACTGTGTTTTCCATTTTCCTCATACTATAAACAGGTTTCTTCTTTGTTCCCTCCCATAAGCTATCTACAATTGTCAGCTGTTCCTCCCCAAATACATGGCACTTTTCAACTAAATCACTGCAAATCAGTTCATAATTTTAAAACTTACCTTGTGCTTTCTTTTGTTTTCCAGTTTGTTACTCATTTTTCTTGCCGGAGACATTATAAATTGCACTAAGTACACAGTATAAACAATGTTTTACACAGTAAAACTGTGTTTCTTTTAGAGCTTGTGCACCTCTTCAGAAGTGTGGTTAAAAGCAAATCTTCTAACAAAGTTTTTTCCTTACTCTTCTAGCAGAAACTGAGGGTTTCCTTCAGGCAGTATTTCCAATTTCTCCATTTACATGAAAAAATTCTTAATTGGTGAAAAGAATTTAAAACACCACTGCATTCAAATAATGCTTTTAAGACAAGGATATCAAGTAGAACACAGCAGATCACTGGTGGACCTTGCTCCTGCAACGTCATCTTGCTCCCAAGGCACTACCGTATCTCGTGTGCTGGTTTTGGCTGGGGTAGAGCTCATTTTCTTCACAGTAGCTGGTAGGGAGCTGTGTTTGGGATTTGTGCTGAAAAGTGTTGATAACACAGGGATGTTTTCATTATTGCTGAGCAGGGCTTACACTTTTCTGCCTCCCACCCCGTCAGCGAGGAAACTGGGAGTGCACAAGAAGCTGGGAGGAGGCACAGCCAGGAGTGCTGACCTCAGGTGACCACAGGGATATCCCAGACCATACAGAGTCATGGCCAGCATTTAAAGCTGGGAGAAGAAGGAAGGAGGGAAGGTTCAGAGTGATGGTGTTTGTCTTCCCATGCCACTGTTACACGTGATGGAGCCCTGCTTTCCTGGAGATGGCTGAACACCTGCCTGCCCATGGAATGTGGTAAAAGAATTCTTTGGTTTGCTTTGCTTGCATGTGCAGCCTTCGCTTTACCTCCTAAGCTGTCTGTGTCTCAGCCTGCAAGCTTTCTCACTTTTAGCCTTCTGATTGTCTCCCCCATCCCACCAGGGGGGAGTGAGCAAGTGGATGTGGGGCTTCGCTGCCAGCTGGGGTTAAACCACAACTCTTGGCCATTTTAAAATCATGCAGATGGTTTTTAAAACTGGCAAGTACACTTAGGTACAGAGCAGTTACACATTAAATGGTAACTGTTAAAGATCAACTAACAATTTCTTCTCAACTTTGCTCCAAAACCTTGGCTTCTGCCAAAGATAGTGGAAGCTGCATCAGTGACTCACCAGCCTATCACTCAGCTGAGAAGTTCCATCATTGCAAAGTCTAACTAAGGGAATGCAATTACATATTAACTACTAACTGAAGTCTAATTTCAGAGAATGCTATAAACTGCTTGGGATTCAGGTAAGGTTTTCTTACAGGTTGACTGAAAACTGAGTAGAAAGGGAAAACTCATTTGGGTGAATTTTTTATGAGCTTCCAAAGGTTTTCTGTTTGTTTCTTTCTTTCTTCTGTGGGAAAAAATATATGACCATTCTAATCTATGTATCAGGCAGGAAGAGTAAAGCATTGTGAATCTTAAAATGTGTAATTTGTGGCGAAGTGCTCGTTAAGCCCACCACCTTTATCCTTTACACCAAACCTAAGAAACCAGAGATCATATTCTTTTGACTGATGAAAATTTGGTTTGATGAATGTTATACAAATCACATATTGAGTATAAATATTCAGCATTCAGGAAATTCAGGCCCTCATTGAGCGAAATGTTAACACCAGCACTTCTTGTAAGATGAAGCCTTCAACTGTGCCCAGTAGCGCAATAGTTTTATATTGACATTACAGTCTTTAAGCCAAACTCTGCCTGCCAGCACAGAAATTTGATACAAGCTGCCTGAACTGCCTCTCGTTTTCACACAGTACACACACTGTGTTCATTGTATAGATCACAGTATAGACAGATCCCAGCAGCCACATTCAGACTTTGGGAGCAAGGAGACATTCAGTTCTGTTTCAGTTTAAATGCCCATCCCTCCTCAAGCATACAGGAGTGCAATGCCATGAACCTAAGGACTGCTGGAATGCAGCTCCTGCAGATGTATCAAGCCGATGAAGGAGCTTGATTTAAGGTGCTGAAGACTGAACATTGAATCCGGCTGGGGTTCAGCTACAGCTTACACTTAGTCTATTTATGAATGACAAATCAAGTCTGCATGCTCAAGGCAACACAGCGTCTCAAACACTTCAGTCAAGGTGACCTACTTGGAGTAGAGTAGCACAAACTGGATCCTACAGTGAAAATCGATTTGTAGGCACTGCAGAGTGCTAGCAATTACAAATAAAATTAGACAGCTGAAAAGTATTGAAGGCATATAAATATAAGACAAGGTTCAAAAATCCAGTGGCAAAATCCTGAACTCCTAACCATCTGACATTACTATGCCAGATCCTAAGAATCTCTCCTCCCCTCTAGAGACATCCTCCAGTGATGTGATCCAGCTGTGCAGCCTCCTGAATTCCAGCAAAGGCACAGAGCCTGCACAAGCAGCATGAATATGGTATGAACTGAAGCAACCTGTGAAGAGCAAGCCCAGGTAGCAAGCAATTCAAGAATAATACGGGAAGAATAACGGTGTCTAACAAGCCTGTCCCAAAGAACAAGTATGTGTTGTCCTCACTTAACACTGCCAAATCCAGAACTGTATTAAGGGGACGTGTGACTTGAATTCCACAGGTACTTGGCTCAGATGATCCCTGCCTTTTTCTTGTTACTGCAAACAATAGAGTAATCAGAATAAGGAATTAGGCTGTGTAGGCAGCCTGTAGGATTGTTAAAGGCAGAGTTACTCCTAACAGTACATTGCTCTAAGGAAAGCAAATTTATACTTACTAGAACCAGTCTTTCCCCAAACCAGTATTTTTGCTACGCATACCACTTCTACAAACCAGCACATCATGCATCCCAAACCAATGGTACCTTATCTCCCAGAACTGTGATTTCCAATCACAAGTCCTTCTCACAATCCCTAATAATGTACATGGGAATCATGAGCTACAGTTTCCAAAGGCAGAAGTTATTGTAAATCACTTTCCCCACAGCTGTCACCTCCCTCAAACTCACCCTGCAGCCTCTAGCTCAACTCAGTGTGCACACAGATAAGTCAAGTGCTGTGCCTATGGACAGAGGCAACCCCACAGATTTTGGGAAAAGCAGTACATCACCTAATGTTAATTCTAAGACCCACTTTATCATTCTGCACATATGTTCTCTGAAAAGCAAAGGTTGTCTTAGATCCCACTCCTCCTGCATAGAGACCACCATAGAAAATAAAACTTCCCACTGCAGTGCTCACTCAGTTATAGAAAGGTTTGTTGCATAGGTTCTTTATGTACCAAATAATACATCCCTCTGTTGCTGAAAGCTGTGTCAGCCTTCTCCACCCAATCATTCTTTTAAAAAATTTTATCTGGAATCCAAGTCTTCCTCACTCTGGTTTAAAACACAGTTTATAGGATTTAATAAAATGAAACAACTTGGGGTACCTTCTGATATTTATCTTTTACCTTTCAGTTTATTCCATAATATGCGTTATTACTTTTGTTATCTCTATATCCTCTGAGTTTCTGCTTAATCCATAAGTACTGTACTGCTAGAGCGTTCCTAATTTCAAAAACTTGGTATGAAATTGTGATACTATACAAATACTCGTAAAATGTACATTTCTGTGAACTTTACGTGCAGCACCACGCCACGCAGAGTGAGCATCTTCTCAGCAAAGAACCAGCAGCCCAGCAAAGGAGTCACAGCCTCAGCAGCACTGACACAGCTCTGGCCAGATCCGTGCCCCTTCCCAACTTCACACACAGCCGCTTCCCTACAGCAACTTCAACTTCACCCTCTCCTTCCTCTTCCCCAAACCGCTCAATTTCCAGACATTTCTCTCGGTTTCTCTTCAATCCCACCCCCTCCCTCCTCAGCCTGCTCCCACAGACCTGCTTCCCGCCCCATCCACCAACCCCAAACGTCTCCCGCCGCCACCACAGGCCTCCCTCAGGCTCTCCCCCTCCCGCACAGCCCCGCACCGCTCCCCGAGGGGCGGCCCCAGCCGGGCTCTGCTCCCACCTGCGCGACCCAGCTCGCCCCTCACCGCCGGCCCTGCTCGGCTCGCTCTGGAGCCCGGTGCTTCCGGGAGCCGCGGTCCCGTCCCGCAAAGGCTCCGGCTGCAGCCGAACCCCGCCCGCTCCGTTCCCAGGGCCGCGGCTGCAGCGAGAGCCGGCAGCGGCCCTGGCAGAGCCTGGCGGGGCTGCCGCATGAGGGGCAGCGGCGCGGGGCACGGGCGGCTCCTGAGCCCGAGCCCCTTTCGCGCGGAGAGCGGCCCGGGAGCGGCACGGGCCGTGTTCCGCCCAAACCATAAACAGGGAACTTCGGCAGCCACTGACACGAGAATTTTGTATGAAACCCATTCACAAATTTATTAGAGAATGGCAGGGCTGGTTCGAATTAAGGTACGGACTTCTCCAACAGAACAGTACTGTGTTGTCCGAAGAACCAAATTGTCCACCAAATTTTGGAGATCGTATATAGGCATAACTTTATGCTTCAATTGCAGGTTGATTTACCGATGGTTGGCAAAGGGTAGTGCTGCACATCAAAACCGGGTGAAATCCTGGCCCCGCGGAAGTTGGTAGCAGAACTTGAATGAAAACCTCTTCCACCAATTACAGTTGTAAACCGTGACAGAATGGCACACTAATAATGGTAATATCGATAGCAGCCACAAGTTCA
This sequence comes from Dasyornis broadbenti, assembly GCA_013397935.1. Taxonomy (NCBI): domain Eukaryota; kingdom Metazoa; phylum Chordata; class Aves; order Passeriformes; family Dasyornithidae; genus Dasyornis; species Dasyornis broadbenti. The sequence continues at coordinate 1,290,946 of VZRN01005387.1, forward strand.
ATAAGACATTCATTAGCTGTATGCTTTAGGTGAATGCACTTTGTTAACACCAAACAGAAGGGGGCTCTGAGAGCTCCAAAAGAATTTGCTGCAAGGTGTGGAACTGCGCCTGAACTCAAAAATGGGCGGTGGTATTTCAGTGACCACGCTGATGTACTTGCTTGCAGATGTCCGCATCACTCATTAAATTAAACTTTCAGACATATGAGGTATCACAGGTTAGGCTAAATACTTGAAAAGAAGGAGGCAAGTTTTTTCCAGTTGTATGAATTTAATTAATTTTCCATTCCTTCCCAAGGCAAAAGGCTTTCTTTTACAGCAGCTTTTAATTTATCAGCCTAATCTGGGGTACATTTGCCTCATATGCTTCTCTGCAGAGCTCTAGGTATTTCCAGTTGGTTTGAACGGAGTTCATCGTGTCTTCACTCTGAGCTGTTTCACTTTTCTAATGAATAAACTTTAATTAACACAAAAAAATTTCAGTTCTGTTGAGTAAATTTTTCCCTTTGCAATCTCCATACTGAATTTGCATTTGATTACAAAAGACTAAAACCAATACTCTGACACTATTTCAGCATCTTTTCTTCTGTCCCATGGAGAATTGCTTATGAGATGTTTATGTTAGCCTTATTTTATGTGATGAGCAGGCACAGTGGTCAGTTTGCATATACAACAATTTGTTTCACCTTGTCCACTTTGGTTAATAACCAAATATTTTCTAAGTATTCATTTGTCACACCAATCCTTTTAGGTAGGTGTTCATCGCATTCCCTATTAGAAATAAAAATAAAACATATAGGTAGGGTACAATATGCTCTCTTAAAATGATGCCTAAAACACTGACACAACTAATGATATCTACTAATGACTAAAACCAGAGCTAAACTAATGAGAGGCATGATGTACCAGCTAGACATGCAACATAACAGCCAAGTAGCATCTGCCAATTTGACTTAAGGGTATTTTTTTCCTTACATTAAGTAACCTAATAATACGGAATATAATCCGTGTTCAGGATGTCAAGTAATTCTTCAGAAGTTCATATAGACCATTTTGATACAGCAGCAGAGAGAGCAAAGGCACTCAAAACACTGATTAACATCAGGAGTTGGGGAGTGGAGTGTTTCCCAGCAGAGCTCTATAAAAAAAAAGAGAGAAATTTGATAAACCCATTTTCTTAAATAGTTCTCTTTATCACTACTATAAAAGCATAGAAAGTTTCAGAGAGATCATTTTCTCTTAGACCCTTCTATTATGTAGAGACTTCTGATGTTGAAAAGATTGTGTGCCACATTTATATCAACAGGTGCTTTTCAGTGGTAGTCAGGGTCAAAAGTATAAAGCTGTGGTCCCACTTCTCTTCATTTTTTGTTAGTAATGTTTGATTTATTATGTTGCACATGTGTTCTCAAACGTTTGTTCAGATGTAGGAAATGTGACAGATTTCACTTTTCTGTGATGTGTAAAGGAAGAAACCAGTGGAAAATGCGAAGAGGAAAAGTTCTTACCACTTGACTGCCGCCTGCGTAAGGTGATTGCTGAAAATAAACAAACAAATAAATCTATAGAGGTGTTGCCAGCCAATGGTTTTGAACACAGTTCTTTCCTATGATCAACAAGATTTTGATATCTTAACCCACAGCATGGTTTTAAGTTGTTCAAGAGGAAAGTTGAACTAATACAGAATGTTCTCTTCAGACCAAATCATCCCAAAATTGCTCTAGTCACCACCCAGGCTCTTTGTTTACTAAGAAAAGAAGATGGAAGTGCTGTGATGAAAGTATTCTTACCGGTTTCCCAGAGTAAGTGCTTCCTGAGCCAGAGCCACCCTGTGAAATAATTATGAACCATTTAATTTTGTTATACGAGACTGCAGTGAACAGTGTCCAAAGAGCACCCAGCAGTCTTCAAAATGCCCTGGATATTAGTGGGTCTGATACTGATTTTGATTTTATCATTTTCACTGCACTTTCCCTCGCCTATTTTAATTGAATGGTCTCAAGTAAGGCACAGCTATGTCCTCTTTATTTCATGAACAGTTTCAGAGGAGTGGGTCAAAGCAATGTGGCTTGTCTGAACTACAGAGTTGGAAACAGAAACAATTGCCCCGATATTTAACTAGAATGATCCAAGCATGTTCCTATGAGTAACAGAGTATATCAAAACTTTGCTATGGGAGGGATAAATGGTGCCTTGTCCTAAAGTTCAAGTTTGAACAAAATATTTCAATTTTTATTGGTAATTTTTCTCAGATGTTTACGATTGTAATATATTTTAAAATGTTACCCCCATTATTGTTACCTATCTTAAAAAACAATATCCCCATTTCTAACTTGGTTGCAGAATACTGAAAGAATATCCTTACTGGCTTTCCTTGATGACTGCCTCCTGAGGAAGAGGAACCCTGTAAAAAGATATTGTTTTTTTACTCTAAGTCTATTTGTGCTAAAATATTGTTGCTATCTGGAATAAAAGACCACGGAAGAATGAACACTGTTTTGTATCCAGGCATCCAAATTTCCCAGGTAAAACCTTATCTGAAATACAAATATTTAACAGCTTTCTGTTATGAGTATTCTTTCAAATGTTGCATTAGAGAATTGAATACAAAATTCTCAAGAAGAAAGAACTGTTTTGTATTTGTGTTTAATATATGAAATGAAAAAAATAATAAGGTCCAATTAAACAAATAATCCACCTGATATCAGTCTATGGTTACATTTGGGGGCAAAAAAGACACCACCAACAAAAATAGGCAAATGTTAAGAGTCCTTTACTGTACAGCCCCTAGTGAAAGAAAACTCTTATAAGAAAGGTAGCTGAACATAAAAGTGGATACAGAAAAATTGGATGTTCTGAAAGCATCTGATTCGGTTTTCTGGTGAAGTGGCTCTGCTTATTTGAATGGCATTGCCAACAGGAAATGTTACAGGCATTGAGTCTTTAAGAAATGCCATCACATAGATACAGAAAATGTCTCACATTTGAGATTCATGTATTAGAAAACGTGACTTTTCTGTAAGAGATGAGCTAAAACATTTGTATCTCCTGCTGTTGAATGACAGGAGCGAGGTCCAAATTACATGGTAAAAATAGTAGTCTGAAATGGTAGAAGTTAAAAATGTGTATAGTTAAATGGCAACTATTTTTTCCTTTGAGAAGAAAAAGTATTTTCTTTAAAGCAAGCCAGAAATGCTTATGACAAATACATACAAAATCAGTGAAAAACTGAGCTCTGTTCACAAAGCGTATGATTATTATGAATTTTAACTTTTCAGGAATTCCTTCAGAAATAACTTTTCAGAAGTTCCTTATACACACAGACAAAAATAAAAATCCAGTGTTCTCATTCTGGGATTACTAGAAGTTCAGCTACATAGTAAAGTGCTGTCTCAAAACAATGGAATTCTGTGAAAATAAGTATTGGGTTTGCATTTGTTGAGAGTATCCCAGATAAGTAAATCACGTGACATTCTTTGACTATTAAATTGTCAGAAAACTGTCTAGTCCATAACTAACTAGATACAGGTTTTTGAAAAGTGTAGAAGAATAAAGAAAGGTAAATTTGAATGTTTTGTACTTACTGGTTTACCCTGTGGCCTGCCTCCAGAAGGATATGAGCCCTGTAAGAAGTCAATCAAACTTGGCTTAATTGAATGAAAAATCTTCTGTCACTGTCTTAAGGCAATTTCTGCAGTACTTAGGACAAACTTATTTGGGTGTTGCTTGAACAAAAAATGTAAATGGGGTACCTAAAACTTACACTCTGTACTACCCACTACAACAGTGGCAGTTTGAATGAAGAAAGCACTGTTATGAAATAAAGCCTGGCAACTGCAGTGTGTTCAAAGGAATGTTTTACACAGAGCAATAACTCTTTGTAAACAAATCTTCTGTTCTCTTTTCTGAAACGACTTCAATCCATATTACTTCAACTATTTAAACTTAACAAAATGGCCAAATTGATGTCTCTTTCAGCATCAAGTAACTGATCTGATCTAGAAAGTATGTTAGGAAATAGGAGTGATGGGATGGAAAGAGAATATACTCACCTGCCCACCATACTGGCTGCTTCCTGAGGGATAAGATCCCTATTAAAAAAAAAAAAAATCACAGAAAATTAACCGCAGTTACTTTTTTTTCCTGTTCTTTTTGACAGATCTCAGTAACAATGTGGAAAGTGTATTAATCTACAAAGATGCAGTGAAAGACCTCTGACTTAATGCCTCTAAGTTCCTCAGCAGCTGAAAGGAGTAAATTGGGCGTTCACAACTGCTAAGACTGTTCTGTTGCATTAAGAAATGGATTGAAAGTGTCTTGCATGTGGCTCTATTCAAGAGAGAGAGAAAAAAAAAATCTACTTTATTTGTGATTTTCTGCAATGTCATAGATTTTCAGAGAGCATCATGTGTGTTATTAGAAAAGCATTGTTATTATTACCGAATAGTTAGCTTGGTAAGAAACTGGGGAAAAAACTGATTTACAGCTGTTAAAAATCCTCTCTATTCTACAAGACGTTATCTTAATAGAGTGACACTGAACTCCAACGCTTGCCAGCGGAGTAAAAAGAAATTAATTTTTTCAGTATAGTAGAGTGAGACATTGCAAACACAGTAATGTTAATGAAGAATAAGCTCCATCTTATGAGATAGTCACCCACCACATCTGTCACTGTTTGCACTAGTGACATTTATGAATCAGTGGCAAACAGTCTGCATAAGGTACATGCGTAACAGGAAGAGACCTGAGTTGAAACTGAAGAGTAAAGTGATATTATTGCGTGCAACACACCAGAATTTATATTTTCAAAGCAGAATCTATTGGTGTATTTTGTACTAAATTGTCCAAGTATTTAATGTAAACATAAAAATGGTTAATTAAAATAACCACTTGAGATAAGAAGCATTATGAAGTAAAACAACTAGAATTATGATCTATAGAATTTCTTTAAATGGAAATTTGTTCATGCTACTCCATTTCAGCCACTGAGAGACAGTCCCTGTTTTCAAATATTTATTAATAGTAAAATGACTCTAAAAAACTGACTGTCAGTATAGCACTGCATGACATTTTTCATTTAATAAATTGCAAGTAGAAAGAAGATCTTGAAAATAAAGAAAAGTTTCTTGCCTGTCCACCATACTGATTGCTTCCAGAATATGAACCCTGTAAAAAGAACATGAAATTTTTATACATAATTTTTTTTATAGCATCAAAAAATCTAAGTGGCGTAAAAAAAATCCTGGACCTAATATAAACAATACTCATGACACTGATTAACTGGAAGAACTTTACACTGTTACTAATGCAGTGGCAAATGATTAGTTAACATATTAGTGGCTATGCAGTGAGATGAACTCTGTGGATGACTCTTCAGTAATTTTTAAACGTAAGAAAGCTTCTATAAATTCAAAGTAAAATCTTGGCTCTAGCATATAGAAGGATATAACTGAAATGTCAAGAGTGATTCAATAAAAGCCCCATGCACTCTCTGGAATTGTACCTATCTCTGTGACTAAACTGGACTCACTTTTTAATGGCTTCTGAGCAAATATGACAACTGAGCCATGTTTATTTCTGAAGAACTAATCTGTATAAATGTTAGAGGCAAACTGCCTACCTGCCCACCATGGTAGTTGGTTCCTGCAAAAGAGCCCTGTATTCAACAGAAACAGCAATGTTTACTCTGAATTCAATCCAGTGTCATATAGAGGAAAGCCAAGACAACAAACTGACCTATTGCAATGATCAAGTAATTTACACTGATTACTACTATTTTGATTCATCTTGATTTACATGTCAAATAATATGTGTGTATATATAACGTGCATTTAAGTGATAATAATTATTATTATATAATTTCTATTTATATAAGTTTGAATTTATGTGGTTTTTTCAGCACTTTTGATTCTCAGAAGTGGCATCTATGCCATGAGTTGTATACTTTTTGCTTGATGACATAGACTGAGAAGGAGAAGTAGTCTTCCAAGCAATTTTGACTCTACTGAGAAAACAGGTGACTGAACCCTCCTTCAGAGGTAAATTAACTTGATCTCAGCAAAACAGTGGGGTGGATTTTGTATGTTTGGGGTGGTTTTTTTTGGTTTTTTTCAGGAATTTACAAAGAAATAGGGAATATACTAATTAAACAGAAAAATGGACTTGGCTTTAACTTTTTAAATGTGTTGCTCTGCTCCATTCTGAAAGCATTTGGAGCCAAGATTTTAGATCTAAGTTTCAGGCGTTCAATCATACTGTTAATAACTATCATAAGAGCAAAGTCCAAAACCCTAAAATGTATGATGAGATATTTGGGGAGCTGATACTTAGAGAAGTCCCAGGCATCTCTTACAAACTGAGTAGCTACTTTTGAACACAACATTATGGCTGCAAGTCACTTAGTATTTTTATCTTTAGCAGGTTCAAAATTGTTCATTTTAGCATAATGTGAAAAAAGCTTTCATCATACATTGACCTTCACAGACAGAATTATTTCAAGAAATGTAGTTCCTTGGGCATTTTCCAGTATGTGTACATTCTATGAAAAATATATAAAGACAAAGGGTACTTACTGAACCTCCACCGGGGCACACACACCCACCCTGTACAAAACACAACCAAACTTACTTTCCTGGATCTGTGATTGGAATAGGCCTCTGAATTAATAAATCAAACTCACATTCTGCTACTGTAAGAAAATGGACTATAAAACACTGCTCATAGACTCATCAAGCTCCATTTAAAAAGTAGTTTCTTTCTCTCTCCACTTCCTTTTTAGGCTAGCTGTGCACTTACTTATCAAAGTTTTAAATAGAATCTTCTGATTTCTCATTTAAAATTTGCAGTAGAAACCTGTTCACCAAAAGGATGAGTAAAAAATTCTGAATAGTAATATAGATTGTAGGTTTTTTCCCTTGAGGAGACAGGAGCACCTAGAATTTCCCCAGGGAAGTGGTCACAGCACCACAGACAGAGTTCAAGAAGCATTTGGACAATGCCCTCAGGCACATGGTGTCATTCTTGGGGTGTCCTGCACGAGGCCAGGAGTTGGATTTGATGATTCTGATGGATCCCTTCCAGCTCAGCGTGCTCTATGGTTTTATGAATACCTACACTTCTCTTTCGTGCTACAGATGTTACAGAAAACTAAAGATGACTTTCAGTGGAGGCTTATTAGGTAATTTCTACTCTGATGAGAGTAAGAGGTGGTCAGGGGTTCACTGTTCAGTGTCTCACTTTCCCCATTCAGTCTGGATGGAATGTGTGAAGGGAAACAGTTTTGTGAAGGGAAGTTACACAAAGCAATTTGTGAGTATGCAGGACTGGAGAAAGTACAGAGGAAAAAAAGCATACCTGTCCACCAGACTGTCTGACTCCTGAAGAAAAGCCCTGGAAAAAATTAGAAACTGAATTACTTCGGTGTTACTGAGCAACATTCTCACTTGTTCTCTGTGGTTTTCAGTCTTTCAAATTGCTTCCATTTAAACATAAGACAAATAATTGGCCTCTTAAACCATGATATGCTAAAGAAGCATTCCCATGCAGTGTCACAGGCCCCTGTATTGTTTGCTCTCATCATGATCTGAAAAACCAGACAGACCCACACTTGGCAATCCTCATTCAGTCTGGTTTAAAGCTATTCTTTCTTAGAATGTTCATTTTTTGCAAAAAAATACGGGTCTGTTTTCCTGATGAACTGTGTACCCAAACTGCAAATACCATGAAAATAGAAGTTTTACCTGTCCACCATACTGGCTGCTTCCTGAGGAACCCATACCCTAAAGAAAGGAGAAAGTATTTATGTTTGTTGCACATTCTTTAACTTATGACCTGCCACAGAAAAGCACACTTTTACTTTGTCTTCCATGAATTTAAATGCCGCAGGGACATGAACATTTACTTTATAACCACAGTGAAATCCACTGGCCTTTACACTGGCTGCAGTTTAAACAGAACAATGAAGTTTGCATCAATCAGCTTCAGGCAGGTGGGAGTAGTGCTGCTGCCCTGGACTCTGTGCTCACAGAAGCCTTCTATGTTTTGCTTATGTGAGTAAGCTGGCACAGCAGAAAGTCATATATTTGTCTACTCTGCCTAAACACTGTTTTCCTTAAAGACATCCCTTTCCAAAATATTCTGGTTTTCAACAACAACAAGAAAAAAGATGAACAATGGCAAAACCAACCCATAAATAGAAAAAGAATTCTCACCTGTCCTCCATAATGGCTGCCACCTGGGAAAGATGGACCCTGAAGCAAAGGTGCCAATTATTTCTCGAATCAAAAAGCTTCTTTAAGAGCTTTTTAAAGAAAAACTAGTACCTTCCTCCGTTGCACAATGAAAAATTACAGGAAGATAAACACTCAGCATGTTGCTTTATGTGTCACTCTATATCAGAGGCTCTCCTAGGCAGCACTAGGAACCCTATCCATCATCTTCCATTTCACAGGGGCATGGAACACCTCTTAGCAACTCCTCACCTTCTCCTCTCTTCCTGTTTGAAACCAAACTGCTTCTCAGACACCAACTCTGATACTGCATTTTGCTGAAGGAAATAAAGTAGAGGAGGGAGGAATCTGCTTCCAGCCCCTCCTTACTCTTAGAGCTAAGAAACCTTGACAGCAGCGGGGCAGGTTGGAAGATAGAACAAGGTCAGAATTGCCTTTAATACAACAGAAGCAGCAGATGTCCATACTTTTGGTGTTGCTTCAGATCATACATCTTTAGGTCAGATAAACAGAGTTTAAACAAAATATTTTTTTCAATCAATATAAAAGTACCAAGTTTTGGTGAGGAAAATGTGTCTTAGAATGAGAATTACAGAGGAAGAGATTCTCACCTGTCCTCCATACTGGTTGCCTCCAGAAGAAGGTGAGCCCTGAACAAAAAAGAATTACATGATCTCTATATCCGTGTCATAGCACTCCTTTAAACCATGCTCCACATGAAGGAGTGCCCAGTTTCTTTCACTGCAGAACTGTGAGTGAACTGAGCCAGACTTCGCAAAAATGGGTGAGGCTCATCTGCATTCACCATAATGCATCAGAAATTCCTTCTTAAATACTCTTCTGTGGCTTTGTATCACCTACATTTCTAACCCTTATATACTTAGCAGCAAATCAGATAAAAAATGGACAGAAACCCCCAAACCAAACCCCAATCTCTTTAAAATGTTCTTTTACACAGGGAACTACCAAATCTCTTTGATAAAGTAGTAATCACTACAAGGGAAGAATATTCACCTGTCCACCATACTGGCTGCCACCTGAGGAAGGTGAACCCTGAAAATAAACAAAAAACGGAAACTGAAACTTTTTTTATGCCTATTTCATAGACTCCTAGAATCATTTCATGAGGCTTTAAAAATTTTTAGTTAGCTCCGTAAAGTACTAATTTATTTCAGAGAGACACGGCTTCTAGTCCTGCAGATTTCAGGAGTCTATTGAGTCAACTACACATTTCATATTCTATTTTTTCTTAGTCTTAGATAATGATCTTTATCTGAACTTGTTTTGTTTAATCACAGTAGCACCAGAACACTACAGAGAAAGATTTACTGTAAAGATTTTAGATTAAATGAAAACTAAGATAGACAATCAGGTAGACAATAAATAAACTACAAAAATGGGGAGTATTAATGCTTACATGTCCACCATACTGGTTGCCTCCATAAGAAGATGAATCCTGGAAAAAGATTGAGAATTAGTTATTTCTGAATATCTAATTAGTGGAAAGAAGTGGCAAAGACATCTATATTTTATTATTTGAGTGTTTGTGTATAATTATCCCAAAATACACCCTGTTTTTTTGCCTTCCTTGAATTCACAGTTTTACTACAGAGTATAGACCACTGTCAATTTTCTTGATATATTAAATTGAGATCCTTGATATGAGTCAGATATTTATAAAATGAATACAAAATATAAAATATTAAAAGTAAGAGCTTACATGTCCTCCATACTGGCTAGCTCCAGAGGAATATGAATCCTGTAAAGAATAGTGGATGAGTGAATTAATCTGCAGCGGGATTTCCTTAAATCAAAACATGACTCTCCCACAACAGCAGCAGCAAGAGAGCAAGGTAAGAGTGAAGACAGGTGAGCAGGACTTCCAGAATGCTTTAATAACTAGAGTTTAAGCCTTACAAGGTAAGTTGGGAAAATACCTGAGATCTCTAGCAAGGGTGGAAGGCAAAGACATGGTGCTTTGTTTGTGTGACTTGCTGGGAAAGTTAAAGTGGCATTCTTTCAATTTCTTGCTCTGCTCATTTCTGGAGAATGGCATTTTTTTAATTTGGAAAGCTGAATGCTGGGCCAGAGCTAGCAGTAAAATATTGGCTACCTAACAGGATTCTGAAGATCAAACTAAGAAAATTTACTGAGCCCTCATACAATAGGAGGTCTCTTTAAAGAGGGGAGATTGGATTTGTTTTTCTTCATAATGGAATTAGGTCTAATAGGAATAAAAAATTATGCTATTCGATTCATTTTTTGGTGAGCTTAATTTGCAAGTTTCACAAAACAAGGGCACTATTTGCTAAAAAATCAATTGTTATAATTTTTAGGACATATATAACTCAATGATGAATTTCATTTACTGAGCTTTTGCTCTTTTTACCCGGTTCCCATATAAAAACTGAATTTAATTGAGTGAATGAATTAATCATCATTTTCAGAAGTGATAAACTGGCTTTGATTTTGGCATGAGTACTTACTTGGCTATTGTAGTGGCTGCCTCCAAAAGAAGATGAGTCCTGGGGAAAAAAAACAAACACCAAAACCACCAGTTATGTTGCTCTGAAAGAAGTATTTTGAAGGAAAACTTCTTGAAAGAATGCAGTATACAAATTTATATTTTAAAATTTTTTGCTTGGGTTTACAATCCCCTCAAAATGTAAAATCCAGCCTTCCCTGCGCTGTTAATATATCTAAAGTTTAATGTATGTATAGAATGGCTGCCTCCAGAGCCATTTCAGAAAGAAAATACTAGTTATTTTCTTTCAATGCTTCAAAAGATATGACTGAAGGATGGGCAGCTTATTTGTTTCAGTTTAAAATCAGCGTACTGAAGAATGACACATAAAGTTTTAATATTAATTCTACAGACCTTTAGAGTACAGTGAGCTCCCACAAGATCTGCTCAGCTCGTGAGCTGTTTTGTGTTTAGTACATAATGTGAAGTATCTGTGAGAAATGTGTCCTTCATCATGAATCCTAAATGCATAAAATGAGTTTTCAATTGCCCTGTAAAGAAGATATTAAGGACAATGTTCTGAGGTAGACTGCAACATGTACTTGGAGGAGAACTAAGATCTATGTTTGTAGATTCATTCAGCAAAAGCTGCTCCCCAAGCAGAGGTACTGGGTTTATCCAAGCATTGAAGTACAGATCGTTTGTGCCCTTTTGAGAGTTTGTTTTTCAGTTATGGAGTGAATTAAATGGATTCCTTTCAGAGGACACTACATTGCACACCAGTCCCATTTATCATGTGATATCAATTTTTGTCTGTTACATTTATGTAGCTGTGTCTAAGCCAGGTTTGGATCAGTCAGCAGTCTGGTACCAGTGCCACAGAGCTCTGTGCTGGATACAAAACAGACCACAATGTTTTTCCTGCCTTTAGTGCGGCACACACTGAGCTCCTGTGACGTACAGTATGACTCCAACACAAGATGAACAGACCTGGTCTTGGGAATGCTGTAAAGAGACCTCTCCTACCAAAGTGTTCTCATGCTTATGAGAGGGCTAGCAACCTTAAATTACTAATCTAGGAATGCCAACCTTTCGTGCAGTAAATGATCTAAGAGGAATACAATCGCATAAACCCATGTCCTTGGGGGATGTTTTTACATAATTCCAAGGAAGCCAATGGAAATTACTCGCAAAGTAAATATTTATACTGGTATCTACCTGTGTTTGTGACAACGTTTTTCATTGTAAGACTTCTCTTTGAATGAAAACTATTTCAAATGCAAAGAGAAATTCGCAGTGCTGCATGAATGTCCTGTGTGTAATTTTCAGTTACAGTTAAAAAGAATGTCCGGTGTGTATTTTCAATTGTACCTAAAGTAGGTTATTTTACCAAGTGTATGACTTCTACTAGGCACTGACTCTTTTTATTCCTTCTAGCCATTATATTGATAAAGCAATCAGAGCACACACATAAAAGCTGATGAACATTGCTCACATTTGCAGAGGAATCACTTCTGACTAAAGTAGGGGATCCGCCCTATAAAGGCAACAAAGAAAGGAAAAATTAGCCTTTGTCTTTGACCATAAACTGGAAATGAAACAAAACCTCAGAATGTCTGCTCTATGGCATTTCAAAGGAAGAATATCACAGTCTGAAATTGATTAGACTTACACTTCACATACTTTTATCTATTTGCCAAGAGAGAAAACAGCCTTTTCTTGGCCGGGAAGATCATAGATCACAAAGTATCATATTGTATCTACCTGTAACTCATTGCCTAGGAAATAAGAGAATTACTCAAGGCACAGGAATGTCCTTTCCATGCTACATGTTGATTGACCACATATGATTGCTTTGGGAAGCAGGTATTCCCTGTTTCACAGTCCTTAAATAATTTCATATGGACTCAAAAGCATACGTGAGAACTAGCTCAGTTTTTGGTTTTGTTTCTGTTTTAAATCTGGTAAACATTGATTTTCGGTACAAATTTTTATGATTGATAATTTTGTAGACTTGATATTATTTTATCTTTCTTTCATGATAGATCTTTTGTCAATTAATTCTGCTATTTAATGCAATGTGTCTGGGGTTTTTTGAGGAGAGATACACATCTCTGTAAATATTGTATGGGAACGGATATCATTGCTCAGAGAATGCAACTTGCTGCCAACTTTGCGGTTTCCTGGCTTTTATCAGAAATAATAATGTGGCCAGCAGCACTAGGGAAGTGATCAGCCCCCTGTACTGAGGGGGGGACTGATGAGGCTGCCACCTCAAATTCTGTGTTTGCTTTTGGGCCCCTCACCGCAAGAAGGACTCTGAGGTGTGGGATCGTGTCCAAAAATGGCAATGGAGCTGATGAAGGGTCTGGAGCACAAGCTTTGTGAGGAGCAGCTGAAACTGCTGGGGTTGTTTAATCTGGACAAAAGGAGCCTCAGAGGGGACTTTATTGCTCTCTACAACTCCCTGAAAGGAGGTTGTAGGCAGGTGGGAGTTGGTCCCTTCTTTCAATTAACAAGCAATAGAACAAGAGGACATGGACTCAAGTTGCTCCACGGGAGGCTTAGATCGGATTTTAGGAAACAAGCTCTTCACTGAAAGGATTATCAAACACTGAACAGTTTGCTGGGGAAGGGACTGAGCCATCACCCCCAGAGGTATTTAAAAGACATATTCATGTGGCACTTAGGGCCATGGTTTAGTGGTGACCTTGGCAGTGCTGAGTAATGGTTGGACTCGAGGCATTTTCTAACCTAAATGATTCGATGATTCTGTAACACTGAATTCTTCACCTTGGCGTAATGAGAAATGGCTCTTACCATATTAGAAACATCTAGGTCACCAAAGGAGCCATGAATATAAAATTAAGAGAATATTCAAATAAATAAGGTGGAAATATATAGGATCTCAGATAATTTTCCAGTTAAATAGTTTAGTAAAAGGAAATGTATAATGAACAAGTAGCACTTACGGAACTTGCCCCAGAACAATCACATCCACCCTGTAAAGAATGCAGAAAGTATTCAAGATATCAAGAGCACAGCACTGAAATGGATTCTAGTTACAACTCAAATTACTTCTACCATCCCAGGCATGCAAACCATAAAGCTACATTCTTAACTGCCCAGCTTCTAGAACTGAGTCTATTTCATCCTAAGCAACTATTTCTGCACTTGTTGTTCTGATGGGGCAACAAAATTATAATTTTCTTATCTTCAAATCTTCTCCCTACAGTTTTTACCTTAATAATATTACTCATCAAAAGAATGAATAAAAGATTCTGAATAATACTACAGAAAGCAATTTCTTTCCCAAAACAGGCCAGAGCACCTGGAGTACATGCAGTACTGTTTCATGTTACAGATGATACAGAAAACAGGTGATTTCTACTCTGATGGAACTAACTGAGAGGTGGCCAGGAGTTCACCACTGAGTGTCTCACTTTCCACTTTCAATATGCATGAATCTTGTTTAGCACCAAAGCAGGTACAGAAGCTCAGATAAAAGTGCCAGCCAGTTACTGCTGGCTACTCTGGCTTGCAGGATGTCCAAATGACATGGCAAAGGAAAATAATGTGTTGCTGAGGCTTTGAGCTAAGAGGACAGTGGTGAAGGAAAATGGTTCTTGTGAAGGAAAGGTAAGAGAAGTAAATAGGAGTGCCTGACATTAGCCTTACTGAAGACTGTGAAGAAAGAAAATCCTACCTGTCCACCAGACTGGCTGACTCCTGAAGAAGGTGAACCCTGTAAATGTTATATTATCGTTTAAAATTTTTTCTTTGACACATGCATTTGATTACAATGTATTGTGCTTTACTCTTTTAACCATGGCCTGGTTGAGAACCTGATTTTATCTATAGAAAGATAAATGAGGATAAAATAAACCGCAGAGTAGTCTGGAAACTCAAGTATTACCAATCTGGTGATAATTTCTTGAAATATGTACAGTGGGAGATAAACCCCCTCACAAAAACAACAAAGAAGAAAAGTTTCCCACCTGGCCACCATACTGGCTGCTTCCAGATGAAGGTGAGCCCTGAAAAAAAAAAAAAAAATCAATTACTCTATATTCAAAATATATAAATGAATGCCAAATATTTATTACTTTCATTTTTCCGACAGTTAACACATGGATTGTATTTTGACTACTGTGCTTGTATTTGGACTTTTACATAGAGATATGGAAGGAAGAATGTATCAATCCTGTTCAAAGACTAAAATTTTCTGTAATATGATATGAAACCTCAAACTTTTGTATGAAAGTTAGTTTAGGTAAAAAATACAAAGATTTAGTATTTACCTGACCACCGGAGTAGCTACCACTTTGAGAAGATGATCCCTGCAAAGAGCAGATCCAATTTATTTTTGTTTAAAATGACTTTTGGAGAACAAAACCATTGTACACACACATTTTTATTTTTTTTTATTCAAACAGTTTGCAATTTGATTTCACAAGACATGATGCCAGATGTCATGAGAAATTCTATGACATAAATGCTTTGGTATAATTTACTAACTGGGATAATTTTTAAATAATACAACCATTTTGGAAGGGAACTGCAAATAATGAATAAAATAGATGCTTACATGTCCACCTGACTGGCTGCCTCCTGGGGAATAAAAATCCTGAAAAAATGTATTGAAATTACATGAAAAATACAAAACCCAAAACCTGGAAAGATCAGGTGGAAGCTAAACATTCCTTCTTGCTTCTCCACATTCCTTAATTTTCTGTCATTCATTGCTCAGGAATAACAAAAAAAAAATCTGCTGTCTTTCTGTATAAAATAGCACATGCCCCTTCATAACTACTGAGAGTTGCTGTTTTGTTGGAAGATATTCTCTGGGATACAACAGTTGAAAAAATTATATCTCCAACAAAATAATTTCTCAGTCTGTGTAAATTAATTCTCATTAGAATAAATACAATGTGTGCCATGTGAAAATGATAGGAAGGCTTCATTAGTAAGTCACACAGCACAACAAAGCTAAGGGTTGCACTTGGAATAAGTGCTGGGCAAATCAAGGTATTGAAGCCCTTTGCAGTCAAGCAATGATTTAAAAAGTGCAAGGACCCAAACAAGTAAATTGTGCTATCACGTTTGTGATGCGAGTTTGAGATTCAAGAGCACACCTCAGCATCACTTGGGGTTTCTAGCAGAACTTTAACTCTTTAGCCGTGTCCCCATTTCCTCTGCATTTGAGGACTTTCCATCCCACACTGGGGGCTGCTTCAGAGTCTCACAGATGTAATTTAGGTGCTAGCAATTGCCAAGCACCGGGGCTGGCACCCTGGCAATATGTAAGGAAGGAGGGCTTACCCGTTCACTCTGGCGGCTACCAGATGGTGAGGAGGAATCCTGAAAAACATTAGAATCCAGTTATTGCAATGGCAAATATTACTATTTTTTTTTCTAAGCAAGGTTGGAAGGCAAAGGAAAATGCTGCTTGTTGGGAAGGTTGAAGATGTAGGCTGTAGGATAAGCAGTCTACAAGTTCTTTCTCTGCTCATTTCTGGAGAATGGCGTTTCTTTATTTTGAGCGCTGAATCCTGCTATAGTGAAATAAAGGAATGAGATCACATCTCAACCTGTTTTATTTCCTCCAGAATGTTTCAGGGGAAAACATCAACATTTACAAAGCTGTCTTGATTTTTTTAAGACCAAGATGTGGTATACCTCTGTTGTTATACTTTAGTTTCTTTCAGAGGGCTTTTTGGGCCCTCTGTAGTATCAGATTTTAGCTTTCTCAAATATCCATAAGAAGATTTTGATACAGAAACTGCATTGAAGCTATTGACACAGTATACTTGTGATTAAAATGGACAGCTGAAATTGTAATTATTTGCAGAGAGTGATTTCCTACTGACCAGGACCCTGGAAAACACTTTAAAACTGTAAAGTCTCATAAACAGCTTAAGCAGAATTAATAGGAAATATACTTTAGTCAGGAGAAAAGGCATTCTAAACAGAAAAACAGGCAGTTTTCACCACACCACATGAGAACAGACCATTCCTATGCAATATATAGATGAAAGAATTTAAATCTTGTATTTCTGGCGTTGGAAATACAAATGAAGTGTAGTGCCAACTGGGAATGGAAAGAGGGAAGTAGTCATATACTACTATTGAGTTTTGATGGCAATTGTGACATAGAAAACTTTCTTTGCAATTGCTACTTCTAATAACCAATTCAAAAAATGCTTGATTGTTACAAGTCGGAACTGTTGTAACTGCAATTTTAATTTGTGAAGTTGTTATCATGCATAGCACAATCATGTGACATGAGACAAGGTAAGGGTCCATATAAGTACCCAGATATTTTAAAAGGTAGTGAATTATGATATTGATATTGTTGAGAAGAAATGCTTACACTCTCTTCAGTTTCACTGACTCCCATGGAAGGTGAATCCTGTAAAATAATGAAAAAATATTTATGTTAATATAAAAATGACTCTTACATGTTCTTAGTTGAGGAGAATGTAAAACAAAAGACTAAAACTAACTAACCATTTAGAATCTCCAATTTTACCTAAACTGGGGAATGTGCAAGAAAAAAAAAAAATTAACTTTACCTGTTGCTCAAGCAGAAGAGGCTGGAAAAAACCCCCCTCCTTGCAAACATGCATTTTTATGAGGAAAAAATTTTTTATGAAGTTCATTTGCAAAGTTATCATTCTTTATATTCAAAAATCCCATTATCTAAACTTTCGATAGCTTCTGCATAGGTAAGGTGTGTAAAGTAAAAGCACAAAATATTTTCCTTTTGAATGAGCTGACACAGAAACAATAAAGTAGTTAAAGCATTGAATAGTCACAGGGCACAGTTCAAAACAGCATACGTAGTGCATCATGTGCCCTACATTCTGGAAACATTCTGAGTTGTTACAAAAGTAAAGAGAAACAAAAGTTAAAATGGCATTTGCATGGTCATAGTCACTTAAAAATAACTGAAACATAGAACCTGGTACACATAAGAAAAAACACAGCAAGCTTAAGCTTTTGATGCAGGAGACAAATTTACCTGGCCATAAGTCTCAGAACCACTATATGCGGAAGATCCACCCTGTTTAGAAAAAATAAATAATTTTCATATTGCAAACAGACCTTTTTTTTTTTTTTTTTATGCTTACTGTAAGGATCTCCTTCTGGGCAGACTTACAAGATATGAATATTTTCTTAGTTATCAGAATGGCTTTTGAGCAACTAAGACCTATGTCCCTGTAAAACACTAATTTAATATATTTTTAAACTCAAATTCTAATTCCACTTTTGGAGAAACCTTCATCTTGCAGGTAACTCAAAATTGTTGAGAAGAATAAGCCTTAAAGATTGAAGGCACCCCACCTTTTACTCCCCTATAAACTGTCAGGCTCCTTAATTAAAAGCAGATACAAATTTACTCACTCCTCAAAGAAAAGACCACTTTCGTTAAAATATAACGAGTGCCAAAATACAGATATAGCTGTATACGTACTTAACCCAGGGTATTGGCCCTCAGAAACCATTACACAAAGAGAAAAAGAATATTTACCTGGCCGTAGGATTCACTGCTGCCATCATAAGAAGAAGACCCTCCCTGTACAGAAAATAAAAAAAAGCTGATTAATTTGGTTCTCCCAAGAAAGTGTTTTCCATCTTTCAATGACAGAATAGCCATGAAAATGAATGAAGTCTGTTATCTCTACAAACAAGAAAGAGCACCCACCTGTCCATAAGATCCACCAGGATAGAAGGAAGGCCCTTCCTGCAGAGAAAACATAGAGATTTAGTGGGTTGTCATTGAATTGATCTCTCAAAGAATACTTTTAGACTGCTTCTGTTTAGGCAGAATGACCAGAATATTTACCTGGTTACCAGAGTAAGAACTGTGGGAAGAACCTGGGCCGCCCTGAAAGAAAAGCACAGACCAGCTATTTCCTTGCAGATGAGAGTTTAAATACCTGCATAAGTGGTTCTCACTTCATACCTTTTCTCCCAATTTTGAGCTAATTTTTATATGCCTAAGTAAAATTCAAGACCATTATTGTTAAAGTGGAAGAAACTTTCTGGCAGCAATTTTCTTATGCTGCTGAAACTTGAGCCCTGCAAAGAACCTGCAGAGACCATTCTGTACTCTTCTATGTCAAGCTTCATACCACCGTGTTACATAAGGGTTAATTTAAGTTTTCTGCTCCAAGGGACAACAGTCAGATCTGTAATTACAGTATGTCACAGCACCTAGAATACTGGGAGTGAAGGAACCAGGAGGATGGGATTCTGTATTATCCTGGCAAGGGAGAAAGAGCTAGTACCTGTCCATAGGATCCTCCAGGATAGAAGAAAGGCCCTCCCTGTGCAGAAGACAGAATGGGTTACTGGTTTATATCTGGCTACTCCTTCAGGGAAGGTTTTAGATGGAGCTTCTGAAAAGGGCATTTTATGTGAATGTTTACCTGGTTACCAGAATATGTGCTGTGTGAAGAACCCGGGGCTCCCTGCAATGAAAACACAGACTAGCTATTTTCTTGCAAACAAGGTGGTGTAAATGTCAGTGTATCAGAATCTCACTTAGGCCAACACTCTTAAACAAGAAGGGACTTTGTGTAACCAGTTTTTTAGTTGGATGAAAGATCATCCCATGGAAGTTGTAAGCACAGTTTAGTGTTTCTCTCTGACATATTTCATGTTGTAAGTTGCAAACAGCTGATACAATTCTTAGGTGTCAGGATAGACTCAACTCTTGGGTGCTACGTTTCACAACAGCCACTACATGGGGAATATTGGAATGAAGATAAGAGAAGTCTGTTACCTCTACAAATAAGAAAGAGCACCCACCTGTCCATAAGATCCACCAGGATAGAAGGAAGGCCCTCCCTGCAGAGAAAACAGACATTTGGTGGTTTGTCATTGAATTGATCTCTCAAAGAATACTTTTAGACTGCTTCTGTTTAGGCAGAATGACCAGAATATTTACCTGGTTACCAGAGTAAGAACTGTGGGAAGAACCTGGGCCACCCTGAAAGAAAAGCACAGACCAGCTATTTCCTTGCAAATGAGAGTTTAAATACCTGCATAAGTGGTTCTCACTTCATACCTTTTCTCCCAATTTTGAGCTAATTTTTATGTGCCTAAGAAAAATTCAAGACCATTATTGTTAAAGGGGAAGATGCTTTTTCTGGCAGCAATTTTCTTATGCTGCTGAAACTTGAATTATGCAAAGATCCTGCAGAGACCATTCTGTACTCTTCTATGTCAAGCTTCATACTTGTTACATCAAGTTACATCAGGTTTAATTTAAGTTTTCTGCTCCAAGGGACAACAGTCAGATCTGTAATTACAGTATGTCACAGCACCCAGAATACTGGGAGTGAAGGAACCAGGAGAATGGGATTCTGTATTATCCTGGCAAGGGAGAAAGAGCTACTACCTGTCCATAGGATCCTCCAGGATAGAAGAAAGGCCCTCCCTGTGCAGAAGACAGAATGGGTTACTGGTTTATATCTGGCTACTCCTTCAGGGAAGGTTTTAGATGGAGCTTCTGAAAAGGGCATTTTACGTGAATGTTTACCTGGTTACCAGAATATGTGCTGTGTGAAGAACCTGGGGCTCCCTGCAATGAAAACACAGACTAGCTATTTTCTTGCAAATATTTACATAAATGAGTCCATTCTGAATTTCTATTCTTTTAAATAGTACATTGCAGTAACCGTTAAAAGAGAATGCCGGTTGGTACTTTTTGTTAGAGATAAGGAAACCTTAATCAGATTATGTTATTTCCTGTTCAGGATAAAAGATCTGAAAGTAGTACTAACATTTAATTTTACTCTTTCTAATCACAGAATCCTATGTCTTACCTTAAAGATTCTGTGTTGTTATAGATGATCATGACATTGATGGTCTTTTTAAAAACTGCCAGAATATTGAACTTCCGAAGAGTAAAGAGTATTTAGGAGAGTATGTTTTTCAGCTCACCACTTAAAGCAGGCTATTTACCAGTACATGACATCCACTATTACTGCCAATACCCTCTTATATGCTAAATGGGGAAAATATTATTTTATGGTTAGATTGCTTCCTCAGAAACTATTTGTAGACTAAGATCTTGCCTTTAGATGAAGCTTGGAGAAAAAGCAGAATAATTGCAGTGTGAGGAATTTGGGGATCCAAGTAAGTAAAACCATGTTTTCCTTTCAAACAAGATGGTTTAAATATGTATAGCTTTGACTCTTAATTTATAACATTTGGCAGGTTTGAAGAGACCTTTGTGTAACTCACAGCTTTTAAATCTAGAAGAAAGCCTTTTGCAAGAATTTTTCTCCTGTGCTGAAGAATCTTCAAGGAATCACAGAATAAAGTGAGTTGGAAAGGACCCAAAAGGATTATCAGGTCAAAGTCCTAGCCCTGCACAGAATCAGCCCCAAGAGTCACACCATGTGCCTGAGAGCATTGTCCAAATGCTTCTTGAACCTTGTCAGGCTTGTTGCTGAGGCCACTTCCCTGGGAAGTAGATGACTCTCACTTTTATGCAAGATTTATGAATAGCAGTTTATTTGTGCATATACATCTACCTATAGCCTGTTTTTTAAATATTATTAGAGTGTAACCTATCATGGCCAGTGTGTTTGCATGCTAATCAAAGCACTGTACCTGCCGTGTGTAGAGGGCCCTGGTCAGAAAGTGAAGATAAGTCCACGAAAGCAAAGATCAAGTCTGTTGCTACATAATTTATCATAAATTAATTTGATCAGCTGATATGACTGTAAATTGAAAGTCTTTTGTGTATCAAAGTTGACACATCTGCATTGATAACTAGTTTTCTAATATTTCCCATTTTGACATCTTATTTTCTTCATGTTGAAAATTTTGTTGATAGCAACTAAATATGCTCTCCTCAAGAAAAAACTTGCACAAGACCTCAACCTTTTTCCTTATAAATGGATTTTTTTATATATACAATCACACAACAAATAAAAAAGTTTTTCCTCCACAAAGTTTCAGTATTATTTATTTTAACAGACTAGTTTATATTTTAAAACATGTAGGTCATGATTACTGCTCAGCCTCAATTAGACAGAAGATGTGGTATTTTATCTGAGCAAAATTACTGTTGCTGTAACTTAAAAAGTTAATGAATTTAAGTTCAGAAAGCAGTAATTCCTTTAGACAATTAGTTTGTTTAAATAGCATGGGGTTTTTTACAGAAAGGATAATCCACAAAATGATTCCTGTTGAAATAAAAAACTGAAAGAGCATTACACCATCGAAATGGCTTTATGTAAATACAACTTCACTAAAAGGCTCAGAAATATGTATACTTTTAGAAGACAGGTGACTTTAAACTCAAGTTCACCTGGCTTTGCCAGATAAAGCCAGAAGCCAGGTAAAGCTCATCTATAATGCTCACATTAAGCACATTTCTTGGCCTTTTTCTTGGCACAGAGGCATTGCCTAAGAGAAAAGTTTATCTTGTGCAACTGACAATCAAATTGCAATGATTCTCTTTAGGGGAAAGAACAGTTTAAATGTTGATGTAAGAGATTATAATTTGAAATAATTATCAAGTTTTGATATTTTTAGTCGCAGTATTTTATTGCAGCAGTGAGAAAGACAAGGAAATGAAGCTGGATGCAAATAAATCCTGTGGTTACTCTAAGATAAATTGACTGGATTTTGAAAGTAAGGAATAATTAGCACATAATAGACAAGTGTCAGAGCATCTGGATCACCAAGCACAGTTTCAGAACATTAGTGGCCAGATGGTAGTTGTGCAGTTAAATAAAGTGGAATTCATTCTTCTGTTTAATTGTATAGTGTTCTACCCACACTAAGGAAATTGACATTAATGTTTAGTGTTAACCAGGTGTCCATATTTACAAGGTGGCTAATTCAAAATACTCCATAATGTAGAGGGAAGTATAAACTCAGAAAAATAATTACCTGTCTGTGACCACTGCTTCCATCAGGACAAATGCAACCACCCTACAAATTAAAAAAAAAAAAAAAGGAAACAATTATTGTTTCGAGGAAATTTAAAATAAAATCTTATTTCAGATGCGAAATTGTTTAGGGGAAGAAAGACTGCAGGACTACAGAGTAGGTGTGACCTTTCCTATACCTAGAACCAATATGGGGAACAGCAGAGATGTGTACAGTTAACGTTTGCTTTGGAAGTCAGACTGATAGTACATCTGTCAGTGAAATGTCTGAATGGCAGATGCCTCATCAAGAGAGAAGTATCAGGATAGTTAGGAGTATCATCATTGTGCTCTCGCCAATAAAATGTGTGTCATATTGAAACAGTGCTAAAAAGTGATTTCAGAGACCCATTTCTGATAAATTTAATCTGAACTGGGTCACTTCATTTACAAATTAATGCGTAACATCACCAATCTTCCATATAAAACTAATTTACTTGAAGTCTGACTCCTGAATTTGGTTAGTTTAATTACCAGGAAGCTGAACAAGACTAGTTAAAAATAAAGAAAATCCTGACCTGATTACTTGATGCACTGCCGGTGGCAATAAATGATCCACCCTGTGAAGAAAACAGTTGTATTTTATTGAAGCATTTTATCGGAATCTGAAGTATAAAACTATGAAGTGAGAAACTCTATTACAAACTCTATTACTTCCCTGCACAAACACACATAACCTGTTGAATTATTGTGAAAACATAAATTTGGATGAAACCTAATTAAGTGACTTGATACAATTCACAGGGAATGGGCATTAGAGAAACCAATTAAGAAAATTGTTACATTCCAGAGCTGAGAGATCTGTCTGCACTATTGAATTAAACGTCAAACTCTCTGAGACACAGGACTATGCTGCTGTTAAATTTACATCATACTCTGTGTAGCAGGATTTCAGATCCCTGGGAAGATGATGGGTGCCAATACAATATAAGATATTAAGAAAAACAGAACAAAGTGCCACTCCAGATCAGTTAAAGTTCTCATAATTGTCTGATATATACACTGCTGCAGCAGTACTTAACAATACAGAATATGAAAGTTGGACTTACTGCTTGCCTATAGAAGTATGTAATCCCTAAGATGTACCTTCTCACCAAATGCAAAATGAAATAATTATATATATGGCCATTACCATCACTAGAGGAGGAATGATTCTAAAAAAAGAGTCTGAAACCCTATATAGTTTGTGTTTTCAAACAACTTTTACAAAATGTTATGTGCAGAAACACCTGCAATTCTTACCTGTTCAGTGGGATGAAGGAACAGAAGGGACTGTATATTCTGGGCCCAATATCATTATTTACAACTGTGCAAAATTGTAACACTACAGGGAAAATGTTGCCAAATCAAAATGACATCCTTCAGCACAGAAAAATTACTGGAACCTAACTTTCAAAATATCATTTATCAGAAAGCTCCTTGATATCATGCAGTTGACACTACATTATTACCTGGATGTCAGAGTGGCTGCTGTTCGAAGGAGAAGATGCATTCTGTGAAGAAACAAAAAAAAGATACATTTATCTGCAAGGGTAATAAAATAAAATACATAGTTCTATTAGGAAAGAACTACCTAACCCTAAACAGAATTAATTCTCTTTTGTGAACGCTAGACCCTTCTTCTTTTTTGTAGGTAATTCACAAGGAGCTGTAAGCTTACTGCTACCAACAGTAGCTCAGAAAAAGTGACAAGAATGGTTTACCTGTACATCATAGGCTCTTCTGCTTAAAACATGTGATGTGTCCTGTAAAAACCAATAACATTTACTATTAGGGGATGAAAACTCTATGATCAGTGGTAGGTCTTCTTTTTTCTTTCCATATTGTTTGTTTATATCAGCCCCAAACCCCATTATTGCATACATTGAGTAGGAATACATTATTATAAAATAAAAGGCTATTTACACATGGTTTTTATAGGCTGCTACTGACTCTGACTTGCAACTGTACAATAAACATGTCTGTATCTCCCACACGATGTTCTGAGCACAATAAATTAGCAAACATTATTATTCCTCTCTTATTAGTCTATCTTTCTTCAGCTATAGTTTTGGCTGTCCTTTGTTAGTATAATGCCCATTTAATTTTAACTTTAGCTTGGACTAACTCTGTATGTGCTTAATGAAGAACAGGAATTTGAGCTGCCCTCTACTTCAAAGCATGATTTTCTTGTCTTTTTTTTAATATATATATATATATATATACTTTCTTTGAAGAAATTCACCCAAGGAGCAAATAACCAAGTACTTTTATTTCACTTTTCCCTTACGTAGGAGAATATTAACTAGTACAAACATAATTAGGGAAAAATTAGGTATAAATAAGACAGATTAGGAATAGTTAGGACTAAAATCCTACAAGCAGCCAAAAAGGAAAAGAAAAAAAATATTACTTACTCGGGCAACAAGAACTTTCTTCTTTGCACAACCAGAACGCTGCAAAGAAGCCCCAAGCCTGTTATTACTTCATAGGTGTACTTGTCTTCACAAAATACTTTAGTAAAAATCTACTACTTGTCAATGTGACATTTAGAAAAGGAAAATGTCCAAGGATTTCGTTTTATTAGCAGTTTATTAGAGTTTAAAAAAGCATATTCTTTGTCTGTTTTCACTTAATGCCTTTCAACAGAAGTTCCCGCTTTGGAGTCTCCCTCAGTGGAACTATTGTATTTTAGAGAACAATCTGTATAAGGATTCTTTCTCATTAGTTTTTGGGGTTTGTTTTTAGCATTCCCCATCCTTCTTTGTGAGAAACTTTAAAAGCAAACTCTTTTACAATGAAATCCAGCAATACAGACTGGATAGAGATAACCAAGGGAATACTAACATCTTTTGGGAGAAAAGGAGAAAGTGATGAGGCTCCTAAACAGGGCTTGCTGATGAAGGATTTTCTTTTTCAGAACATTTTGAATTGAACCCAGTGCAATGCATTCAAGGTAAATACAAGCCAAAACAAATGATGTTTTTTGTACTTTCTAGAATATATATTTTGTGCAGTATTTAAGTACTGGAGAGGAAAATTAGGGAAAAAATGAAGCAGAATAGTGAATGGCTGAGACCTGAAAAGGCAAGCAGCTGATGACAGAAGGTTACTCTAGATGGCAGTAAAACAAAAGCAGGCTGCGACAGATGGAAAAAGCTTTTCTGTGAACAGAAACAAGTGGGAGAAAGTGTAATTTATTTACACAACATTATATTTTCTTGGTCACAATCTATCAATTTTAATCACTGTTTCTGCTTTTAGGACAGATGGAAAGTCTTGACAGAGAGAGTAATACTGGGTAATACAAGGGACAAATGTTACTTCACAACAGCAGCATAAAAGTGACTTTAAGTCTGAACGAGTGAGAAGAGTTTGAGATGGCTGCATGCCTCATATACACAGGTGATTAATTCCCAAACAACTATCCAGTCTAAGTGGATACAAGATGAAGAAAATATATTAGTATATATTCTTAGAAACATTGTGACATTTAAAATAATTGTGCCAGCAGCCTTGAGTAGAGAGAAACAATTAATTTTGGAAGGGTGTTATAAAGCAATCATATATTAAAGGTTCACAGGTGTAATATAGAAGTATTCATTTCCTAACACTGTCTTTAATCATTAGAATTTGAATACTACAGAACAAAGGACTTACCTGACCCTTGGAACTGTAGGTAGTGTCATTCTAGAAAAGAGTATATTATTTCCTTTTTAAAGAATTATTTAAATAAAGTAAGCTTACAGAAAGTGAATTGTTTCTGATACTGCATACAGGCATAACAAAAATCACTTATTGCTCACTTTCTCCACAGCCTTGTCTAAATCAGTTTGAAATTCTACCATTCCAGTCTGAAAAAAATTTTATGACAACCTTGGATTGGTAGAAATGTAACGTAAAAAGTAGTGGAATATCTGTCACTTCTTCGTGCATTCATTGTATGTATTTACAGATTTTCTTTCAAGTTTGGGGTTTTGTGGGTTTTTTTTTGTTTTTAAAATTTTTTAAAAATTACTGTAAAATATACCCTTAGATTTTGGGGAAAATCATCTGTTACTGCAAAGCCATTGAAATATTTTTATTCGTGTTTCATTTCATCAAGTTAAATGCATTTAAAAGCACTAACTGTAAACATACATGTGATAATTTTCCGCAAGAGAAGATGCAGTTTCTGAAACAGTTGTTAGTGTGGGAAGTCAGCATTCTTTTTGGATCATTCTGTTCCAAAGACTGCATCTAGCAGAACAATATTTTCTCATCTACATGAAAAATGTTGTGATGAAAATATATTAGAGAAATCACACTCACATCATCACAAGCGTTGGGATTATTATCGTCTGAGAAATCTTGTGAATCCTAGAAGGACATCAGATACCAATTATTGCCTCACAAATATTAATTGCTAGAAATACACTTTCGTGTTGTACTCTACAAGACAGGAGAAACACTCATGCAAGGGAAAAGCTGAGTTAAATTAAATTATGATCTTTATAAGAAAAAAATGGACCCAAATACATAGGTGCAATAGTTGCTGACAGGGAATGTTCCAGTCTCCAGTAAAGAAGGAAAAACCAACAAAACAAATCCAAGCCAAGAAGAACACAGAAACAATTATGTCTTATTGCATCTTTGAGAAAGATGATGCAGGGACTACAAATAATATGTAACTAGGAGAAAGACAGAAGTAGTTACCTGATTATCATAATAGGTGTCAGAGGATGATCCACCCTTTAAAACAAACAAAAAAACCAATCAAAATCAGAGAAAATTAGGTTATAGAAACCCTGATTTTGAGCACAGGCTGAAGTTTATATGCAGTGATGTTCAAGGAGTGAAGTAGAGTATTACTTACTTGACCACCACCATAGTTTTGTGAGAATGATCCATCCTATAAAATAAATAGAAACTTTACTTCAGAATAAACTGTGGTTTGGTTCAGAGGCTGTAAAGCTGGAATAAACAATTGCCTAGGATTCCTTTGAACAAATACAATTTTCAAGACATCTGTATAACTTATCAAATACTATAAAAATTCTTATGAGGAGAAAATCAAGGTATACCTACCTGGTTGTCACCGTAACTTTGGGAGGATGACGATCCACTCTGCTAAGAAACAACAACAAAATAATTAGAATTTACATTACAATACTGCAGATCAGATATTGATCAGCCATCATGGAAGTTAAAACCATCATAAAACCTCAGTGGGAGGCAATACTTACTTGGCTACCACCATAGTTTTGTGAGTATGAATCACCCTGTGAAAACAGAACAGCAACAGCTATAACGCTGGAGAGCTGAATTTTTTCTGAGTGCATACAGCTACCCTAGGTTGCTGAGTTCTATGGAAGTTCTATGTAACTTCCACTTCTATGTAAGTGGAATTTCAGGGCTGGTAAAAAGTATGTTTGCAGAGAATGATTTACAGGCTGGACACGGAGAGACTCTGCAAGGGTGTATATCTCCATGAGCAAGAAAACTGTACTGTGGATTAGAATTGCTTTAAAAGTTTTCACCAATGCATAATAAAGATCTACCTACCTGACCACCCTGTGGTACACCCTGTGATCCACCCTGTGATCCACCCTGTAAATCAGACAAAAATGATGCATGCTTTACACAGTCACTGTTTGGCCACGGAATACTTTTGAGGAAAGCTTAGGAAGAGTGAGAAGCAGAGGCAGATATAAAATATGGATATAATTTCTAACGTAGTGAGCGCAGATTGCCAGTAGTGCAATGGTAAATACTAGATGAGACCTAAGTCATTTAAGTAATGTCTAGTGCATGGATGAGTTCCATTCTAAACATTCTCTGTCTCTAGAGAATGTACTTTTTTTTCTCCTGTAGAAAACCTAATTTATACTAATTGAATGAAAAATTCCCTAGTGTAGCGTTATTACACAGAGAGCTGTGACCTGTGAGATGCAGTGGCCTCAAGAAAAAGGTTTTAAATAAAACACTCAGTATATTTCAATGTGCCCTCTTTAGAAGAGGAGTGTAACTCCTCCAAGTGAAATCAGAAGGGACCTTTGTAGAAGTATTAGTGACAAAAGAGCCTGATAAAAACAGTGAAATCCTGAACTATTGAAGTGAGTGGGATATTTGCCATTGACTAAAATGGCACTGAGGCTTAATTCAGAACAATCAAAGGAAAATGAAATAAAAAATAGTATCTTTCAATGTTCTAGCATATTTTAGAACAAAATTTAAGCATTTCCTTTAGTTTTAAAAAGAAACAGCTTGTCTTAAAAAAGAACAAACTAAAAGCTATTATAAAATAGTTATATACCTATTTAATATATAATTCTGTCAAGTTACAATAATATTTTGCATACAATGCATTGTATATACGATACCATATTGTAATAATGTATTGTAGCAACATCTATGTTGTTTACATAGTTATAAATACAGTATCTATTTATATCGCTAAAACACAGTATTTGCTGAAACAATCTTACCAATTTTATTTCTTGTGAGAACTCAGTAAGAATCAAAAGAAGTATTGTGAATAAAAATGAAATAATCTATTGCTGTTTTCTTCCTAATTTTTAATATCACAGAGGTGACATCTTTAAACATAGCTGACATCTTTTAGGACAGTGGTTTTTAGAGCTCCAACACTTTAACTTGAAACAAATACACATGCAGCTATTGTAGTGCTCACTGCAACAACTCAATCAATTGTTCAGCCAGTTTGTTTCAGGAACCTCCTGTCTTAAAATATTTTCTGGCTTTTGATAGGAAAAGAGAGGCTAATGAACTCCAGCTCTAGTTTAAGTCTTGTCAGTTAAGCAACTCTGCAACAGACTTCTTCTTTCCAGAATTTGGCCCTAATGCCATATAGGATTAGGCATTTCACAGACCTAATGCATGAAAAATGGGGCAAAAAGCCCTCCAAAGTCCCTGTGATACTCCTGTGTATAGGAATATAATGAGTTCTAATTTCAGAATTTCTAAGATTACATGGATTTGTGCAATATGAATCTGAATTGGAGACTAATTGAGTTAGTGGCAAAACTAATTTTGGATTCATCTTAAAATAAGAGGAGAAAGACCATTTACCTGGTGGCAGGGATTGCTATCATACGAAGTACCCTGTAAAAACCAACCAAACAAAAAGGTAAATGCTGTTTTTCTTGCAAAATAGTTTCCTTAAAATTTCTTATGTGAGAAATAATGTAACAAAACTCAACATACAGCTTTACAGAGGGTGAATTTAATTTTACTTAACCCTTAATGTGTGTGACTATCCTCTGTCACTCTCATACCCCCAACACAAGCATCAAGACACATGCACACATGATCAAAGGACTGCCTGTGAGCGACATGGAAAGAGGTAGGTTGGTAATTGATGTCTCACTGCATGATCCTAGTTCCTCTTGACTGGTAGAAATTAACTGTTGGTGGGGTTTTTTTGGAAGCAGCTGTTACTGTTGGGTGACCCTCTATCTCAATGTGACCATCAATCACTTGCTAGAGTCACCCACCATGGATTTTAGGCAAGGCTGCTGCTCAGTGACATTCATTTGCCTGTTTTGGGTGTATTTTGGGATAGAAGGATGAGGAACAGTACACAGAAAGGGCTCTACCATGGTTGTCACCCTCCCATTATTATAGCACAAAGGTCTTTTCTTGGTAAAGTCAACCTGTGATGCAACTTAGTAACACATTCTTCAGTGTTTATCAGTTTCATTGGTGTGAACTGGGTCCTTCCTGTACTGCTTTCTATGATGCTTTCACATGCATTTCCATTCATGCCTAACTTACATCAATCCTAATATTTATGCTGAACACTGTTAAAAATGTCTGTATTTATACTTAACTTTCATTCCTTTTGCTTTCCTCAATATATTTATTTACACATAGGTTTACTATTGGCCTTATCCATGATCCTTTCACCTGGGATCTCATAATTGACATTGTCTTTACACCAGTGTAGACATACACAGCTTGAAATGGAACCAGAATGAACACTGATAATTTAATTCTTATTCCATAGAAGCCACTGTCTTATCCTATCGTATTCTATAGAAAATAAATGAAGCAACATCCAAAAATTCCCGAGCAAAAGTTCTATACACTTTTGAGTAGATGGATTAATCACTTGCTTGTCTTCTGTGTGCAGCTCTAAATGGGGGCAGCCACTTCAATGACCAAAAATATTGGCCTTTCTTGACCTCTGCGCTAGATAAGTCCATGTAACAATGAAAACAATAGATTTCAAACTAACAAACATTATAGAAATTATTAAAAATATGTAATTATTGCAAAGAAAGCTGGCTGTAGTTTTCAAATAGTTTGGAGAAAGAAGACTTACTTGTCCACAACCACTGCTGCCAAAATAAGCAGCAGATCCACCCTGCTGGGAAAAAGAAAAAGAGCGGCTCATGATACAAATATTCTTATTCTCCATTTCAAACACAGATATAAATTTTCAAGGGCTTTAGCTGCCAGGATGCTTTAAAGTTATAACTTTTGGACCAGCTATACCCTACTGTGAATTATCTGGTAAAGTACCGAGTACATTGAGTACTAAAGTGCATCTGAAAGCTGACACCTGCGTGCACTCCTTTCTACACGGAAAAGTGCTCCTTCAGTGAGCCTATTGTACCCAGAACCATATGAAAAATAGTTCCCGACACTTAATTCTAAAGAGTACTTCCTATATTATTTCAAGAGACAAAGCACAGAATTCTCTATACTATACAAGAGCATCACATACATGCTATGTAATGACCAGTGACTGACTAAAGCTTACCTGGCCAGAGGAACTGCCACCTTGAGGCTGGGAGCCCTGTAAGAAAAGGAAGAAGTCATTTGTAAACAAAGCTGCAGAGGTGCAGTCTTAGCGCCCCTGCAGCAGAATCAGAGAATACCAGAGACAAAAGCCCATATCCGTTAAAGGTTCCTCTCTACTATGTTATTTTTTTCCCTCACGGTATTTTAGTGGTACAAACAAAAATCAAGGATCACTCAGAAACACCAAGAAGGGAAAAATCTCATCCACACCCCAAAGCCCATTACAAGACAGGCTCCTACAGAAAAGCTCAGCACATGTCAGCAACAAAGTCTCACCTGGCCATAGGACTGGCTGCCTTGGGAACCCTTTAAATGAAGAGAAAATAATTACCACCTTGGCAAGGAGGCTTTTTAAAAGAGCATAACGTTTATGGAAATACAGATGCATGTAGGATTCCCTAAAAGGTTCTTCCTGTGCCAAAGGACACAGCAGAATTCTAACATCTGTGCATCTGTGCAGCACATTGTCCTGCTCTCAGCAGAAGCCATGGCCCACATTGAGACACAGACTACCAAGGGAAAGATCACTCTCAAAAGTCTGCCGGTCATGCCAGTCCCAGAGAGCCCAGTGAAGAAGTTTCTAGAGAACAGGCAGTTTGCTTACCTGGCCATAGGAACTGCTGCTGCCTGAGAAACTTGGTCCACCCTAAGAAAGGACATGATTTGGTTACTTCCCTTTCAGCAAGGGGTCCAGCCTGCATTAGCAACAGCAAGCAACTACATCCTATAAGTTGTGCAGGGCAGTATGAAGAGCCAGATGTCTCCCGGCTCTCATGAGGATGCTGGGTGTGATGATTTCACACACTGAGACTCCAGATAAGTAATTAACACATGGATAAATGCTGAGTGTGAGAACGGACACTTTCAGAGAAAATGTCCTTTAAAGTTCGAATTCT
>VZRN01005389.1:13908-98874 GCA_013397935.1 Dasyornis broadbenti
TTTGGGGTGAGTTTGGGATGAGTTTGGGATGAGTTTGGAATGAGTTTGGAATGAGTTTATGATGCATTAGAGATGAATTTGGGGTGAGTTTGGGGTGAATTTGGGGTGAGTTTGGGATGAGTTTGGGGTGAGTTTGGGATGAATTTGGGATGAGTTTGGGGTGAGTTTGCGGTGAGTTTGGGATGAGTTTATGATGCATTGGGGATGAATTTGGGGTGAGTTTGGGATGAATTTGCGGTGAGTTTGGGATGAATTTGGGATGAGTTTGGGGTGAGTTTGGGATGAGTTTGGGATGAGTTTGGGGTGAGTTTGGGATGAGTTTGGGATGAGTTTGGGGTGAGTTTAGGATGAGTTTGGGAGCTGCCTGGGATGAGTTCAGTGAACACCCTGTGCCTCCTGGGAGCGCAGGGCGAGCAGAAGGAGTGCAGCTCCTCTCAGAGCTGGGAATGCCTGCCTGGGCTGCTCTGGGAATGGAGTGCAGGAAAGCACGGCAGTGGGGGAGCACCTTCTCCCTGGTGATTGCGCTCTTATTGAATTCTCCTCCGAGCCCAGGAGAAGGGAAGAGATCCCTCAGTTGCACCAACATTTTGTTCTTTGTGGGAGAACACACCAGCTCCTGCACCAGCTCCTCACAGGGGACCTGGAATTTTTTCTGTCAAATCTTCAAACGGAGCAAACACTGAGATTCCAGGAGTTCTCTCCTTAGAAGTTTTTATTTTCGCAGAAGCACAAGAGGAGCCTGAACTTTTTTTTTTTTTTCTTTTCTTGCCGTGTTAGATTAAAACCAGAATTTTGCTGCTGGAGTATTTTTAGCTGTGGGTGTTGCAGGGAAGAGCAGGAGCTGAGCTCAGGATGTTTGGCAGGTGTTTTACCTTGGAAAAATCCAGGGGGAATGGGATCTTTGTTGTGCTGGAGAGTCCGGGAGATGGAGATGCAGGTTTGTGTGTGTGCAGTGAGAGTTTCCTTCCAGCATCCCCCTAAAACAAACAATCATCCTCAGAGGCTGACCTGCAACAAAAAAAACCAAGACAATAAATTAACCTGACCAAGGCATTAACGCAAATCACGTGAAAAATAACCGCAAGCCCTCAACCCCCCCAAAAAAAAACCCCAAATAAAACCAACCAAAGCTTCATCCCCACTGCTGCTGCCAACAAAAATTCCTCATTATATAATGGGGTAATTCCAGCTGGATCCAGGCTTTGATTTTTGCATCTTGGTGTGAATCTCGTCAATGTTTATAAAAATGGTCTCTTTTTTTTGGTGTTCATTGTGACACAACACAGAGAACCTTCAAAGCGGTTGTAGGGCAGAGGGAGTTGTTATTTTTGATAAATTATGTACAAAGGGAAGGGTAAGGAGTAGCTCAATCTGTCCTTCCTCTCTGAGGACTTAAGCACAAAAGGAAAACAAGATTTGAAGCTTTTGAGTGCTGAATCCGTGACAGAGGCAGTACCCAGGTGCTTTTAAGTGACATTAAGGTCACTGAGCATCCTCAGAGAAAGCGACACGCCAACATAGAAGTTGCTGGTTTTATTTATTTTATTTTGTTTTATTTTATTCTATTTATTTTATTTTATTTTTTCCCCCCAACTCTCCTTTTCCCTGTGCTTCTCTTTCCCTGCATCTTATTCTTATCCTGGGAAGGATTTCTGGTGCAGCCTGGAAGGTGCTGTGGTGCTGATCAAATCTCCTGGCAACACCCAGATTGTGTGGTTGGTTTGATGCAAAAGGAGAGCGGGGGGGGGTTTTTTGGGGTGAGTTTTTAAGCAGTTAGAGAAAAATGAGGGAGTTCTTCCTTCTTTCCAAGACCCTGAAAGAAAATTAAGAGTAGATCAGACCCCGCTTTGAAAAGACAATGTGGACTGATAGTTGAGTGGTTAAATAAAACTTTAACCCAATAGGATATATTAATAACGTACAAAAAATGTGATTAATAATAATTAAAGTTGGCTGAAAGTTGCTGGCTGAACTGTTTTCAAAGTGTTTGTCCAAAGCAAAACACGGAGGGGTCAGGGGAAGAGGCAAAACACAGCTCAGCAGCCAAATGACTGCTGCAGGGAAAGGAAAATCTGCTTTTATTAAATGGTGCTGGCACAAATGAAAACAATTTCCTTCCCCTCTTGACTTAATTTTCCTCTGCTTGTGTTTTGCATAATGATGGAGATTTACTGCTGCTTCGGGCTGGGCTGAGGGGCACTTTCTCCTTTTCCTTCTCCCGCTCCTGTCCATGGAGAGGGCTCTGGCAGCCAATCCAGAGATGCCAATTCAGGCTGCAGAACTGCTCTGGGTGGTGTTTGATGTGTCAGAGGCGCTGCCCGGGCTCGGCTTGTCGGTGCTGCTCTGTGCAATTGCGGGTTTGCTCCCTGTCCCTGGGTCCCAATTCTCCCAGTCTTACAGCGCTTCAGAGCCAGGAAATCCAGTGTGTGCAGGGGCAGATCCCAGCTCCGGGTGGTTTCCTGTCCAGGGCCGTGCCCTGTGCTGTGCTGGCCCTGCCCGGCACTCCCTGCTCTCCCCTCCCTGCCTGGCCCCTCCAAAGCTGAAGTTCTTTGCCAAAAACAAGAGTTGGGGGTAAACAAATTCCTTACGTAACTTTTCAGCTGCCAGGGAAAGTGATGATTTTTGACTCCTGCTGTCTGACCGGAGTAATGGATTCAGGACAGGGAAGGTGCCTACAGAAACGCGTGGCTTTCCCTCATTCCAGGACACGGTTGGCGCTGCAGATAAACTCCCAGGGCTGAGATCTGCGCTTGGGGTAAATTGCTGTGACTCTCTGAGCTGGGCTGGAGCACTGTAATTTGTTATTTACCGTTCTAAGCTGAGCTGTAACAGCAAAACTGCTCGATGGTTGTTCTGCGCAATGCCCTGAGCTGCGGGGCCAGGACAGACAGAAGCCACCAGCGTCGGTGACAAATGTCCTGTGGGACCTGGCTGAGAGCCCTGGGAGGTTCAGCAGGGACAGGTGATGGTGCTGAGCAGCATCTCTGCTGGTTTTCCTCCCTGCTGCACCCTGTGCCTGAATGTCCAGGATGTGGGATTCTGTCCGTGTTGGGAGCAGCTTCATTTGAGTGTGCCCAGGTTCTCAGGTGCCTGTCCTGGGGCAGGTGGGTGTCACTGAGGGAGAATAAAGAACTTTAAAGCCTTTTTTCCTGCCTGACTGAGCTGCACTTAGCAGCCAGCCCCAGTGCTCCAGCGTCTGGTGGTCATTAACCACTGTTCCTCATTTACTTGGCAATCAAAAGGACAATTACAGGGAGGCATTTGAGTCTGTGAAGCACCGGGAGAGCAAGGAGATGCTATCTCGATGCAAAATGATTTTATTTTTAAAAGCTCTTTTTGTTTAAATATGCCTCATCTCAGGGGTGGTTTAAAAGTGCATAATAGTCCATAGAGCAGTTGTGCAGACTTGATGCATTATGATATTTTTATGTAGTGTTTGAAAAATTACAAAGGGAAGGGTTTACTTGCGTTAAAACACTTTCCACTAAAGAGCCACACAGCTCCATCCAACACCAGTGATTGTCATGAATAATAGAAAGTGGGGAGTGAGCAGTGCGAGGTGACTCCGGTGTTTTGAAGTTCCCTTATCCCAAAGCACTTGTCGAGGCTGTTAGGGAGGGTTTGGAATTAATGGCTGATGTTATTGGAAGTGCAGGGGTTGTGTCAGATGGACAGGAGGGAGCAGCCCTGGGGAGAAGGGTTTGGGGTGCTGGGGGTGAGGGTTGGGCATGCCCAGAACCCCCAGCCCGGGCTGATCCCACAGCTTTAGGGTGACCTCGTTGTGGCCTTCCAGTGCCTGAAGGAGCTGACAAGAAACACGGAGAGAGAGTGGGGACCGGGGATGGAGGGGACAGGACACAGGGAATGGCTTCAGACTGGAAAAGGAGAGATTTGGGGGGGATATTGGGAGGAAATTCCTCCCTGGGAGGGTGGGGAGGCCTCGGCCCAGGGTGCCCAGAGAAGCTGTGCCTGCCCCTGCATCCCTGGAAGTGTCCAAGGCCAGACTGGATGGGGCTTGGAGCAGCCTGGGACAGTGGAAGGTGTCCATGGCCATGGCAGGGGGTGGAAAGAGATGAGTTTTTAGGGTTTCTTCCAACCCAAGCCAGTCTGGGATTCCACGATTCCAGTACCTGTTCAAGCTCCAAGCCACCAGGAGGGAATCAAGGGAACTGTGCTGCTCCCTCCATGTGAATTCTAGGGTCAGCACCAGCCTTGGAGAGAGCTGAGGGCAAGGTGAGCACTCCTGGAGCTCCTGGAACAGCCTTTGGAACAGCTCCCTGCTGCTGCAATGAGTCCCTTTGCGCCCCTGGGCTCCAGAAACACTGAATTTCCTCTCCTGTGCTCCCTGTGCCAGTGCTGAGCTCCAGAGCAGCCCCGACCATCCCACAGCTGGGCTGATCTCCCGGGAATCTGCTCTTCTGCACCACCCACACTCCTCCCTGGCCGGGAAGGTTTCCTCCTGCTCCTGGTGTGGGTGTCAGTGGCAGCTGTCACTGCTGGCTGCTCACACCCCCGCACCTCCGTGGCCGCAGGAATCCCTGGATCCTGCCCAGCTCTTGGAATAGCCTCTCCCCACTCTGGGGGACAAAAGTCTGTGCGTGACGAGTGTTGTCCTTGCCGAGGGGATTCGCAGGGAGTGATGCTGGGTAACAGCTCTGCTGAGCAGCCTGGATCTGCTCTGCAGTGGAAACCTCCAGCTGCCCTGGCACCAACCCTGTCACACACCCCAGGGGCTGCACCCCTGGAAACGGAAGCACCGGGGCACCCCGGGCTGCCCTGCAAGCCCAGCAGCTCCAGGAGCTCTCACCTTGCCCTCAGCTCTCTCCAAGGCTGATGCTGATCTCGGAGCTCACGTGGAGGGAACAGCACAGTTCCCTCGATTCCCACCTGGTGTCTTGGAGCTTGAACGGGAATTGGAATAATGGAATCTCAGACTGGTTTGCGTTGGAGGAAACCTTAAAAACTCGTCTGTTTCCACCCCCTGACATGGGGGAAAATGGCAGAGCCATGAAACCCTTGAGGATCTGCTGAGAGGGGAAAATGCCACATCCATGATGTCCGTGAGGATCTGTTCACAGGGCTGGACCAGGTTCTACCATCAACTCCTCCACTCCTTCCCATGGATTCTCCTGGCTTGGCACTCCCTGGCCAGGAAGTTCTGCCCTTGGTCAGACTGATGCCTGATGATTTTTGTCTTTTCTTTTTTATACACCCTTTTATGTATTTTATACACCCTTACTATATTTTCTGTCCCCTTTATACATTCTTTGCACCCTTAACCTGCACGCTTGGAATTTCTGCAGTCTGATATTCCAGCTTCGTTTTGGGGCTCTGCACGGCAGAAAAACCAAACATTCACGGCAGGAGGCCAGAGAGCCCCGTGCTGTCAAAAACTCGAGATTTCAGCCTTGGTTGAATCCTTCTCTCTGGAACGTATTTTGTAAAATGGGCTCTGGCCTCATTTAGGGGGGAATTCTTTAGAATAAGGGGATTATTACTTCATTTATTAAGCTTCCTATTTGCTAATTTTCGAAGTCCATAAAATTGCATACGCGTTATACGGGGTGTGCATCTGGGCGTGTTCCACCTTGAAAAGCTGCGTGAGCACCTCGGATCCTGTTAAAACACTGAGGTAAAACCCCTTCACCCCTTTCACCCTGTCTGCCCATAATTCAAAGACCAACAAAAGGCAACAAGACGAGCTGATTCCCCAGGACAGACGGGATCTGGCGCAATGGCAGGGCCTGCTGCCTCCTGCTGCCGTCCCCTGTGGTCCAAGCAGAAGGTGAATCCGCGGGGAGGGTGGAGCACAGGTCCCACCCAGGAGCTGACACCTCATTTTCAGTCTCATGGAGACACCTCTTGCTTCCCTATTTTTTCTCTTCCTCAGTGTCCTGCGTTAGTGAGGCTCCCTAAAATAGCAATATTTGTATTTGCAGCAAGGCCTGTGCAGGCAGCCCTGTGGATGAGGAGGATTTTACAGCTCCTGGAAATCCGAGCTTGCTCTGACCTCAGCCGAGGGCTCAGGGCAGGTTGGGATTTTCTGGCAAGGCTTTGAGGTGTCTGTGCCATCCCTGGCTGTGACGCTCTGGCCTTCGGAAGCTCAGACTCTTTGGGAAGAGGGAATTGCCGCATCTTGGACGCCATCAAGTCCCTGCCGAGATCTTTTTGCGGCGTGGGTGTGACAGAGCCCAGCTGCAGCTCCCTACGCCTAAACAAGTTGTGCCTCGTCCCTGGGTCAGCCTGGCTGCACATCCGAGGCCTCCCTGAGCTGTCAGCAAGAATGAGGAGCAGCAGGGCTCCTCAGCAGGGTGGTCATCCCCTTATCCCACCGGAGAGGCAGGGAGGAGGGCTGGCTGCCCTTGAGAGAACGAGTGGAACTGGATAACTCTGAGATTTTCTCTCTCCTCGCCTCTGAACTCTCGTGTGGGCTCAGCACGAACAAATGTCATGGGAGGGGCCCAGCAGCCCGGGCTGGGAGGCGTCTGGACTTTACAGCCCAAATAAACGAGGCCCTGTGATATTTGTGCAGCCAAAGACGGGATTTGGCCATCCCGAACCACTTGTTCCTCACTGGGAGGACAGCAAATGTGCCTGAACGTGCTCTTTAAAGGAAAGTTTCTCGTTTTGGAGGGTTTTTGAAATCCTGGCCTGTACTTTCCGCCCAGACTGGCTCCCACATCTCCGCTAGGCCACCACGTATTGCAACTGATCCCTTTGGAGCTCTCTTTTGGAGAACTGAGCAAGTGGAATCTCTCCCTTTTAATTCATATTACTTCCTGGGCAGGGTTTTTCACAGCTGAGCTGCTTGAAAATAGTAAATCTGAAAAGAAAATCCATTTTTAAATCATTAAAAGCATTAAGAGTGACCTTTACCTGCTGCAAACATAATCCGTTAATAATGTGTCTCGTAGTGGACAGATAATGGGGATCTTCCACCCAGGGATTAAAGGATTGTGCAAACTCAGCTGCTGATTTACTGAGGAAATACGGACTTTTTCAAATCACAGGTGGGACCACAGACTGTGTTAGGCCTTCCACCTCGTGCCTCTCCCAGGTTTCAAAGTATGCACAGGTTTCTGTTAGGATGAGTCTGAAAATCTGGGGTCTCTGAGCGAGGGGTGATGATACAGCAGCTTTTTGGTTGTTGGGTTTGCCTCAGAATAATCCCTGGAGCTCTGAAACGGGGATTAGGCTCTGTGTGTTCCCGGGACAGATTCAGGGTGGCTTAAATTCAGGTTGCTGGTTGCTCTTACCTGGCTCTCCTGTGATGTAAAGGAAGAAAATCCAACAAGAAATGAAGAATATAAATATTTCTATTTATATATTTATAAATATATAAATATTTTTAGCTGTAAGTCAACGTGCAAGGCCTGGACAATCCTTGGGTTCTGGTGGGATCCTCTCTGGAAAATCTCAGCTTTTACATTCCCACGGGACATGAGCACACCCCCTGTAACTCTTGTCCCAAGCAGGAATTAGGAGGTGGCCTGGAATTCTCCCTGGTACCAGTCAGAGCTGTTTTCCTGCTGGGAACATCGCCCAGATTCCCAGGGGACACCAGGATGACAACGCCCTGAGAATTTCCATTAGGATTTAAGGGTTAAAATCCACGTTTTTGCCTCCTGAAGCGCTCCAGAAGTGCTGGGAAGGCGGTGACAGCACAGCCAGGATGGAGCTGCTGGCCCTGCGAGCGTGGGGAGAGGGAGGGAGGTGCTGGCAGTGCCAGCCTCATCCATCTCCCCACGCCTGAGTCACTCTGCAAAGAGCAGGGAAGCGCTGGGAATGTTCCGAGCGGTGCCGACAAAACCTCGCCCGACTCCCGGCACGGCTGAGGAGGCTTCGGTGCCTGGGAGGTGTCAGCTTGATTTATCACTCAGCCTCTGCGGAAAATAAACAGTCCTGGTGGCAGAACAGAGCCTTCTCCGTTGAAGAGCCATCAGGTTTTCCTGGGAGATGGCCCTGGGAGGGCAGGGGAGCCGGATCGGAGCTGCCAGGTGCCTCTCACCCAGAGCTTGTTCCTGCAGCAAACTCGGGGGAAAACAGCCCTGGCTGCCTTCCCTCTGCCGGGAATGAAAGGAAGATGGAATGAAGAGGGAGCAAGAGCAGCTCCTCGGGGGAGAAGCCTCATTTGCGGGGCTCACACCGCACTGAGGGTGGCCAGGCCTTGGGAGCGAGCCCTCAGGGGACAGCTCTCGGCCCCTGGGGCTTTCCATGGGGTTTTCCATCAGCCCTGCATCGTGGGGTGGAGTCCCCATCCCTGGAGGTGGCCAAGGAAGGCCTGGATGTGGCACTCAGAGCTCCGGGCTGGGGACAAGGTGGCGATGGGTCACAGGGTGGACTCGATGCTCTTGGAGGGCTTTTCCAACTGAAATTCTGGGATTCTGTAACTTCACTTGGGACAAGCGGGAATATGAGTCCAAGGGACCTTTGCCCATCATGTTCTGCCCCTAAAGGAACACGTTTGGGATCCCTTGGGAGCCCTCAGCCTTCCTGAAAGCAGGAGGGACAAGGATGCCGCTCAGGCAGGGTGTGACGGGGGAAGATTGGCTTCCAGGAGCAGGGAATGCAGAACAGGAATTCTGGAGACTGGGGAGAGGGGCCTGGAGGAGGACGCCCGATGCTTTTAGGATGAGAGGAAGAACAGAACCCTCAATCCCAGCAGTTCCTACCAAGCTGTGTCCCATTGGAGTGCCAGGTGAGGATGTGCTGGTTTTACTGGGATCAAGGGAGTCTGGACTGGCAGGGAAGACGCCTGGTCTGGTGTTCCTGACTTTTGTGTGGCACCAGGTGAATTCCTTTGCCTTTTCTCCTTTTCCCCTTCGTTTCTGCTCAGGCTGAGTTGGGAATGCAGGAGTTGATCCCGTTGGTCACTCCCACTGGACACTCACCACGAGTGTCCTGTTCCTGCTTCCTGACTGTCCCTGGCACCCGGGGAGGCACAACTCCATCCCAGCCGTGCCGATTCAGCTGAAGCTCAGCCCTGGGCTTCCTCCCCTTGGAAAATAACAGCATTTGTGTTATCAGCTCCTTAGCGATGGACAGGGACCTGCAGCCACCACCAGTGCCATGCTCCGGAATCCAGAGCCTGCACCTTTATCCCTGCGGGAAAACTGGGATGGGGTGGTGAAAGGGGTTCAGCCACTCCTCAGATGAGCTGGGAGCGGAGCAGGAGGTGAGTCCAAGGGTTTGGTGGGATCTCCTGGATTTTCTGTTGCGCTCAACAGGACCTTGGGGTGCCCGAGGCTGTGGTGGGAGGCAGAAGAGCGTTTGTGCAGCCAGAGCAGCTGCTGCTTTTCCTGCTTCCCAAACATCCAACTGGATTCATGCGAACCCCACGGTGCTGTCATTGTCAGCAGGGATTTCCCAGGCAGCTTAAGTGCTTAAATCTCATTAAAATCCAGCAGGAATCGGGCCTTGCCGATCTCATTTGCGCCTTTGAAAAAAGCCAAACCTCGCATTCCGTGTCTTGAAGGAGTTTTTGCTCTGGATGGAGCAGGCTGCAGCGCCTTGGACTGGGTGTGCTCCTCATTTCTGCGTTCCAAAGCTGCTCACAAGGTGCATCTGGGCTGCTCAGCGATGCTCCAGCCCATTATTTAGGAAGTGTGGAGCAGGGGATGAGTCAGTGGAGTGATTATCCCAGGGATGGATGGGGCAATAAACATCTCCCCTGCTCATAACCCAGCGGCTCAGAAGAGCTACAGCCGGGCTGCTCTGCTGCTGCCGGGCTGCTCGGCGCTCAGATTGCAATTAGGTTGTGTATTAAATTAAAAAAAAAAACAAAACAGCGGGGTTGAGCCGTGCTGTAACTCACCGAAGGTGAAACTCACCCCTGCTCAGCAGCGCTGGGTTTGTAAACCTTCCCCCTGTTTTTTTTTTTTCACGGTGTTTGCAACACTGACACATTCCTGTTGTCCACGGAGAATCGAGGAATCACGGACGGCTTGGGTTGGAAGTGACCTTCAAAATCCCCTCCTTTCACAGCCTTGCCATGGGCAGGGACACCTCCCACTATCCCAGGCTGCTCCAAGCCCTGTCCAGCCCGGCCTTGGACACTCCCAGGGTTGAGGCATCTACACCCTGGGCAGAATTCAGCCTCCAGTAGCACCAGGCTTTGGCTTCAGAGGCTTTCTGAAATCCTGGCCTGTGTTTGGGTTTAATTTCAGCCACACCTCTTGCATTTGACGGCTGTGGAGTTTTGGGATATTATTTTACCTTCTGGAAGTGCAGCTGCTGTGCTGGGTGGAGGTTGTACTTCATGGGTATCCAAGCACCCTAAACTGCCCTCCAGAGGAAGCTGAGGGGTTCCCTGAGCCCCAAGCGCTCGAGCTGAATTGAAATTCAGGTCTTAGACAGCGTGACTGGAGCAGCCCCCACATGCAAAGTTTGTCCCAGCCAGCTGCACCCTTTAAAACGCAGGTCAGCCTTCCTCCAAGTGTGACCTCTCCTCTCGACTCCTGCATT
Organism: Dasyornis broadbenti; assembly: GCA_013397935.1. NCBI lineage: Eukaryota > Metazoa > Chordata > Aves > Passeriformes > Dasyornithidae > Dasyornis > Dasyornis broadbenti. The sequence continues at coordinate 24,373 of VZRN01005389.1, forward strand.
TTGAACACTGACTCCGGAGTTCCATTTCCAAGACTTTCTTCAAAGGCCCGAGGATGGGAAGCTGAATTTTTGTTCTGCTCTTTTGAAGGCTGAGTGTCTCATGAAATAACATTACGGCAGGAACTGGGAGCACAGAAATTACCGTGATCAAAGGTGGCAGAGTCTGTTAGATTTGGCAAATGCCTTATTTGATTTGGATCTGTAGCCGTGGCCGCGCTGCTGTGTCCTCAGAGCCACACACATCTGAGGGCTCTGCTTCCCTGGCTTTGTGAGTAATGTACACTTGCAGGTTATTGTGAAAGGGGAAAAAAAAAAAAAAACCACCAAATCCTCTTGCAGGCTTTAAACCTCTTCCTTTTTTTAATGATTGCTGTCCCAGGTGGGCAGAACGAGGATGAGCCACACAAATCTGACTCAAACAGGTGAGTTAAGCATCCCTGGATGCTGCCCTTTTCCGTGCCCTTGCTTTGCCACATCAGTCCCCTCACCCGTCCCGCCAGGCTCCCAGCTGCATTCCTGCCCTGGAATCAAAAGGGGAATTTTAATTAACATCTGACCTTTTGGAATTCATGACTTTTGAGATGATTACAGGGTGTCTGTGGGACCCAGGAGCCATCGTGAGGCCGCCACAAAGCCAGGCCTGATCGGCGCTCAGGGCTTTTTGTGTAGCACCAACGAGGCCATCACCAGTGGCCCCAGTGCAGCCCAGTTTGGCCCAGTGCTTAGCAACAGAATTAGTGCAGGAAACCTTTTCCCTCTGTCCAGGAGGTGCCTGTTCATTAAATCAAGGGAGGAAAAGTCCACGAGGGAGATTTTGTCAGGTGGAACAGCCAGTTCCACCTCCAGATCAGCTTCCAGCCTGGTGATGGATAGGGAATTTAATACATCTTAAAAGATTACAGAGAACAGAAATGTTTTGCTCTTTCTCCTGGAAAATGTTCCCTCCCAGTTTGGCCGCAGCTGGTTTTACTGGGAAGTGTTTTTTTGTATTTCTCTGCCTCCTTCCACCTCTCACCTTGGCAGGCCGGGTGGTTTTTGCTTGAGAGCTGCTCTCAGGGCTGGCTGATTCCCTGGGCACGGCTGGGAGAGCACCAGCAGCAGGAAAAGGTCACAGGAGAGACGGGATGTGAGAGAGAACAGGAGCGAGTGGAGGAGACAGGAGGAGGCTTTGCTGTCTGGCACAGGGAATAATGTGAGCGAGCTGAGGGAGAGGAGGGAGCTGCAAAGAGAGAAAGAAAAACAGGGTGTGAGAGTGAAAAGGAACGAGAGGAAGATGTGGAGCAAGGAGAAGTAAGGAAGGAAGAGGGAGTGTGAAAGGAAGATGGAAGGAAAAGGGAACGTGTAAGGAACAGGGAAGGAACTGGTGGTTTTCTGTGGTCAGCTCTGCGCTGTTCCCTCAGCTGGGAATGAAGGATCTCCCTCCTGGAGGGCTCATCCCTCACTTCAGCCCAGCCCGAGGCTGGCACTGCCCTTCCTGCCAGGGAATGGGGTCTGGCCTTGGCTCTGGAGAACGGAGCTCCCTGAGGGAATCCAGGTGCTCAAACTGGGCCTTGCTGGAGAGCCCTCAGAATTCCCCTCATTTCTTCTGCCAGGGACCTTCCTGGGCCATCCGATCCCTTGCCTGGGCCACCAGATCATGGATGGTTGTGTGGCTGGAAGCCACTGTGGGTGCAGGAGATCTGAGCCCTCCTTTCCCAGAGCCTTCCTGGTCTCCACCATCCCCAAAGTGGTTCTGGCAGGGCCGTGGCGGGGCCTTGGCACAGCAAGTCCAGCCATGGTTGGATTTGATCTTGGAGGTCTTTTCCAGCCTTAAAGGTTCAAGAATTCTGTATTTCTCATCCTCTGAGAAAAACTGAAGCTCTGGGAAGAAAAAGGGAGCAGCCAAATTAGGGAATGTTAAACAGGAAATAAAGTGTAACAGCCCCAGCCTCCCTTCCTCTGCAATAACAGACTGGAAGGGGTGAGGGAATGAGCTGATGGGAATTTAATAAAGATTGTGTTCAGTTCTGTGCCCCATCAACCTGCCTGGACTCTCCAGTGCGAGTCAGAGGTGAATTTTGTGGGATTCACCCTCTTTTTCCCTCTGGAAAGCAGCAATGATTCCTTCTCCAACGGCCTGGGCTGGTTTTCCTCCTCCTTGGCCACGGCAATTCCTTGGCAGCACCGCTTGGGCTGAGCTGCTCCGCGCTGGGGAAGGAGCTGAGATGAGCTCAAATGCATTAAGGCCTCTTTAATTCAGAAGAGGAGGGTTTGTGTCATGGTCTCACACAGTTTAACTAATCTACTTTAAAATTAATTTGGTTTAATTTTCCTTAGGGCCCCCATGTGGATATACCCTTAAATACTTAGAATAAATAACAGGTAACTCAGCTGTAAATCACCACAAGTAATTGTGTACCTACTTCCCCATTGTAAATCAGCAATAACTCCAGAGGGGCTGATTCTCCCTGTGTATACCTGGAATAAATGAGGAGCAACCTGCTGTAAGTCAATAAAGGTAATTTTCTTCCCACTTTCCTGGGATAAAACAAGAGGAAGGAGCTCAGCTGAGAGAAATTCAAAGGAAGAAGGGGCATATTTTTGCTTCTGAGGATAATTAATGACGGAACAACTGACCAGGGACTGTGATGGACTCTGTGGGACTGCAGATTTCTTTTGTCAAGCTCAGATCATTCCCGGAGCCTGCCCTTGTTCCAGCAGGGATGAGTGGGGAGGAAGGTCCCTGGCCTGTGGCAGGCAGAGCATCATCCTAAATGGGCATCACTTACTCCTTGCCCACAAACCTCCCACCCTGCTGGCCGTGGGAGAGCCTGGGAAGGGCAGGAGCGCTCTGGAAAGCTCCGGGAGGCTGAGGAGGAGGCATTAAATGGGCCAGGAAAGGCTGGGGCAGGGTTATCCCAATTCTCTTGGCTCCCGGGATTGCTGCAGCCGGGGTCTGGCTCAGAGGGAGGACTTGGTTTGGCAAATTCAGGAATTCATTCCTGCGTGGAGCACCTCGTGCCAGCAGCCTCAGCACGGTGCAGCCATGGAATCATGGAATGGTTTGGGTTGGAAAGGACCTTAAAGATCTCATTCCACCACCTGCCCTGGGCAGGGACAGCTTCCCCTATCCCAGGCCGCTCCAAGCCCTGTCCAACCCAGCCTTGGGCACTTCCAGGGACAGAGCAGCCACAGCTTCTCTGGGAATTCCATCCCAGCCCCTCCCCACCCTCCCAGGGAACAATTCCTTCCCAATATCCCCTCTAACCCTGTCCTCCTTCAGCTTAAGGCCATTCCCCCTTGTCCTGGCACTCCAGGCCCTTGTGAAAGGGCAAAACTTCCAAAACTGCCCCTTCCAGGTCCTGCATCAAACCAACACTGCTTGGTGAGGCTCCCAAAGCCTACCCAGGGGAAATAAGTGGGAATTTGGGAGAGCCGAGGCTGTTGGGGCAATTGATGCTCAGTGATCAACCTGGCAGATCCCTGCACTCTGCAGTGACCGAGCTTTGTCCCACCCATGCACCTGAGCCAGCTCCAAGGTGAAGCTGCAGTGGTGGCACCTGAAAAGCCAAATTTACACCAAAAAATTTAGTGGGAACAGTGCAAGGTTTGGTCAGTAAAATGTCAGGGTGCTCAACTGCCGCTGACACCGTGAAGTTGCTCTTTGCTTGCTCTGTTTGTCCATCTCTGTGAGCCCAAGCAGGATTTATGACTTAGGACTCTGAAAAAGAGCTCCTTGCAGTAATGCTGGTAGATCATATGTTAGATTTTTATTTTTTTTCCCCCTTCTGACAAAACAGCCTCTGGCAAATTTTCCACTCAAGTCTAAAAATTGTGTGTTGCTTCCCGGAGCCGAGCCCTTCTCCTGCTGCACCACAGAACGATGACAGACGAACATAATTAGCAAAGTGAGTAGAAACCCCATCTGATGTTGTGGCATTTCACACCCTATTTACAGAGGAATTAACACCTTCACTGTCACGCTCGGGACATCGCCTTTCGCTCTGCTCTGAAGGATTTGTCTTGAGGAGAAAATCGGTTTCATCGCGCTGCCTCCGTGAGGGGTCTGTGGGGCTCTGTTGGCCTCTCCCCTTGGGTCTCGCATCTCCCATGCAGGAACAGTCCCCAGCTCGAAAATTTTTATTATTTTCTTACTAATTTGGTTCGGCCTTGCATTTGTTGCCTGAATTCCTGGCTGTGACTCAGAACTGAACTCCCAACTCTCCGGGGATTTTTCTTATTTGTGTGGATAAACCCAGCGCTGCTCTCATTAGCGAGGCTCCGGTGCCAGATGCTCTCCAGCCTAGATCCTTCAGGAGTGGGGTTTGGATCCTTTCCCTTTGTAGCCCAGCGATGGGAAGGCCCAAAGTTTTAACAGAGGAGTGAAAAAGTGCTGCTTGCTTTATTGTCAGATATTATTGATCAGAGCTTGGCTCTGCACCACTTGAAGCTGCTAAAGTGGAACAAAAACACGGAATGAGGGATAAAAGCTGGTTTTACAAGGCTGGGCTGAGAGGGTTTTTCGCTGGGGATCTTTCACTTCCATGGCGAGTCAGGGGGAAGGTGGAGACGGGGGGTGAGAAGGGCTCCGTGCGCGTGGAGGAATCACCCGCGGATTTATGTCTCATCTGAAAATTGTGTTTGGGGTTGGAAAAATCTGGAAACGTCTTCATGTGTTTTGTGCTTGCGTTGCCATAACAGATCTGCTCTCGGAAGGAATCCACTCTGGAAGAGGAGCTGGATGAATGTATGCATGAGCAGAGGCTGTGTGCCTGCATGGGAACGGGAAAACTCCATCTCGTATGCAAAGTGGGAGAAGAGAGGCTGTGCTTTTTGTGGCTCACGTGGAGGAGCACTGAGGAGAGCTCACCCGAGCCCAAAAGTTTGGGGAGAAAACCCAGGCCCAAAGGTTTGGGGAAGAAAACCCCATTCCTGAGGGCAGCAGGCTCGGGAAGAATCTCTTTTGGGCATCACTAACTGGCTCGTAAGGGAGACTTTCAGTTCTTCAGCTGGAATTTCTTGCCATTTCCCTTGCCATAAGCCCAGGTTTTCCTTCTCCCGTTTATATTTGTCCAAGTCTCTATTTTTCCAGTCTTTTCTGGTGCCTGTCCCCTCACTCCCTGAGGACTCCTGTTCCCAGCAGGGATTTTGGAGCAGGCTCTGTGTGAGGCACTGCAGAGGAGCGAGGTGAAAGCATGACTGAAACTGCCATGGAAGAAGTGGCTGGAGAAAACCAAGGAAAAGGGACTCTGAGTGCTTTCCTGAAATCACCTGCCAGGCTGCTCCCTTGGCTGGGAGCCCTTTTCCAGCCCAGCTCCTTTCCCTTCCCGGGCAGCAGAGGAGATTCTGTTCGACAAGGCTGATCCTCGGAGTTAAAAGTTTATTCCTCCATCAGCACATTAATGAAAAGAGAAATGTAGCTCGGGGAGGAAGGCTTATGAAACGAAAATCAAACTAAATCTATCAATTCCCTGTCCTGAATAAATGAATCTATTAACGTGGGGTGAGGTGCCTGGCAGATCAGGGGTGTTCCACATAAAATCAGGAACGAAAACCCAGCCAGCCCTGTGCAAACCCGGTGCTGAGCGCTGGGATTGTCTCCTGTGTGCTGTTGGCTTTTCCATCTGAGCCACAATTTTCGAGCTGCTGCCTGCGAGGAGAGTGCTCCTCGTCTGGGCTCGGGTTGGAGAAAGTTAATGGGAAGAAATGCCAATAGATGGCGCTTGGGAATACATGGAGGAGGGAATGGGCTGGGAGCGAGCGATGGAGACGCGTCCTTAAAACATTCCTTGGTCAGCTCCTGGATTCGCTCTTTGGGAAGCACAGAGGGAGATGTGGCTGCTCCTCCACCATCCCTGGCCATCCTGCCCGGTGCTGCCAGCAGCTCCAGCCTCGCCTCTTGCTCCCCAGTTGGATTTTAAACCAGACAAACCCTTTGGAGATGAGATAAGCGGCGCTGGCAAAGCCGGGTCGCCGAGGAGCTGGCCCGGGTACATTGTGGGTAAATCACGGCTCTACCTGCAGTGACAGCAGTAATTTATCTCGGGCTGGAAAAAGCTGCAGCTTCCCATCCCGAGCTCTGAGGGTCATTCATCACTTTTTGTTATTTTTATAACAGAGGGGAGAGTGCTGGTTCCCTCCCCCCATCGCCTCCAGCCGGTCCCCGGGGACAAATTAGCTGCTCTGAAAATGGATGAGCTCAGGGGCTGTTTTCATTTATGTTTTTAATAGTGTGACCAAAGCCCTCCGACCTGCAGTGCTCCCCTGAGCAGAGGCAGATGGAGAAAGGCTCTGAAACTCTGCCAGGGAGAGGATGTGGCCTTTGGGTCCTGCTGCTGACGTGGCAGGTGGTGGCATCCCAGCCCTCGTGGTACCTCTGAATCCTGCACAGCAACCAGAGAGAGCCTGCGGGCTCCTGCCGAGGTTTGTGCTCTGGGGAGAGGAGGATTTTGGGGGTTCCTCGCTGTCAGAACCAAGGGCTATCTCTGCTGCTGGAGCCTCCTCATGTCTGGTGTCTGATCCTGTGCCAGGCTCAGCCATTGCAGGGCCATAGGAGCACGCAGCTCCGTTTCCTGGGGACGCTGAGCTCTGCACAGCCAGGGGGTTCCGTGTCCAGGCACAAACAGGCCCAGCTTTTATCTCTGCTGGTTTGCTTGGGTATAGAAATGTATTTCCAATAAACTGTTTCTGAGCGAGCTCTGCTGAACATTCGTGTGCCCAGAGAAGCTGTGGCTGTCCCTGGATCCCTGGAAGTGCCCAAGGCCAGGTTGGACGGGGCTTGGAGCAGCCTGGGATAGTGGAAGGTGTCCCTGCCCATGGCAGGGGTGGGACTGGATGGGCTTTAAGGTCCCTTCCCACCCAAACCATTCCATGACAATTCTGTGATATATTCACAGTCCCTCCTGGATCTGCCACTGCCCTCCTGCTGGCTGATGAGTCTTTAGGGTTTTTTTCCTCTGCTCTTCAAATCTCAGTCCTTTGGGCACTGAGGAGCTGTTCCCAGGCAGCAGGAGAGGGAAGATTGGACACAGGGGCCTTGGGGATAACGCAGGTGCTACAGGATCCCTTTATCACGGAGGAGACGTTGCTTCAATGACTCTGCCAATCACTGTCCCTCAGCCTGTCTGTCACTTGTTGTGCAGCCGGGAATTCACTTCACACAGTAGCCAGAAGTGGCAGATATTTATGTCTGGAAGGGACCGTTTTGCATAATTCTGGGCACCAGGGAACAGAGCCTGCGAGGTCGCATCCACAGCCCCATTTCCATGGAAATTTTCCAGCAGAGAAGGCAGGCCCTGGATGTATTAACTTACCGGGACATTGCAGATGGGCAGATTTTGCTTGTAGTGCTGGAAATTGCTTTTGTGTCTCGCATGTCACCGTGGTGAGCCTGTTCCGAGGAAGGGCAACGAGGAGAAAGGGATGGGGATGGCTCCTGCTCCCTCCTTCGCTCTGCCTTCCAGGGAAGCTTTTGGAGCTGCAGTGCAGGCTGGGATGGAAATTCTCAGAATTGTGGGATGGTCTGGGTTGGAAGGGAACTTAAAGGTCTCCATGGCAGGGATGCAGCTGCAGGCAGGTGCTGTTGGGATGGGATTTGCTGCTGTCTGATGGTCCTGGCCCCTGCACGGTGCAGACTGAGAGGGTTGGCTTGGGGGTAACCTGCTCTGGGCCTGCCTTGCAGGGTAGATCTGGACGCTCATTTTGGTTTCTGTTGGCTTTTTTTCCCTTTTCTTTCCTCCTCCTGTTGATTGCATAACCTTGGCTGCCTCGGCTGTGACAGGGTGGTGATTATTTATTGTCATTTGTAATGACTCGGGGACAAGCACAGACCATGTACAGCCATTAAGGGCCTTTTTGGAAAACCCAGGAGGCGCCAGGTCCTCTCAGGAAGCAAAGTGGCCCCGTTCCCTCAGCTGCAGGGAGCAGCAGGGCCTCGTGCTCGCCGTGGCCACGGTTCAGGGCCCCTCCGATCGCCTCCCTAATAGAGTCATTTGTCTCCCAAAATACTCACCGGCCTCACTGAAGATTTGTGGGTTCTCTTCATTATTAGTGCCATTAATTTTTATTTGGACAGAATTGATGGCCCTGTCCGAGGAAGTTGCTCCAAAGTGGTGTCTGGAAAATGCACTTGGAGGCGGGTGGGGATGGAGAGCCCAGGGGCTGGGGGCCGTGCCCTGTCCTGGGGGTGACCTGCAGAGCCCCAGGGTCACTTTCCTTTGGGGAAGCTGCTTGTGGAGGCTGGAGTCAGGTGACAAAAAATACAGTCTGAGTGTGTGGGTGGGATTTAGGCCACTGAACGTTGCTCCAGGTGGTCCAAGTCTTCCTGAATATCAGTCTACCATTGTCTTCTCCTTCCTTGCGAGCAGAATCCCACACAGTGTGGAGTGGTCAGATTTCACAGGGAGAGAACAAAATCCAAATGTCTTGGATGATTTTGATGCTATTTTACCCGCGGTTCTCCCTGGAGATCTCTCACGTGGCTCTTGCAGCAGTCGCTGGTCCAGGAGGGGACCTCTCCCTGCTGAGCCCAGCTGGGGCAGAGGCCGTGGGCAGCAGAGCTGAGGGCAGGCACCTGCATCTGCTCATCCTGCATCCTTCCCCTGCCAAAAACCAACACTTCCACCTTCTTGTAAACCCGGGGGCTCCTGGAGCCGAGGAACAGGCTCCTGTCCTTGCTGGGACAGCCCTGGAGGAGGAGGACGAGGATTCAAACCCTGTGGTCGTGTGGAGCCATCTCTGTGCTGGGAACCTTGCAGCCACTCGGTTTTGGTGGATTTTTTTTTCTTTTTTTAATTCACTGTGTGGAGCCATCTCTGTGCTGGGAAGCTTGCTGCCGCTTGGTTTTGGTGATTTTTTTTTTTTTTTTTTTTTTTTTTTTTTTTTTTTTTTTTTTTTTTTTTTTTTTTTNTTTTTTTTTTTTTTTTTTTTTTTTAAATTCACTCTTCCACTTAAACTCTTCATTACGCTGCCACTCGCCGGGCCCGCCAGCTGCTAACAAACACCAAGGGACTGCAGGCAGCTTTGCAGACTGCCTGGGAGCGCCTCAGGCAAAGCCTGAAACACATAAAACATGAAAATAACCTTTCGTGTTCGCTCGCAGCCTCACACCCTTCGTCCTCCCTGGGGTGGGGAGTGATAGGTGAGGCTCACATCGATCCGGTGGAGGTGGCTCTGCGTTGCAGGGCACCGGGGCTGTGTTTTTATTCCCGCTGTGGTTATTTTTAGGGAATGTTGCAGGCCCTGGTGTGGGACAGTGACCTCCTGCACGGGGCACGTTCAGGCTGTGCCCCCATGTTGTCAGCTTGGCTCAGAAGGAAGCAAAGCTGACGCGACCCTGCTCTGTGTCTCTCTTGTGAGCCACCATGTGTGATAAAGAAATCAGATCCTGCAGGTCCTGGCAGCGCATAAACCTCGCTCTGTCGGGCAGCTCAGAGGAGGAAGGCCCTGAGTGATGACATTTTTGCGGCACAGCTTTTTGCTGAGCACTGAGCCCGAGGTTGGATGGGGCCTGGATCAGCCTGGCCCGGTGGAAGGTGCCCCTGCCCACCCCAACGAGATGATCTCTAAGGTCTCTTTCCATCCAAACCGGTCTGGGATTCTGTGATTCCCCGTTTTTCTCTTGTGTTTCTCAGGATGCAGGAGGGCAGGGCCTCTCCATCCTCCTTCCTCCTGCATCCTCAGCCTGCGAGCAGCACCCCCAGGCTCTGCTGGGGCGGGCTTTGCTTGGAGCTCACTGCGATTCTTGAGACTGGTGTCTGGCTCTGAGATTGTTAAAACTGTGCTGGTCAGGCCTATCCTTCCTTAATCCTGCGTTATTCAAATGTTCTGCGCTGTCTTTCACGTTAAACAAACACACAAACAAAACCCCTTAGGAAGCAAAGTCCTGATTTGCTGATTAGACCCAGCCCTGCTGGAATCTCATCCTAAAATCCATCGGAGTGCATCTGCCGGGCTCCCCTGGAGAACTGCAGCATTCTGAGCCTTGAAGGGCTGACTCCAAGCACATTTGCATTCAAGTGCAGATCACAAGGACCCGCAGACGACAAGCCCAGGTCAGCTGTGTGAGGCCAGCTCAGCTCCGGGAGGTGTTAAGAGGTTGGAGAAGAGGCTGTCAGGAGCATTAGTGCAGGGAAGGGAAAAGAGCAGCTCTGCTGGGATGTATTTGCTGCTGTCTGTTATTAGCAGTTAAAACACTGCTGCGTTCGTGACACTTTGTAGTGTTTAGCCAGGAATGAAAAGAAGCGATGTGACTTGCAGGGTAAAAAAAAAAAGAAAAAAAAAAAAAGAAAAGGAAGTTCAGGATAAAAAAGGATTTCTGGCTTCCACACATAGTCTGGAGACTGTGAAAGAGATGTCACCAGGCAGATCAATGTTCCTTTCTCCCCGGCCTTTGTGTCTGCACTGGAGGAGAGGGGGACAGCAGAAAACTTGGACACAAACTGCTGAATTCCTTTGCACGCTTTGCTTTCTGCCCCTGCCAGAGCGTGTCAGAAAGTGTGCCTCACCGTGTCGTGACTGAACCCGAGAGCTCCCGGTGCCCTCCCCAAGCCCTGTGTCGCAAGACCTTCCAATATTGGGACAAGGAGCCCTGTGCCCTCACAGTGACATTCCTCCCTCTGCAGCAGGAGCTGGAGAGTTCCGTGAAGTCCTTCCACTGCCTGCCCCTTCTCTGCCCCTGGGGATTTTGAAGTGAGATGAGGCAAAGGCTAATTCGTGATCCCCTGCCCTTGCTCAGTTAACACACGATCTCTTCACTGTTTCCCTTTCCAAGCTCTCCCATTCCAAGCTGCTGTTTCATGATTAATTTGCCTTTTACTCCTTCCAAGGGGGTGCACATTTTTAATTGTGTGAAGCTGGTCTCCTTAATTCCCTCAGTTTTCCCTTTCTCCGGTGAAAGATGCCCCAATATGAGGTCCCTAAAGAGATCAATAACAGCCACTGCACCCGTGGGAGTTGTTCCCTTCCTGCAGGCCCTGCCCAGTATAAAATGATCCCTCCCCTGTCTCTCCTCAGGATGTGCATCCCTGCTAGGAGGTTCTGCCTGACGGTCAGCGTAATATATTCCACGCACAGTTTTGTCCCATTATTCCTGGTTAAACTCTCCTGGATCACCCAGAACATGAGGAATGCGCAGCAGCTTCCCACAGCACAGCGTAATTAGCTGCTTCAAAAACTACCTGCGAAGAGTGATGCCCTCATTATGCCGAGCAGAGGAGGGCTTGGTGGGGCGAGATGCCTCCAGGAAGGAGAAGCATTTCTCTTCAGAGCAGGAACGAGAGGCAGCCCTGGCCCTCCTGCTGTTCTCTTCATCACTGCTTTCCTCAGGAGCTTGAAGGCACCTGGCAGAGCCCCATGATGGAAGCAAACACCTTGGAGCATCCATTAGCTCGTGGTGATTAAAGTGAAGCCTCGTGGTTCGTGTGCTGTGGGAAATAGGCCAGGAAATAACCACCAAAGTGGGTTAAAAATGCTTTATTTGCTATTTTGCTCCAGAACAAGTGTGTGGGTGCTGCTTTAATCAGCCCTGGTGGTGGAGGTTACTGGGATCCCACCACATTCCCAGCCATCCTCGGCTGGGATCCTTTCTGCCGCCATGGGTGTGATGCCTGAAGAATTTTTAGCTTCTATTCTTATTTATCTGCAGCTTTGGTGCAATTCTAGGCTTCATATAAAATGCTAAAACCCTCTGTTCCCAGCACCTTTAGCCAAAACAATTCCTCTGAATGGAAATCCAAAGACATTTTCGCTGCCCCAGAGCCCCAAAATATGTAAACAACAGTGAACTGGAGGGAGCGAGCTTGGCTGGTTGACATCATCGCCTGAAAGTGGAACTGGAGAATTCAGGCCCAATATAAGACAGAGCTCATAAAATGTGAAGGCCTCATGCCTCGGTGTCCATTTTTGGGTGCAGCCACTCACGAGTGGGCTTTGCCCTGAATGTACCTAAAGGCCTTTAATAAATTTGTCCGCTTTTTATTCTCCTAACCCTGTCTGGCCTCTGTTTCAGGTAAGCCCGGTCAAGGCATCAGGTGGAGCAAACCCGGTTCAGCCGTTGTTCTTTATTCGCTGATAAAACAAAGAAGCCGGCCTTGGGCTGAGAGCAGGCCCTTGATTTGCTCCCACTTTATTCCTGGAATCCAGAGCTGGCCAAGGAGTCTCCAGTGCCTGCCTGCATGACCACAACAACCCTCGATGCTCCCGCAGCGTTTCTGGCCGAGCATCTCCGAGTGCTCTGCAAACACAAACTCAGCAAGCCTCCTGTGAGCCCTCAGGGTGGGTATTATGCTCCTGGCTGAGCAGATGAGTAAACAGAGGCAGAACAGCTCGAGTTTTTCGTGTTCAGAGCACTTTGTAAATATTACCTGGTTAATCCTCACCCCGGCCTCGGGAGGGGAGGGTTGGGCCCTTTCAGGGGCAGAGCAAAGTCACTGAGGGGAGTGAGGAGTCCTGAGTGCCCGTGTTTGGGGTCAGCACTGAAAGGAACGAGAGGGAGGTGTCTTTACAAACAAACTGTGGAGTCTGCTGGGTGATACTGATGGGTGAAAGAAGCAACGGGAGGAAAGAGAAATTCCATAGGAATTCCATTGATTGACACAGTCTGTTACGCACCCAAGGCCGTGCTAAATCCCTGGACTTAGAGAAAAAGAACAGGGACACAAAGGGGTAAAAAGGGGGCACGTGCATTAGCAGGGGCTCTGCATTCGGCGATTCGGGGAGTCTGTACCTCTCAAGTACCTCAGCCAATGGGGAAAGAGAGAGGGAAATGCAGACGGGAAATCAGGAGAAAAAGAGGCTGCGTCCTCTATCAATTTGAGAGACCCCATGGAAAACTGTCCCATGACCTCTCCCTTTATTCGAATAAAGTTCCAGGACTGCTCTGTCTTCTTCCAGGACACCTCTGGTGTTGATGGATTCGTTTTCCTGACAGCACCACACTGAATAACGGGGTGTTGGCAGCTGAGCCACGAGTCATGGCATCATGGAATATCCAGAGCTGGAAGGGACCCCCAAGTGCAAGCCCTGGCCCTGCACAGGATTCCCCAATCCCACCCCGTGCCTCAGAGCAGGACTGAACTGGGCTGCTGGGAACTGGGCTCGTTTCCTTGGCTAAAGCCTGCTCGTGGTCTTGTCAGGGTCTTTCCTTGGAGCTTCTTCAAAGCCCAGGCTTGGGGAGTCGTTTTCGATAAGATTTGGAGGCAGGGAATCAAAACCGTTCTGGTTCCTGAGAGATGGCACAGGCAGGAACCCAGGCAGACACAGGCAATCAATCAATCAATCAATCAATCAATTACAGAATTAATACCAAGAGGGGAAGGTTTCTGGTGGCCTGGCTCTCTGTGCTCGTGACTCTCCTGTTAGTGTCACCTTCTCCAGCGCCCGTCCCCGTGCGCTGTGCCAGTGTAGCACGTGGAAATGTGAACATTTCACAGCTGTTTTCCTAATCATGGCACCTCCTGAATGTTTTAGTGCTCCTCTAGTAGTGGAATAAATACTTCATATTGGCTGTTAGTCAGAGAGGGGTTTTTTCCTCCGTTTGGTGAGCCGGGGAAAACAGCTCAGCCCTTTGATCTGAAGGGGATGATGTTGATTCTCAGGATGGAGATTTTGCTGCTCTTCAGGTCCCATTTGTTGCAGCTGAGGATGTTCCCGGCATTACCAGCCCTGGGAGGGCCACGGGGATCAGAGAATCCCTGGACTGGGAAGTTCAGAGACAACTGCAGCGTTTTGGTGCCCATGAGCTCTGGTGAGCCCTGCAGATGCTGCTGCAGGCGGCTCTGAGCTGCTCAGAATTCAGCAGTTACGGCCCCTGGGTTCTTCCTGCCTCACGTGAGGGTTCAGAGCTCGCATTCTCTCCCTCCTTGGCTGCTTTTGGCCAAGTCCAACCCCTCGCCGGCAGCTCCAGTCATGAGGCAGGGAGTGAGGAACTTAAATACGTCCTTTTCCACAGGATGTAACAATTCCTAAGGTCTGCAAAAGACTTCTGGATAAAAGCAGAGTCTGAGAAGTAAGGGCTATGTGTGTAGAATCAGGAATGGTTTGGGTTAGAAGGCCCTTAAAGATCATCCAGTCCCTGCCATGGCCAGGGACACCTTCCACTGTCCCAGGCTGCTCCAAGCCCTGTCCAGCCTGGCCTTGGATGCTTCCAGGGATGGAGCAGCCACAGCTGCTCTGGGCACCCTGTGCCAGGGCCTCCCCACCCTCACAGGGAACAATTCCTTCCCCATATCCCACCCAAATCTCCCCTTTTCCAGTTTGGAGCCACTCCCCCTCGTCGTGTCACTCCAGGCCCTTGTAAAAGTCTCACTCCATCTTTCCTGTAAGCTCCCTTTGGGTCCTGGAAGCCACAGTGAGCTCACCCCTGGTCTCCTCTCCAGGCTGAGCAATCCCAAATCTCTCATCGTTTCCTCCCAGCAGAGCTGCCCCATCCCTCTGGTCATCCTGAGCCTCCTCTGGACTGGCTCCAGTGGGTCAGACAGGAGCGTGTGTGCCTCTGTGGGCAGGACATGTCCCCGTGTGACCCCCGAGGTGACCGAGCAGGGTGTCCCCTGCTCAGGGGAGCTCTGCAGATCCCCTTCAGTGGATGGGCTGATCCCAGGAGCTTTTAAAGCCCAGATGCAAAAGAGCACTGAAACATTTTATTAGCCTTTAACAAGACAGAGTTATATCAAGTTTGTTCAGCATTAATTATACTTTCTGCAGTGTTCTACCTACACCATCAATTATTAATTAATCTCCCTCTGTATTTTTAGCTGTTACCTGTCCCTAATCACCTTGCTGCTATAACTTTCTGGTCCCATGCCAACATGTGTTGCCAGACCAGTTGAAGACATTAGCAGGAATGTAATTACCTCGTTATTGCTCCCGGAGTTTTGCATACGCCACCTAGCTGACATTAGAGATGGAGAGGGAAAGGCATTTTTCCCTGGAAGCGTTTCTGATTGTTCCATGCTGGGAGCTGTTCCTTCACTCCAGGCACGAGGGTGACCCCGTTGTCACGGTGTCACGGAGCCCCTGCCACCCTGCGCTGGACGCTGACCCAGCTCTGCAGAGCCGTGGTGGCGGGGGCTGGTGGCTCCCTGCAGGCAGGAGCTCCAGTGCTGGGGGTCACTGTGGGATCTCCTCGGTGCTGGGCGTCATTGTTGGAACTCCCCAGTGCCAGGCAGGAGCTCCCCAGTGCTGACAGTGTCACCGAAACTGCAGGAAAAACAAAAACCCTCCAACAACATTTTTAATGTTAGAGAGTCAAGGCATTACTTTATTTTCTGGCCAGGATGTTGTTGTGGCCAGGGTGTGCCACAGAAATCATCTCACCCACACACAGCCCGGCCGTGCAGAGAGAATCATTCCATAAAAAAACTTTTTACAAGATTGCCCCCCAAACTTTATCCAGTCCAAACCCATAGAAAGGTATTGGCTCAGTTCTTCATTGGTTCAGAGCTGAGCAACCCCCAGTGTTCAGTTTCCCATTGGATCCCAATCTCCTCACCTCCAATGTCCATCAGATTTTCATTCCTCACTTTTCTCCTCAGTCCTTCCCAGCCCAGGTGTCTCCCACGGTGCCAGGGCTGGTGTCTGGGGCAGATGTTTGCAGATGCCCACGGAGAGCTGGGATCTCTTGTGGATCTCCTGTGCTGCTCCCAGGCTCTTGGGATGCTGAGCTCACCAGGCCTCACCTGGAGAAACAATGCCCTGGGAAGGAGCTCCAGTTCCCTTGCCCTGGGGCAAAGCTGGACAAACCTGGCTCAAGTTCTATAAAAAAAATTTAAACTGTGTGTGTTTTCCAACAATGGGGGTCATTGCGTGAGGTGTCCAGCGCTGGGGGTCACTGCGGAGTCTCCCCAGTGCTGGGGGTCACCTGGCTGGGTCACTCAGGTAGCCAGGGCTGAGCTGTCCTGATCTCTGGAGGCAGCCTTTGGTCATTTCTGGTCTCTCCGAGCTCTGGCTCTGATCCATCAGTGGTTCAGGGCCTGTTTTCATCAGGAAATGGCTGCAGGTGAGGGCTCTCCTGCTGCCTGCTCTCTGCAGCTGTCACTTTGTCACATCCGCGCTCCATGGCAATGTCAAACTGAGCGAACGCAGAGGACAGCAGCTCCCCTCTTTTAAGGGATTTGTGTTTATCCTGTTTATTCCATGCCAAGTTCCCTCTGCCTCTTCCATCTCAATGATCACATTCTGATGTTGCCACAAGCCTCCCCTCAAAACTTCCCAGGATAAACAAACATCCAGCTCCTGCTTCGTGCCTGCTAAAGCCTCCCCGCCCAGCCGTGCTGCATTTGTGTGCTCAGGCATGCCCAGGGCTGAAGGTTTCCAGGCTCAGGACAGAGCCAGAGAGCTCCCCAGCCAAGCTTTTCCTCCTGCTTTTCCAGTGGCTGCTTCCCACCGCTCGGCTCCGTGTGGATGAGCAAATGTCAGCACAGCTGGGCTGCAGCGGGCACTGGAGGAGAGGCAGCTCTGAACTGCTCCGCTGCCACAGCTGGGCACAGCTGGAGAGTCAGATGTGCCCCTGGGTGTCCCTGGGCTGTGACAGAGGCCCACCTCAGCCAGCTGTGGGAAGGGCAGGGCTGGGCTGTGAGACCAAACCTTTCCTTTGTTCCCTCCTGGAAAGCACGAAGGGCTGTGCCGGGAGCTGATCGCCCTCAGCGTGTGGGAATAAAAGCAAAAGGAGACTCATTTTCTTGGAAAGGGAGGTGGGAAGGAGTGCTGAGGTAATTCAGAGCAGGATTATTGAAAAAGCACTCATACATCCACAGCCCAGACCTGTGTTTTTAACACTGGAGTATTTATGTTCCCTGGGGCTGGGCAAATATTAGGGGTGCTCTGCTTGGATGCTCATCCTTCCTTCCCCCAGCTGAGATACTGGTGTGAGAAAGCGGCAAATCAGTGAAAGTGGAGTGCCTGACACAAGTCCTTGACCTGCAGGTCTGGAGGCCTCCACTCCAATGAATCACACACTGGATGGGTTTGGGTGAGTGGTCAAAAAGCAGAAAGGAGGAAGAGCAAAGCCGTTAATTGAACATAACCATGAGGACTTAGGTGTCCCTGCCCATGGCAAGGGGTTGGAACTGGAGGATCTTTAAGCTTTCTTCCCAAAAAAGCCGTTCTGTGATTCTAAAATCCACTCAGAGCAGATGCAAGGTGTCCAGCAGCTGCTCAAACGGGAAATCTGGGAACATCCAGCATAAAAATTCCCTGCAATTACTACGACTGAGCAATTCCATGCCAGGATGATCCCAACAGGATTTCCCTGGGTCAGGCTGGCAGTTCTGCCCCCCAGCCCTCGCCGCTGCAGGCAGGTGCTGGCAGGAAAGCTGGAAGAGAAAGACAAAGAGCATAAAAAATGCAAAACATGAGGAGCTGGCTCTCAGCTGGCTCAAATCAGCCCAGGGTTTTTTGACATCAGTGGAATTATAACTTCCACTGAATAAAGCCTGGCCTGCTCTTCCTGCAGGGGCTCTGATTGCTGGTTTGACTTTGGGGTCTGAGTGCTGCTGGGGAGCAGAGCTTTGCTGCAAAGCGATTCTGCCCTGTTTTCACTCCAAACGTGCCAATTCGACAAATCTGAGTGCAGAGCCAGAGGGGTGGTGGTTCTGGAGGGACGCAGCAGCCACGGCACGCAGGCTGCTTGGCAGTTCCATCCTCCCTACCCCTGCTCTGGAGCCGGAGCCCCTGCCCAGCCACTCCATTTGCTAAAAGCCTGGAAGTGGCTGGATCTGGCTCCCAGCTCTGCTGTCCCATCTGCTGCTCCTCAGGACAGCACTGCCCGCTCCATTTCCCGCTGGAGGGAGAACATTTCCTCTGCTAAAGGCAGGAGCCGTTCCCCATCCAGCCTGAACATGAATTCCTTCGTGCTGCACAGGCTTCCTGCTGCTGGGTTTTGTGCAGGTTTTGTACAGGTTTTGTGCAGGTTTTGTACAGCTCAGCACGCTCAGTGCAGCTGGAGAATTTCCATGCTCGAGAGATGTGGTAGAGAGGAAATTCCAGCAAAGTGCCCAATGCTGGTTTGGATTCTTCCAAGTTTACATCTCCATGTGCCACCTATCAAAATATTTCCTCCAAAATCCTTTTGGGTTTTGGTTGCGTTTGGTTTTTTTCCAAGCGTGAAATGCCTGGAGCTGGGGATTTTCCAGGGAAAGGGCATTCCCACCCATCATCGAAGCTTGTCATGTTTACTGTGGAACATTGAGATCCCTAAATTCTCAGCAGCTGCTCTCCTGTCTCTGTGTTTATTTTTTTTCTCCTGTCAGGAGTTAAATTTGGAGGGCACAAAGCACTCCTGAGAATGGAAATGGTGCAGAAGGCTGGAAGAATAAAGGAGAATGAGGACAAAGTGATGTTCGTTTTCCCCTGCTCAGAGCTTTGAATTGGCAAAGCCTGACCACTCCCTGCCCAGTGCCTCATCCTGACAGGTGTTCCCTCCATTCAGAGAGATTTCAAGGGGAACAAATAAAAAGCAACGAGAGAAAAATTCCTTTTGCTGAAGAGGCATCCAGACAAGCTGGTGCCATTCGGGCAGGTTGTGCTCTGCTGCTTTCACTGGGCGGAACTGCAGAGTCTGATGGTGAAACCACCAAAAAGTTGGGGAAGATTCCCAAAACAAAGAAGGAAGATTGTGGCAGTAACTCCCCTGGCCTCAGGAATGGTGGTGAAACGTTGGGGTTGTTGATTCTGTGGGCTGGAAAATGCAGCAGCACCTCTTGGGCTTTTCCTCTGATTTGGCCAAAGTTGTTCAACGTGAAGTGAGCTTGGAAGCGTGAAATGTTGTCAGAGCCTCCACTCAAAACCTGAGAGCAACCTGGGCCACTGGAAGGTGCCCCTGCCCAGGAGGTTGGGACAACTTTGAGCTCCCTTCCAACCTAAAGCATGGTGTGATTCCGTGAAAATGGGAAAATTGCACCTGAGGCTCTGGGTATCAGGAGGACAAGAGAACCCGGAGCACCTGGGGGCAGGAAGAGTGGGGGGTGCGGATTTCCAAGCTCAGTTCTAAGCAACCTTCTCATCTCTTTAGCTGGGTTTTGTTCTGGTCTGAGCCCGCCTGCTGTGAGTCTCAGAGCTGATTCCAAAGGGATGGGAACAACGAGGGGAATTGCCCTGTAATCCAGGGAGCAGTGGTGGGGATGGAGGAATCTCAGCAGGCGGGAGCCAGGAATGATTCCCTGCATTGCTGTGAGAAGCCCCCACCTGTTTCTAAATCTGAGTGCCAGCCCTGCTCGGCCTGGCTCATGCCTTTGCCAAAACCTAGATACAGATGAACCAATACATGATTAATCCTTCAATTAAAAACCACATTTTAGTAAGTAATAAAGTGGGCGTTCAGATGGTTCCATCTCAGCACTGGAGTATCCCAACTTCTGAGGGCTCGCACTTCGAACCTTTTTCTTCCTTACAGTTTTAGGTGATTTTTTTTTTTTTTCCCTTTTGCTAAAGCTTAATATAACCTAGCATGGATCCATGGCTTGAAACAGTCAGCAGAACTTTTGACAGCAGCGGGGCCCATGGGATGCACCACCCCGGTGCCTATAAACTCTGATTCTTGCCTCATTATATAACAATGCAAATGTAATAATTTCCTCTCTGCTCCAGTTGTTACTCAATCC
This sequence comes from Dasyornis broadbenti, assembly GCA_013397935.1. Lineage (NCBI taxonomy): Eukaryota > Metazoa > Chordata > Aves > Passeriformes > Dasyornithidae > Dasyornis > Dasyornis broadbenti. The sequence goes on from VZRN01005389.1 coordinate 43,947, forward strand.
CCGATTAATTCAGAAACGGGCCAGTAGTGAATATACAATTGCAACTGCCAGCAGAGTTTAATATGAAGTTTGGGTTATTGTCACATTGCTATTAATAGCACTCATGATTAGGCACTGACTTGTCCCTGAGCTGTTGAAATGTCACCGCCGGAATCAGAGGGGTGAAAGGAATTTAATCTCTTTTCCCCAACCCTCAGCCTCCGTATCACAGGAACTTGGAAATGTGTGGTTTTTTCCTATTGTTCTTCAGTCTATTGTAGGAGAGCTGCGGTGACTAATTCCTGCATAAATCATTGCCATGACAACACCTGTAATACCTCCTGTCAAACGGCGCGGGCTGCGACTCCTTCTGGGGCCGAAGGGATACGAACGGGGCTGAGCAGAGCGCACAGTTCTGGGAGAGGAGGAGGGCTCAGCACTGGGATGGGCCTTGGGAAAGTCTCCCTGCCCGCCCGCCTGCGCCCTTGGGAGCTGATGGAGCCACCCACCAGGGATTAACCGCTCTGTTCGTGGGGAGAGCGGGTGCTCAAAGGTCTGGGCCTGCTCTTGGTGAGTCCCTCCTGCTCCTGGCGCGGGTTGAGTTTGTCAGGAAATGAATCCACCAACACCAGAGGTTTGTGTCCAAAAAGGAGACGGAGCAGTCCTGGAACTTTATTCGAATAAAGGGAGAGGCCATGGGACAGTTTCCCATGGGATGTCTCAAACTGATAGAGGACGCGGCCTCTTTTTCTCCTGATTTCCCATCTGCATTTCCCTCTCTCTTTCCCCGTTGGCTGAGGTACTCTGGAGGTACAGACACCCCGAATCACCAAATACAGACTCCGTTCTAATGTACATCCCTCCTTTCTTTTCCTTGTGTCTCTGTTCTTTTAGCTAAATCCATGGATTTAGCACAGTCCTGGGCAAGTCTTCAGTGGAATTCCTTCGGAATCCCTTCCCCTTGTTGCTTCTATCTCTCAGTAGGGGCTTTATCTACCAGCAGGCCCCACAGTTTGTTTGTAAAGACACTCCCTTCTCCTTCCTTTCAAACTGGAGCAAAGACAGCTCCATGGCAGGGGCTGGGTCTCACCAGGGCTCCTGACCCCGCTGGGACACTCAGCATGGACAATTCCCAGCAGCAGAACACCAGGCTCTTCCCTTCTGGCTGCGTCCGTGATAAAATATTGATCCCTTTCTACGGGGAAACAGGCAAAGCTGGGTGTTGTGTTTAATTAAGGGCTTTGAAAGGAGGACTTGTAAGGTGATCAATATTTATTAGGACAGGGTAATCTTGTTTTGGCTTCTCAGCCTGGTGGGTCTGATGGAGGCCAGCAGCAGGGCTGGGAATGGGGAGAAGGGAGAAGCTCACTGGGGAGCAGCCTTGAGATAACCCCAAGCCAAGCCGGGCTTTAATGGCAAAACAGATCAGCCCATTTTTCTCTTGTTCCTGCCAGCTCTTCTTTATTCCTCCTCAAAAGGAGGCCTGCGAAGGAAGAATGGAGCGGAGAGGTTACTGATTGCTATCTGCAGCCTTGTCACAAAGGAAGATTTACTAACACAGGGTAAAATAGCAACGACCGGCGTTGAGCGGATTCCGTCGGAAGTGCTTTACAGGCAGGACTGGATGAAAAACGAGGTTTGACTTTTAATGCCAATATAGAATCCATCTGTTTAGGCCCATCTACTCTTCTCTTATCCTTTATTCATCCCTATTGTGTGTGAAGTCTCCTGTGATATGTCAAGATCTCAGTTTTGCCTCAGATTAAAGGCGAGGCGTCTCTTTGGGCAGCGCTCCCCGCTCCGGCACAAAGGGGAGGAGGGATGGAGAGCGTGTATGGAGCGCTTGGTCCCTGCAGTGACAGCACCCTGGGGTTCCTCTTGAAGTGTCCTCCTCTGGAGTGGCTTTATTTATCCCCAGTCCTGCCTCTTGACCTGCTTTTCTCCTCCTCGGTGTCTCCCGTGCTCGCTGCCGTCAGAGCGTGTGGAGCCGTTCCAGTTCCTCTGCCCAGGGAAGGCTGGTGGAGATGGAGGCTCAGCACTGGAATTTTGGTTAACAGAACCCAGTGAAGTCATTTCGGATGGTTCCTTGTCTAAGCTGTGCTTAAAATTCCACCTGAGACCTCCCCAGGTAAAGGTGAAATGGGCAATAAAATGTGGGTGTGCTCGAGAAGGGCTCAGCTCCATTGCCCGAGAGAGAAGTGGGCAGAGTTTGTCACCTGCTCCTCAACCGCTGGGCTGTCCCTCACTGATTTATTTCTGTGCTTGGATATCCTGAGAGTTGCAATGTTTCACCTCCAGTCCAACCATAAATCTCCCCGTGTGGACGGGGATGCTGGGCACACGTTCACCTGTGGCAGCCTCCAGCAGAGGCGCTGAGCTGTAAACTGAACTTTCTCAACCAATTCCACGCCTGTATTCTGAATTTTCATTTGGCTTCACCCACTAAGAAGGACTGAGGGAAAAGAATATGGATTTGTAAGATGCCTTGGCTGAGCCGCAGCCGTAATCCTCGGGGAAGGAGAGAAGTGCCGAGCCCAGGCTGAGCAGCAGACAGCCCTCCTGACACCAGCCTGAAAATGTTCCCTCCCTCCCCTCTTCAGCTCCAAGAGAATTAATTCCCAAATTAAACCCTTTGTTTTGCCCAGCAGGAGTGAGCAGGATGAGCCCTGCTCGGAGAAGGAGGCTCAGTGGCAGACCTGAGTAATTTGGGTGACAAAGAGTTTACTCACCAGAAATTCAGTTTCGGAGTGGAGGCGGCAAAGCTGTCTGTGAATTTGGGTCAGATTCAGCAAACAGTTTCTGCCAAAAAAAAAAAAAAAAAAAAAAAAAAAAAAAAAAAGAGAAAAAAAGAAAACACAAAATTCTCCCTTTATTGCTTTTCCAGATAATCAAAATAATTCACTTTATAATTCCCAAGAAGCAGTAAATTAAAAATACAGTGAGAATTAACATTTTCTTCTCACATGGGAGTATCCCACCCTGAAAAATACAGACAAGCAGCAACATTTGCCCAGGTCAAATAACTCATTTAACAAAACCTGTTGTTTCTCATATGGAAACACCTGCGTGGTTCTGGTGCAGGTGGCACACGAGTTCCTCCCTCTCCGAGTGGCTGCAGTGTCACTCGCCTGTGAATAGAAATAAAACCAGCAGATGGTGCTGGAGAATGTCCACCTTGTGTCCTGCAGGTGTGGCCTGAACCCACCCAGGTGCAGCCCTGGAGGGTGTCCTGGGCGGGAATAACCATCGGGAGCGAAGGCTGGCAGGGCTGATGAGGAGGAGGATGGAAAGGAGAAAAACTGGGCATCTCCAGGCCTGTTCCTGCCTGGTGAGCACGGATTGGTGCCTGCCTTGCTCTGGCTGGAGGAGTGATTGATGGAGGAGTGATTGATGGTGTGATTGATGGGGATGTGCTGAAGGTGTGAGGAAGGTGTGAGGAAGGTGTGAGGAAGGTGTGAGGAAGGTGTGATGCTGCTGCTCTGCCTCTGCCTGGCCCTGCCCCTCCCCAGCCCTGTTTTTGGCAGCAGCACCAACCACCAGCACCCCCATGCTCCACAGGCCCAGGCTGTCAGCAGAGGCCTCAGGGAATGCCAGCCCGGCTTTAAGGGCTCTTTTTGGATTTTCAGTGAAGACTTTAGGTTATTTATCTATTTATTTATTTATCTATTTATCTATCCATCTATTTATTTATTTATTTGTTCGTTTATTCGTTTATTTTCTGGCTGAGGTAAGAAAGAGATGAGCAGAGCTGCCTGTACCTTGTGTTCACCCGCTGGGGCTCACCAGGTTGGCTTGGTTTGGAGGAAAAGCAGAAGAGCCCATGGGCTCTCCTCGCTCCTTGATCCCTTAAGTGCAAAAACGGAATGGATCTGGGAATCTGCGTGGGTTTGTGCTGGAATGGCTGGGGCTGAGCCAGCCCAGACTGGCCAGGGCAGATCAGAGCAGATCCCCCCGTCCCTGTGTCACGCCTTGGTGACGGCAGCCTGGCACCTGGTGCCATTTCCCATGCTGACAGCTCATCATCTCTCAGAGCTGTCTTGCCAGACTGAGAAGCCTCTGGTTTTTTTTTTTTCCCCCTCTCATTTCCAGCACGGGAAGGGAGCTGCGAGCCCGCTCCCTGCGCTCCCCCCGAGTGTGAATTGAGCCCAGAGGAAGCGGAAAGCCGCTCCAACATCTGTCCTGGTGCTGTGCCTGGCTCAGGCTGCCAGGCTGCTCTGGGGCTGTCACTCTCTGTGTGCTTAGGGACACGTGGGGCTGGCATGGCTGGGGCTGCAAATGAATCCTCATGGCATTTTGAAGGATGAAACTCCTCAGGATGAGGGGACATGGAGCTCCCGGGGTGGGTCTGATGCCTTAGGATTCCAGCTTCTGTATTTTCCATGGATCTGTAATCCTGGAATTCTCCAGTGTGTAACTCTGGGCTCCACACAGGTGCTGAGCTGCTGCTCTCTCGTTTTCAGACAAAACAATTCCTCTCTAAGCCCCAACCTCAAGGACACCTCAGCGTCTCAGGCCCCGAGATCTGTGACCAGCAGTGAATTGTGGGGAGCAAACTTGGAGTGATTGACTTCATCCCCTGGAGCTGCAACGGGAGGATTGAACCTCGATCTGCAAATGGCCAGAACTGATAAAGTGTGAAAAACCCGTGCCCCGCTGTGCATTTTGGGTGCAGCCCCTGGCTGGGCTGGGACCGCCCTGAATGCACCTGGAGGCCTTCAATGAATTGATCTGCTTTTCATTCTCTCAGCCCTGTCCAGCCTCTGCTTCAGGTGAGCCCCTCACGGCATCAAGTCCATCAGAGGCTGTGGAGATGAGGAAAGGCCTGGAGCATCTCCGTGCCCAGGAAAGGCTGAGGGAGCTGGGGCTGAGGAGATGCTGAGGGGGGCCCTGAGCCCTGTGTGTCCCTGGCTGCAGGGAGGGGCAGAGCAGGGCCCGGGCTCTGCTCCGGGGGCCCAGCAATGGCACCAGAGGAACGGGCAGGGACTGAGCCCAGGGAGCTCCACAGAAGCTTGGACAAGGCTTGGAGCACCCTGGTCTAAAGCGAGGTGTCCCTGCCCGTAGTGGGGTGGAATGAGATGACCTTCAGGTCCCTTCCAGCCCAAACCATTCCATGATCCTGTGATTTCACCAGAGTTTGGAGCTTTTCTCTTGTTAACCCTTGCTGGCTCAGCACCCACCAAGCGGAGACAGGGTCTCACACCTGTAACCCTCAGCCTCTCTGTCTCTGCTGGTCTCTTCTGCAGCAAAGCCTCTCGTCGTTGCTTTTCCAGGAAGCTTGGAGTGGCCTCATTTGCTATTCCTACACATCTGTTCTGCTGCAGCCTGTCATTAATCTCCTGGTAGCTTTGGATTTTCCCCTCTCCCACTTTGCTGCACGGCCAGTCAGCAAAGAGACAACTAAATGAGCCCTGCTACACAACAAAGAGCAAGTTCCAGGGCCACCTGATAATTGTTTTCTTGCTAAAAAAATGTCTGATGCATCTTTCAGTAGAAGGAAATTACAGTTTGGGAAGTGGAGAGGTCCCTGCAGGCCCATCAGAGTGGAGATGAGCACAGTTGTGGCTCTGCTCAGTCCCTCTGTCACAGAGGGGGCACAGGGCTGTGCTTCGGGGGAGCAGCCTGGCCTGGCTGCGCCCTGGCCGCCCCCAAATTCTCCAGCTCCAACACCAAGAGCTGTACTCGCCTGCTAGCAGCGTGTGATGGCCACTGGCCAGCGCCTCCAGCAAAGCTGGAAATGCACTGCTGGGACTGCAGCGTGTAGGCAGAAAGGGGCATTTTTGAGGCTCTTCCTGAAGTCAGATGGAAATTAAAAAGATATTTTTGTCCCAAGGCCAGCCCCTGAGTAAGCGTAATTTGGCTCTGGCGACTCCGGAGGAGCCGTGCCAGTTTCTACAGCTGAAGAGCCATCTATGATATTAAGAAAAAACAAACTCATTTGTTCTGTGTCCTTGTTGGCATCACAATCCAACTATTAAAAAAAATGAGCACACAGCAGAGCAGTCTTGCCATCATGAAGTGAGTACACACCAGGGCAGTTAAAACGGATAGAGGGGATTATTTGTTTTAATTTTATTTCTTTTTTTTTTTTTTTTTCGGCCTTGAGTGGTTCTGTTCCCACGTTCACTTTGTAAATGCAAAGGTGAAGGAGCCTTGCTACTGCTGGAGTGCAAAAGCAGGTGGGGAAGAAATGCTTTCCTAAAGAAGCATCGCATTGTGAGGCTCAGAGTCCTGAATTTTCGTGGAATCACGGAGTGGTTTGGGTTGGAAGGACCTTAAAGATTATCCACATTATCCACGGGCAGGGACACCTCCCACATCCCAGGCCGCTCCAAGCCCCATCCAGCCTTGCCTCAGACACTTCCAGGAATCCAGGGACAGCCACAGCTTCTCGGGAAAATCCATCCCAGCCCCTCCCCACCCTCACAGGGAAGGATTTCCAGAAGAAACAAGGCAGAAACAGAATTTCTCTGGCAGCCCCTTCTCCCCTCTCCCCCGACCCCAAAGCTGCTGTGCTGGTGGAACTCACAGCAGGCAGGGCTGTGCTCACAACGTTCCTCACGAGCATTTTGACTTGTGGTGCCTTGGAATTAATTGTTATTTGTCAAGTCCTCTAAAACTGTCAGACCAAACCTGCCAGAACCTTCTCTGGTTTTTTTCTCACCCACTTCAGGAGGAGGGCGAGTGAGTCAAACGCTTGTCAGGCTCTGGGTGAGAACAAGGGGCTCAGCTGGCCCAGCAGCCCCGACAGAGGAGCCATAAACACGCACCAGGTTTGCTTTTACCCCTCGTCTGCTCAGTAACAGCTAATTTACAGCTCTCTCCTAAACAGGGAATTTTAATGGCGTTTTCTTTCAAAAGTGTTACATTTAAATGTGCTGTAGCCGGTGTAAAAGTGTCTGCAGGCACAGAAATCATCATCACCAGTGACTGCTAAAGACTGCTACGCAGAGAGAGGAAATTTATATTCTCCCCAAAGTGGGAACCAGACTGTAAATTAAATTTGTCAATAAATATGGAAATGGTTCCCGTTTTCCTTGTTTTCCCTGCTCTGGGAAATCTGGTGCCATGTCACTGGCATGGCAAGAGGAATTTCCAGATCTTGCCCTTTCTGAGGCTGAGGGGCTCCAGCGTCAAGAGATTTGTTGTCACCTCTTCGGGTCAGAGGTGGAAACAACACAAATTCTGTAGGAATAGAGACTGGAAGGAGATAATTGGATTTAAGGAATTCAGAAAGACGTGTTGGACAATTAACCTTCCTGGAGATGTGTGAATGGTGGAGGAAGCAACACAACCAGCGGGCTTTGGTCCATGCAAGTGATCCTCAGGTGAAATTCCACGTTCTGGTGCCTGTGGAAGTTCCCAGTTCAGTCCTAATGGCCCTAGAGCTCCCCTCCTGTGCTCTGCTCCCGTGTGTGAATGGCGTCACCTGATTTTTGGGTGGAAAAGGTGCCCTTTGAGGTGGATGTGATGAAGAGAGAGCTGTGCTGGGTTTGGATTTTCCTGTCTGCCTGTGGCCACCGCACTTCCACGGTTCGTCTGCCCCTTGCTCAGGAACCAGTGACACTGGGAGCCATGGCTCTGCCCTGACCCTTCAGCTCAGGGTTTTGACCTTCAGTGTCTCTTGGGTGAAACGTTTGCACCTCGGTGTTGGCACATCGCGCTCTTCAGCCAGCACCTGCTGCTGTTGGGAGCTGGACTGAAGAGAAGGCAGCTCCTAGAAGGAAGAAGGTGAACTCTGAAGACAAGAAACTGAGTTATAAGGCAGCCCTTAGACCCTCAGGTCCTTCCGGAGAGGCCAAAACCCTCCAAACTATCAAAACTGCAATGAAAGCCCATCACTTTGATAAGTGGAAAAAGTCACCTCAGCATCAGAAGAGAGATAATTTCATTTTATCACTGCAGGGTCGTCAGCCTGGGGAGCAGAGACGCCCTGCTGGGAGCTGTGATCCCATCAATCCTGACAGAGCTGGTTTGATATTTTGTTTTAGTGGAGTTCGGGGGCTTTTTATTCCTCAGTTCATGAAAACCCCTGGCACAGCTGTGCTCCCCTTGCCACACCCCGGCTGCCAGCTGAGCAGAGGCTGATGTTTGCAGGGTGCCCCTGCAGGGAGAGGCCTCGGGGAGGTTCTGCTGCGCTCTCCCCTCTCCAGGTGAGCTCACATCTGCTTTGGGGTCTCTGGCTCGTGCTGAGGGCTCTGCTGGGGCTGCTGTGCTGTGAGCTCCCCGTGCCAGCAAAGGGCTGGCAGCCCCACGGTGACACTCACAGGGTGACAGACACTGACACGGTGACACTCTGATGGTGACAGGCATACTCATGGTGACACACAGGGTGTCAGACATGGTGACAGGCACACTCATGGTGACAGACACTCGTGTGGTGACAGACTCTGATGGTGACAGGCAATCACACGGTGACAGACGCTCTCGTGGTGACAGACGCTTGCACAGTGACAGACACGTGGTGACAGACACTCTGATGGTGACAGGCACTCTGATGGTGACAGACACACAGTGACAGACACGGGGTGACAGACATGGGGTGACAGACACGGGGTGACAGACACGGGGTGACAGACACTCTGATGGTGACAGACACTCTGATGGTGACAGACACACAGTGACAGACACTGATGGTGACAGACACTCTGATGGTGACAGGCACTCACACAGTGACAGACATTCTCACGGTGGCTCTCTCATGGTGACACTCCCATGGTGACAGGTACTCTCATGGTGACAGTCTCATGGTGACAGGCAGTCACACGGTCACAGACACACAGTGACAGACACTCTGGTGGTGACAGGCAGTCACACGGTCACAGACACTCACACAGTGACAGACACTCTGATGGTGACAGGCACTCACACAGTCACAGACACTCTCATGGTGATGGACACTCTGATGGTGACAGACACACAATTGCAGACACTCACACAGTGACAGGCACTCCCATGGTGACACTCCCATGGTGACACTGCCATGGTGACACTGCCATGGTGACAGGCACTCCCATGGTGACACTGCCATGGTGACACTCCCATGGTGACGGGCACCCACCCTGGTTTTGCTGTGCAGGGCTCCCAGGAGGTGCAGGAGCAGAGCTGAGCCCCTCAGGCTGTTGCTGCCTCTGGGCTCGTGGCTCTCAGCTCGTGTGTGCCCCTCCAGCCACCGCAGTGTCCCCGGCTGCTCAGCACCGCTGCAGTTTATCAGATCATTTTTAAACTGTCCCTAACTCCGTGTTCCGGCGTCCTCCCCCAGCCCAGAGCCCTCCCGTGCCTCCTGCCAGCGCTCATCTCTCTCTGCACAGGCCCAGCCCTTTTCTCTCCCACTTGCCTCCAGTTCTTTATCGATCTTCTCGTGGGCCAAGGAACGGGGGGGTTGGATTTAGGGACAGAGCCAAGCCCAGCTCCAGCCTCTGAAAGCTTCCCCCTGGCATCAGAGAGGCTGAGTCCACCGTGGTGAGATTTCCAGGCTGGGGGGACTCTCCAGCCCCTGCAGAGCTCAGCTGGGGAGGGCTCCAGGCCAGGGGGAAGCTGAGTCAGGAAAGAGAGAGGGTTCTTTGGGAATAACGGGTTGGAAAGGGACATTAAAGCCCATCTCATTCCCCCCCTGCCATGGGCAGGGACACCTTCCGCTATCCCAGGGTGCTCCAAACCCCGTCCAGCCTGGCAGTGGACACTTCCAGGGATGGAGCAGCCACAGCTTTTCTGGGAATTCCATCCCAGCCCCTTCGCACCCTCAAAGGGAAGAATTTTTTCCTAATACCCCATCTAAACCCCTCTCTGGCAGTGGAAACCATTCCCCCTTTTCCTGCCACTCCAAGCCCTTGTAAACTGTCTCTCTCCATATTTATGGTTGGCTTCTTCAGGTCCTGGAGGTCACAATGAAGTCACCCTGGAGCCTTCTTTTCTCCAGGCTGGGCAATCCCAATTCTCCCAGCCTTTCCTCATGGGAGAGCTGCCCCATCCCCTCTGATCATCTTGGAGTCCCTCCTCAAGGACCCTGAGCTGTAACCTGGCCTCCCACCACCCTGAAAATGTAAAACGTGAAAACTTTTTACACTGAAAGTTTGGGGTTTATTCCCCTCTGCCCTTTCCAAGGCGCGGTGAATTTCACGGAGCCCAGGATTTGGCTCAAACCCCACGAGTTCAGCGCAGCCCGTGGCGCTGTGGACAGCTCTGCTTTATCAGGGCAGTGTCAGGCTTCCCCCGGCTGGGACCGCTATCAGTAATTAGCACACCCCACCGAGCTGCTGCTCCACAGAAACGCTGCTTTGTCATCAAAGTACAGTAGCTTGTAACTAATTACATCCCCGCTTTATCTGGGCCCGTTCTTCCTTTTAAATACACTTAATAACTCTGCCTTTGAAGGCTCCAGGAATAAAAATAACCACTTCAAATAATCTCCTGGAGACACACGCCACATTAGGTGTAGAGCTGGAGTAGGCACCTTGGATTATCTGAGCAAAACAAGAGGCCTGGGTCCCTGCTGGGCTGCGATGGAGAGCCGGAGGTCTGGAGTGCTCTGGAGAGGCAGAGTTCGTGTTTTCCAGGAGTCCTGTGCTGACATTGGCGTTAAAGATGTGAGGAAGGACGAGGGGACTGTGCCAAAAGAGCTGTGATTTCACTGGCAGTGACTGCCCTGGGTGGAAAGACCAACAAGGGCTACAATTCAGCGCAGTCCCTCCTCCGTGACCTGAACCATCCCCTTCTCTTCCTCAGTCGTGTTTACACACTCCCAGTGGCGCTGGATTCACAGCTCTGTCTTCTGTCACCCTCTCCCTGACCCCTTCAAAAGAAGGACCAAAGAAAACATTTTGTTTCCCTGATCTTGGACGTTCCTGTGGGATGGGAAACACCTTTGCAGAAGGAAGGGCAGCTGCGCACGGTGTGGGAACCAGGATTCATGGAGCTGGAGCCGGCAAGTCTCCCCTGGTTTGTTTAAAACCCCTCTGCTGTCACCGAAGCCATTCTGCGAGGTCTGGGTGCCATAATGAGGCACTAAAATATCCCATAGGGCAGGATCAATTTTTGTTATAGCTGAGTATTTTTGGTGTGTATTTTTTATTATTACCTAATTTCTTCCTGTACAGTGAGACCATAAACTCCAACGATGCTTGGGATAGATGGGAATGTGCCAGTCCCTGGCTGCAGCTTCTGTGTCTTTGAGTCAGGGAAAAAGGGCAGGAAATTCAAAAGTAATCCATGTCAGGGCATTTACAGGAGGGAGGACCAGAGCAGAGAGAGAGGCGGGTGGCTCCTCATCCCAAAGTGATCCCAGCAAAAGGAGCAGGCAGTGCAGTGAAAATGTCATGGCTGCAAAGCACCGAGGAGAAAATCAACTCTGAGAGGCAGCAGAAGGCGAGGAGATTACGGCACTTCTAAATTAAAGGTGTTTGGGGGATTCCTGGAGGGAAGAGGCTGGGAGTTGGAAGGAATTCATTACGGAGAGAGGGGCTGCGCTGCTGAATTACCTGCACGGCCTGGGCCCATCAAATCCTGTCCTACACTGCCCTCGGAGTGCGACCGGGCTCGCTGGGGCTCCGTGGCAGCCTCTGCGTCTGCTCCCAAGTGACCTCTGGGGTCCCAAGGAGGCTCTGGGGGCAGGATGAGCACTTTCAAATCCAGCATTTCCCCCTCTCATGCCAGAACTGCAGCCCCAGGTGTGTGTGGTCCTGCCTGGGGCTCAGGCTGAGGGATGGAGCCGGGGGCAGGTGGCTGTGAGGGCATCGTTGGCTGCCAAATCGACAGCGGTGCTTTGTCTCATTTGAAATGAAAGTGCAGAGGAGGGGAGAGCTGCGAGCGTGAAGTGGAGGGACCAAGTGCCAGGATTTCACAGGACTTTGCTCTCCAAGGGCCTGTCTTTTACTCAGGGTACAATTCGGGATCAGCCCCAGAACTGGAGCATGGCTCCCTGTCTGTGGTGTGAACTGGGAGCAGCTTTAATTGAGCTATTGTGGATTTATGTCCGACCCAACCCCGCAAGAGTCACTCCACATTTGCATCTCAGCTCTGCCAGGCTGGACCATCTCCAAGATGCTTCCTTGGCTTTGCTGTATCGTTTTTCTTCAGCCATTTCAAGCGCAATTATTAATGGATACCTCTAGAGAAAATGAAATGAGTAAATTCAGAGCTTGTGGAAAATCCGAAAAGTCAGCACAGGGACTGAGCTGGGCTGACATTCCCTCTCCTTCCTGCAGCTCCTGCTCGGCCACCAGCTCTGCAAAGTTCATTCCCAGGGGTCCCTTGCTGTGGTCTTCCAAGCCTCCTCCCCTGTGGCCATGCTCCTCCTTGGCCCTGAGGGTGACAAAATCTCAGTGAGCACAAGGGAGGTGACCATGGGCTCCCCCCAGTAGCTTCCTCTCACTGCGTGAATCCTCACCTTCATCAAACCCTAAATTCTGCACCAAGTGACTTTCAGTGCCCCCAAAGATCCCCGTCCCTCACGGATTTGTCTGCTCTGTTTCGAGGGCAGGAAGAGTGAGATGTGTCTGTTCTCAGCTTCAGACAGAGCCGACGATTTGCACAATTTGCCACCAAAAAACAGAGGTTGTTTTGTCACCACTCCCATATGGTGGCTCATTCATCTGTGCCAGGACACAATTAATTCTTGGAGGCTGCTGTTTATCTGTCAGAGCGCTGTAAGGAGAAGTTTGGGCTGCATTGTTTGTTTAATCTATAGTGGCTTTTGTTTGCTTCAGAATATTCGATATCTTTTCAATTTTTTCCCTTTTTCTTATCTTACTCCTTTCTAAAGCTTGAATTCTTATAATCCACATGCTCTATTTCCTTTCGTTGCTGCTGATCAGTTATCACAGAGCCAGAGAGTCATGGAATGGTTTGGGATGAAGGGACCTTGAAGTCACCCAGTTCACCCAGTCCCACCACCTGCCGTGGGCAGGGACACCTTCCACTGTCCCAGGCTGCTCCAAGCCCTGTCCAGCCTGGCCTTGGACACTTCCAGGGATCCAGGGGCAGCCACACCTTCACAGGGAAGAATTTTTTCCTAATGCCTCATCTCCAGCTCCTCTCAGTGTGGAGCCATTCCCCCTTGTCCTGTCAGCGCAGGCTCTTGTAAATATTCCCCACAGGAGAGCCGATCCTCTCAGAGGAAGATGTGACGCTCAGCTGGGCTGGGAGGGTCCGTGAGGGCTCATCCCAACTCCTTGTCAGCAGCGGGATCAGCGGGGAGTGAAAGCCGGGGAATAAACCCTCCCCAGAGTGAGTCAGGCCTGAGTCAGTGTCTGTCTGGCTCCCGGGGACGCATCCGAGCTGAACTCCTCCCTGAGATGCCCGTGGGCAGGAACGGGCACCTGGAGCTCCGTGCACAGAGGGGATGAATCCTGCCGGGCTCCAAGGGCATGAGGAGTGATGCCGGGTGGTTTTTGCCCTTTTTCCTTTTCTGTATTTGTCACCTTCCCAGAACTTTTCCCTGCCCTTTCCCCAGCGGCAAAGACCAAAGGCATTGCAGAGCCCCGAGCCCTGGGGGGCACAGGGCCCCTCTCCTCTCTTGGTTCTTCCTGGGAACCGAGGCTGAGAACAAAACCTTCAAGGCACATTTCCATCAACGAGCACAGCTGGTGCCAAGGGTGGGGCCTCCAGAGAAGGGGCTTGACCTGAGGGGAATTGCATCCCCACTTGTCCTGAATTGGTGCTTTTGATCAATTCTGCTCATTTCCTAAACCCCATCCAACTGCATTCACCCTGTGGGGCTGGGCTTGTGTGGATATTCTTCCAGAACTGCCCCCGGAGCTCCAAGAAAAATCCACTTTGTGTGACCTCCTCGACTGAAATGATCTCGAGTTTCATTTCCAGGCTGGAAAAGCCAACAGGAGCAGCAGGCTGAAGGGGTGCAGCAGGGTGAATCTCTGCTGAGCTGCCACCAGCGCTTGGGAGAGCTGCCCAGCACCATCACCCAGCCCAGAGGCGGCACCGAGGTGTCCCAGCAGCACATCTGCCCCTCTCCACAGCAGCAAAGGGAAGCTGGAGCATCCTCAGGCTCTTCCCAGACCTTGCCAGGGGAAAACCATCCCCACACCACAGCCTGCTTCCCCCCAAAAAGCACCTCCTGCCGCTCTGGCGCCGCTGTGGTGTTTGGCAATCCCTCCAGGAGCTGTGGAAGTGCCAAGTGTCCTTGAGGCTGCATTCTCCGCAGGCAGGTAATGTTCCGCTCAGGAAAGCTCCGGCTCCGGCTGCGTTGTCCAGGTGGCAGCTGCTCCAGAGGAAACAGATGTTTTGTCACGGAATCTGAGGAGCTCTCACAGTTTTGTCAGATCCTGGGGAGCGGAGCGCTGAGGTCAGCACTGAGCTGCCACAGCCCGGGCTGCGGGGCTGATTTTATCGTGAGGAAAACGAGCATTTGTCAGTGCAGGGGAGAGTTGGGGAAAATATTCCCGGCGGGAGGGGAAGCGCTTGTGAGTGTTGGCCACTTGTGAGAGCCCTGCATGGACTCGGCTGGGACTGCAGCAGATCCCTGTTGTCAACTCCTGCTGAAGCCTGGGATGCCCTGAGGGGCTCACCTGAAGCAGAGGCTGGACAGAGCTGAGAGAATGAAAAGCAGATCAATTCATTGAAGGCCTTCAGGTGCATTCAGGGCGGTCCCAGCCCAGCCAGGGGCTGCACCCAAAATGCACAGCGGGGCACGGGTTTTTCACACTTTATCAGTTCTGGCCATTTGCAGATCGAGGTTCAATCCTCCCGTTGCAGCTCCAGGGGATGAAGTCAATCACTCCAAGTTTGCTCCCCACAATTCACTGCTGGTCACAGATCTCGGGGCCTGAGACTCTGAGGTGTCCTTGAGGTTGGGGCTTAGAGAGGAATTGTTTTGTCTGAAAACGAGAGAGCAGCAGCTCAGCACCTGTGTGGAGCCCAGAGTTACACACTGGAGAATTCCAGGATTACAGATCCATGGAAAATACAGAAGCTGAAATCCTAAGGCATCACCTGAGAGCAGTAAATGTTTGTTCCCAGAAGTTTCTTGGAAAGAGTCTCCCTGGTGGGGCCATGGCTCCCTTGGGGTGGCTGGGGACAGTGTTTTGGCGTGTGTCAGTATTTTGGGTGCCCGGCTCCTCAAATGCTGCTGCGGGGGCTGAGATGCGCAGGTGCCAGCAGGAAAAACAGGGGGACTGGGGGATTTCCACCTTCGCAGGTCCCACTCCTTCGTTTTTGGGGCTGCCTCAAGATCAGGTCACCCCTCAGTCACACCCAAGGTCCTGCAGCCACTTTTAAAATCCCAATAAAACACCCCCACGCAAGACCCACTCCCCATACCTTTGCCTGGCTGCAGAGTCAGGCTGTCTACGCGATTCCCTAATGTTTTGCTTCCAAAAGCTTAATGTCAAGACTTGGAAGTTTAACTAATTATCTGCGTGCGGATTTTGCTTAGCTCAGGTCTTTATTTCCTCCTTTGATTCCGTCTGCAGCACAGCCTTCCACGCAGGATGCTAATTCCCCTTCCAGCCAGCTCCTTTTATCCCCGAGACTCGAGTGCCAGGCACCTCGGGGCAAACTGGGTGGCCACAGGCTGGGAATAGGCAACGAGTTGTGTTCAAAGGCAGGGAAAACATTTCATCTCTTCAAAGCCAGCTGCAGTCCCAACTGCTGGGCTTTTGAGTGGCTCTCGTAAAAACTGGGGATGCTTAATTAATGAAAGTTTAAAAAACGACTGTGCGCCAAACAGCCCCGGAAGGGGTTTGGGCTCAGGTTGCCGAGCTGGGGTTGCTGTGTCCCCTCCCTGGCAGGAGGAGCTGGGAATGCCATGGATGTGGTGATTCTGCCGGGGGGTTTTCTGTCTTTGTGGGGACAATTGGCGTCATTGTTTCCAAGGGAAAAGGTGGGATTTTTCAGGGACAAGGATGCTCAGCTGAACGTTCATCCTGACCCCAACCAGGGCAGGGGTAACTCACTCAAGGAGGCCTTGCTTTCTCCCTGTGGAATCAGAACAACTTCTCAACACTGGAATGGGAAGTTTTCCATCTCATCCCAAACATTTATTGTTATAATCAGCAACTCTGGCTGTCCTTGTTCTCTGCACAAATATTCAACACCATTTAAAATCTATTTATACTTGGAAAAGTCACATTCTCCTTGAAGACAGGACTCTGCATTCTGCTGGACGGGGTGGCTGATGTTTTCTGGGATGCCATGGCTCAACCACAGTGGAATACGAGGATTTAAGCAGAGTTTCACAGCTGTTTAAAGGTGTTGTGGTTTTTATTGTCTGTTCAGGTGTCTGGCCTTGGACACTGGGATTACAATCAGCGCTGTGAGTCTGTTTCCTTGACAGGACTTCCGCTCCACAAATTTAGCAAGTTGGTTCATGAACCCATGAAAACTTTTGCATCCATGGCATTCCTACAGCTTGGAGAACTTCGTTTCTCCTTCCTTTTTCCTTTTTCTTTTGGAAAAGGCCTCTCCTTCCCTTGGTTTTGAACCTGGGTGGGGACTGAGCAGTGGGGAAAAGCAGCATCTGCTCACTTCATGTTTTCTGCACAAGCCAGGGAACAGCCCGTGAGGTCTCAGTGGGGTCTCCCAGGGCACCTGGGGTGCCCAACAGCACCCAAACGCTCCTGTCTGTGCTGCAGCCACCCCCAGAGCCCTGACCTGGGACTCTTGGAGGGACAGAGAAGGCAACGAGCACCCGGATTGCTCCCAGGAGAGAAGAGCAGCAGCCCCAGCCCAGGCAGGCTGATCTTTATGAGAAATGTTATTTAAATTGCCGTGTTTCAGCTGCTGTGGGAGCTGCACACCTCAGCCTGACGTGCTAAATATACCTGACTAATTGCCTTGCTCTTTACACACACCAGAGGCTGGTGCGGCGTTAAATACACCAGGAACATTAATTCCTTGAGGTTTTGGGGTTTATCGAAATATTCCAGTTCTTAATGACTCCTCTGCTTGGGACCAGGCTGGACCTGATTGCAGCTCGTGGTTTTCTCCCCCCACGGCACGGCAGAGGTGTCCCAGTGTTTCTGTTTAAGCCCAACGCGCTCGTACAGAGCAGCACCGGTGGCCTGGAGGAGTGAACACCTCGTGGGACGATTTAGCGCTGCTGTTTCTCTGTAGGGCTGCGTTATCTGAAGGCTGCAGCTGGGATGGCTCCGTGCAGAGGCAGCAGCAGCTCCCCCAAAGCGCAGTTTGCAGCCTGAGCAGGCAATCAGCCCCCGCTGCCAGGGCACAAACCCAGACCATCTCCAGGTCACAGCTGGACTCGCTTCAGGAAGCACCAGGGCTGGAACCAAGGCCCAATTTCTGGTTGATCAGCTCAGCTGCAAGGCTGGAGCAGCTGGGCTGGAGCTGCTGCTTTCAGGCAGCACAGCATTCACCCAAAGAGGGAATTTGTTCCAGAAACCCTCCCTGCCGTGGGTTCTGAAGGGAGCGTGGCTCGGAGAACTTTCATTTCCTGGGCCTCTGTGTGGACAGGACTCAAAGGGGCTTTCAAAGCAGGGCTGGGAACTTCTCCAGTGTTCTTTTAAAAATGCCATCAGGAAAGAAAACCTGGAACAGCTCTTCTTTCTTGTGGGAGCAACCATATATTGAGGATAATCACAGAATCATGGAATGTCCTGAGCTGGAAGGGATAAAGGATCATCGAGTCCAACTCCTGGCCCTGCACAGATACCCCAAAATCCTTTCCTGTGCATCCCTGGGAGCGTTGGCCAAATGCTCCTAGATCTCAGGCAGCCTTGGGGCCGTGCCCATTCCCTGGGGAGCCTGGGCAGTGCCCAGCACCCTCTGGGGAAAAAACCGTTCCCTGATCTCCACCCTAACCCTCCCCTGGCACAGCTTCACAATTCCAGCCCCTATCACCAACTCGAAGCCATGTGGGAGCTTCACTCCGAGTAGGAAAACAACCCTTCAGCTCCAAATATCCTGTTTTTTATGGAGAGCCTCTTCCTTTTTTTACAGCCCTGTTTGTTTTTGCTGTAAAAGCTGGTGCAGCACCTGGCACAGCAGCGCGAGCTCCACACGCCGGGTTCAGCCAAGCCCTCTGCTCCCTTCCAGTGCCGCAGTACTCTGGGAGCTGTGCCCTGGGGCTGCGAGGAGCCTTCTGCCATGGGATAGAACTGGTGGAGTCCCAAAAACTCATCCCTAGGACAGGCTGCCATCAGCCTCTGGATCACCTCTCATCTGCAGCACCTCGTCCCCTTGGCAGCCGCCTTTAAACAACCGATTCCTCCAGGCAGTTTCGGGTCTGCTCCCTTCCCTGGATGCGTTTGCGAAGGAAAACACAACAGCAATCACCAGGCAACACATTGTTGTATTATTCATGCCCTGTACTTGAGAGTGATTGAGGTGGGGAAAGGGAGGAGAAAAAACCCTGCAAAATTCATTACGGCCTCAACACCACGGCCCCTCGCGGGATTTGGGATATTGTGGCTTTAATCGGAGCTAATGGGCCCCTGCTGCTCCAGAGGTGGCTTGGAGTGGATGGAATGGCTGCAGTTCCTGCGGGGCGGGTCAGGATCCATGTCCCTGGCACAGGTGAGACACAGGAGGAGCCCTGGGGTGAGCTCCAGCCGTGCCACACCGCCCGAGGCCTCAGTGTCACTCCACACTCGCCGCGTCGTGTCTGCTGAGGACACCGAGCGTGGCACAGAGGTTTTCCAGGTTTTCCTGCAGGGCCTGCCACGTTTCGCCCCTGGCAGCAGCGGCTGCTGCAATCCTTCAGTGGAAGCACACAGGAATTGCTGTAGCCTGGTTTAGCAGGGACACAGCACAAGCACTGCCGGCTCAGATTCAGTTGTTGGATGGCGTTTGGAGCATTACTTTGATTTTCAGAGCAGACAACATCGGTGTTTCCATGGTCTGCAGATAGGGAAGGTGATGCCAATCTATCCCAGGAATTTATAGGCTCCATTAGCACCGGAGCTGATATCCCATGTGTTTATCCTTGCACTGCCTATTGATTATTGAGAAGAGTTGTTTTTCTGCTTTGCAGGATGTGGGGAGAGGGGAAAGTCAATGCAGACTTTTCAGTGCCTTCTCAATGAGGAGCTTAAGGTGGAGCCCCACTCCTGCATCTTCCAGAGCCCTCTGGATATGGAATCATCCTCCTCCTGCATGGGAATCACTGTGGAATCACTGAATCTTTAGGTGCAGACCCCACGGTCTCAAAGAACAGAAATTGTTTTCCTGGGGCTTTTTTCCAGAAGCACTGCCCTTTAAAAGGGCCCCTCTATGGCTTCCCCATTATTTTCCCATTTGCCAGCCTGGCTGACACCAGTTTTGGTGTGACACCCCACAAACGCAGAGGAATCTTCAGTTTTCCAGGTCTGGGCTCCTCAGGACAGCAGGGACAGGGAGCTCCTGGAGGAAGGGCCTGGAGCATCTCCATGCCCAGGAAAGGCTGAGGGAGCTGGGGCTGAGGAGATGCTGAGGGCGGCCCTGAGCCCTGCGTGTCCCTGGCTGCAGGGAGGGGCAGAGCAGGGCCCGGGCTCTGCTCCGGGGGCCCAGCAATGGCACCAGAGGAACGGGCAGGGACTGAGCCCAGGGAGCTCCACCTGGGGATGAGGAAGTGGAACAGAGACCATGGAGGGTGCGGAGCCTCCTCCCTGGAGATATTCCAGACCCCTCTGGACACCATCCCGTGCCCTGTGCTCTGGGATGGCCCTGCTGGAGCAGGGAGGTGGCACCAGATGAGCCTCTGTGATCCCTCCCAGCCTGAGCCAGTCTGGGATTCTGGGATTTCGCACAGGACACTGCAGGAGA
This sequence comes from Dasyornis broadbenti, assembly GCA_013397935.1. NCBI lineage: Eukaryota > Metazoa > Chordata > Aves > Passeriformes > Dasyornithidae > Dasyornis > Dasyornis broadbenti. The sequence goes on from VZRN01005389.1 coordinate 63,636, forward strand.
TGCCCTTGTAGCCCCAGCGGAGCTGGCTCTGCCGTCTCCAAAGCAGCATTGGCAGTGAAGTGCCTGCTGGAGCCCATAAAGCTCGACAGTAAGTAAAGGATGAGAAGGCTGAGCTGATACAGTCTAATTAACTTCCGCTCAGGCTCTTTGTTTGCTGTGCTCAAGCCTGGTTTCTTCCAGATTTAAATTGATTATGAAAATCAGCACAATGACAAAACGCTGCTTTTGAAATCAGACTTTTCACAGTAAATGGTTATTTGTTTTCCTGCTCAAAAATATTGGCTTATCCCCAGTGATAGAATTCTCTCTCTCTCCTCTTCCACCTTCACTCCTGCCTGATTTGTGTGTGTAGTTTAATTAAAATCATACAGTCCTTCCACAGCTTGGTCCGTCTCTGCAGCTAGCCTTGTATTTGATTTATACACAGCATTCCAGTGAAACTGCCTGGAAAAATTAAATAGACATGAATCAACTTGCCGCAGGCTTTTGAAATCCAGCATTTCACAGCCAACTCCCCATGGACATCTCCTTTCAGCCTGGTGCAGGAGAAATGTTCCTGTGAGCACGGAGGGACACGGGGAAAGCGCAGTCATTACGTTTGGGGGTTATAATTGGAGCTGCTTGCCAAATCACAGCTCAGGAGCCAGGAAGGCCTTGGACTCACTCCTTATGATTATATGATTATGAAAAGAATTTTAAAAAAATAAAAAAAAAAGAGAGAGAGAAAAGCAAAACTACTTGGGTTATTAGACTTCGGGGTTTTTTGGCTTGGCCTCTGGAATGAGTCTAAGCCAGTGGTAAATGTTTGTAACAACAGTTTCAGCCTGAGTGTGTTTGATGGAGCTGCTGTAAATGCTGGTTCTGTCTCTATCTTATCTGGAGGTGTGAGCTCTTAGCTCATAGACAGAGAATTATTCTTAGCTGAGCTGCAGCTCCCGTTGGAGGCTTCGCACATCACAAACAAAGTTAACTCCTTATCAGCACCTCCTCTGCTTTTATCAGCGTGACTTCCAACAGGGCAAAACAAGGCGCTGCTGCGCAGGAGAAACCTGAAAGGCTGCTGCTGCCATTCCAGAGTCACGTATCTGGAGCGTAGGAGAGCGCGGAATAACTCCTCGGAGCCGAGGCTGTGGAGCAGCCCTCTCAGGACTGAGGATGGATATCCAAAAGGGACAGGCTGTTCCCTGCCTTTCAGAGCCCCCCAGCCTGGCCTGCTCCCTGCAGCAGCAGCGAGGCTGGTGTTGAATTTCCAAGAGGGCGAGCAGAAAAGGAAGGAAATTCCTTTGTAGCCGCCGGGCTGTCCGCTGGGAGCCCAGACTCCCTGCACAGCCGTGCGTGGAGCGGAGCATTCCGCTCGGAGCGGAGCCGAACCGCGGAGCGGCTGGGATGCTGCTCATCCCTCCTGCCTCGTGCTGGATGGGAGTTAATCAAGAATTGCCAGCCTTGTGGAAGACAAAGACAGCCCGCTGTGGGATTTGGGCTCAGCTGTGTCCTTTCAATAATTTATAATAAGTCTGGGGCTCTAATAACCTAATCGCAAGGATTTGGGGAAGGAGGCGATGAATTTGTTTGTTTCCTCCCGGCCACAGGTGATATGAAAGTGAAGAAAGGAAAATTAATCCCCTTTTCTGATTTGTCTCATAAAAGATATGCAAATAGTGCGAGGGGCTGCTCAAAACACCGCTGATTGCTGGAGTGCCACGGGTGAATACCAAAGCAGTGCCTTGGAAAGCGAGGCTGTGGTGGCTCAGGGGTGCCAGGGGGGTCTCTGCTGGCTGATACCAAAGTGCTGCAGGTTGGAATCATCCATGGGGTCAAGTCTGTTGATCCCACCAGAAGAATTTGGCTGAGGGATGCAGGGGGTGGCCTTGGTCAGGCCGGGTGAGGCAGGCTGGCATGTTCAACACAAGCAGAGGAGAGCTGAGCTCCACGGGGAAGAGCGGAACGACGCTGGAAGCAGCAGGAGGTGCAGTATTGGGCCCAGAGATGTTCACTGGGCTGGAGAGATTCCATGTGTGAGCTCAGCTGTGGGAATTCCTCCTCTGTGCCGGCTGCTGGTGCGAGTGGGAGGTGGCAGAGCTGAGGGTGTCTCCGTGGGGTTCTGCAGATGGAAGGCAGCAGCTTGAGCTGGAGGGGAGCTGGGGGAGCTCAGGCTGTGGGGTCCAGTGGGAGGGAGGAACTGGGCTTGGAAACAGGTTTTCATGGCTCCAGGGCCTCCCTCCTGTGCTGCACGGCTGCTCCAAGCACGGGGACTTGTATTGCACCGTCTGTGTGCATGAGAAACCTGAGAGAAAGGTAAAATTGTGGAGGAGTAGGAATCACAGAATTCCAGAGTGGTTTGGGTTGGAAGAAACCTCAAAGCCCATCCAGTCCCACCCTTACCATGGGCAGGGACACCTTCCACTGTCCCAGGCTGCTCCAAGCCCTGTCCAACCTGGCCTGGGACACTTCCAGGGGTCCAGGGGCAGCCACAGCTTCTCTGGGCACCCTGTGCCAGGAACAGGAAGGCCTGGAAGAGGCAACAGGGAGCTGTGCAGAGGAGGAACACACCAGGGATGTGTTGGTGGATCTCAAACTGGAGAGCACATGGGTGAAGGCTCTGAGTGGGATCCTGGCTGTGTGGGGTGTGCAGCGGCATGTTTGGGACGTGGGTGCCAACCATCCCTGCCTCCCTGACCTCCGGAAATCCTGCTGCGTGGGAGACAGCCTGTCATCTCATGTTTGCAAGTGCTTTTCAATTTAATACATTTTAATCAGAAAATTAATCAGGAAACACCAGTTCAGCAAGATAATTGAACAATGAAGAGACACGATAATTACTGTTTAGTCTAATTAACTTTGTTAAGTCTTTATTGGGAACAGAGACTTCCTGAGTGAAACTTATTAAATGGCTCTCCCTGGAAAACAGAATCCCCATCAAAAGGGCTTTGTTCCTCACACTGTTGGTTTGGAGCTGGGTGCTGTCTTTAAACCGTGATTAGGGAAGCCAGCAGGTGGGTTCTGAGAAAACTCTGAGTTACCTTTCAGGCCCTTCTCCTTCATCCTCAGTTCATTTGCATCTCTTCAATGCAGGGTTCTCCTCCTCGCTGCTTCCCAGGTGGGCAGGGTTTGATTGGCAACAAAACCCACGGGGCTGTGCAGCCCCACGGTGCTGCATCCTGGTGCATCCACACTTGGCTGTGTTGCCATCTCTCATCCTCAGGTGTGTGGAGAATGGACAGGTGAGGGGGGATGATGAAGGGCTGAGGGCTTTGTCTGCTGAGATAAAGAGATCTCACGATATCAAATATCAAAATATCCAAACCTTTGGGAGGGCTCTGTCAGGAGGGAGCAGCTGGGAGAGCCCGGTTTGAGGGGTGCATTGAGGGGATCTGCGGGTTGGGATAACCCGGGGCAAGGCCAGGGCTGCACGGGGGAGGCGTCAGGGTATTTGGGCACTGCCAGCACCACGATGCTGCCACGGAATATTCACACTGGGCCAGAAAATTAAACCTCAGTGAAAAGCCCCCAGGAATCAAACCTGGCTCCAGGAATCAAACCTGGCTCCAGAAATCAAACCTGGCTCCAGGAATCAAACCTGGCTCCAGATATCAAACCTGGCTCCAGGAACCAAACCTGCCTTCATGCCTATTGTGCTCCTCAGCACTGACCTCTGTCCTTGCAGGCTCTGGCAGGACTCAAATAAATAATCCATGTTGATTGAGGAATATTAATGGCATCAGGAGCTGCGTCTGCCTGGACAGGAATTAGCATGAAAGAGCCGCTCTGTCTGGGCTGGTGTCTCCTCTGCTTTTGCTTGGCTTTGCTTTCCTGTAAGGGCCTAGCATGAAATATTTATCGTTTCAGAATGAAGGATTAAACATAAATATTGAAATGAACTTGATTGGCTTTTGATCTGCTGAGAGAGCCCTTTGGCTGGCCCTGCTCCAGCCAGAGCTGCCCCACCGGTAGCTCATGCATTATTCATGGTGGGACAGGTCAGGAAGAGGAGAGAGCTCGGGATATCGACCCGGAGGGATGTGATTTAATAATCCCTGGCTCCTGGGGTTATCCGCTCCAGGCAGTGAGCTGGGAACCAGGGGAAAGTCGGGAGCTCAGGCTTTGCTCTCGGTTTCAGCCATGGCAAACCTGAGACATCCTTTCCTCGCCGGGGACGTGCACCCCTGGGCAGAATCCAGCTTCCCTGGGGACGCAGTGCCTGGAACACGCTGTAGCCCCGGGGCTGTTGGAGGTGAGGCTGCTGTGTTTGCTGTCAGCGCCTCCTGTAACCACAGAGATGCTCCTACAGCAGAGCAGGTCTGCCTTTTCCAAGCCCCAGGTATTTGAATGAGCAGTTCTGCAGGACAAAAACGTTCTGAGTCAGCGTTTTGCTGCCTCTGTGGTTCTCCCAAGCTCGGGGAGTGTCTCAGACTGTACCCAGCGCACTCTGCCTCACTTCAGGCCTCAATGTTTTCATTACAAGGGTACAGGATGGCTCCCCACAAATCCTGCTAGCCCCCATGGTTCATTCATGGAACTCAGAGCCTGAGAGTTTTGAGTTCCTTGTCGGCAAGTGGCGCTGTAATTGAATTTATAATTTATTTGGTCCAGTTTGTAATTAAAGGAACTTCTCTCCCACACATCGTGGTTGGGTTTTTCCACCCAGAGCAGCCCCAAAGGGTTCAGCCCCAAAGCACAGGGGAGACAACTCATTACTCCTCTTTTTCCTGGGTCACCCAGTGCCAGGCATGGTTTTGTTGTGTGCAATCACGACTCGAGACTGTTGGGAGAGAACATTCTGGAGAGCGCAGTCACCAGCATTGCCTGCTCCTTTATTTCCGTCTTTCTCCTCTCTCCCAGTTAATTACTGAGCAAACTCTGCTGGTTCCTCCGGGATCTGGCAGGATCCTTTCACCAGGGATAGGCAATGAATGGTTTTTCTAGGGGGGCGACTCTTGAGGAACCTCCTGATTTAATTTTTCCCTCCCATCCTCTCCCACAGCGTCACACAGAAAATAAAATTGCTGGAGCCTTAAAGCACTTCCCCGGCTGCACCAGAGAGTTAATTGTTATTTAAGAGGGACAATTGGGCAAGGTTAAAAGCTGTGAAAGAAAAGAGGGGAAAAAATAAAAAAGTTAAAATTGCGAAAAGTGGGAGAAGGAGAAAGATATTTTTCTACAGCGTGGTTTTATCCAGAGCAGCATTTGCAGTTTCAAGGTGGAAGACAAGTAGAATGATCCTTTCTCATTTCCTTTTCCTGCAACCATTCCAGGACAAGGAAATTGCTCTTTTCTCCTTCAGAAGGACAGATAGGAAGCGGTGACCCTGCTGGTTTTGTTTCAGCCCCGTTTGGTGGCCACACAAATGGTTTGACTCACTGTGCCTTGAAGAAATACACCGCCAACCTTTGTGGCGCTCTGCAAATCACATCCTAAAGCTCTTCTGTGCTGCGCTGCCCTAAAAAGTCAAATCCCTGTGGCAGCAAACCCCATCTGTCTTGTGGCTGAACCGCAAAGGGCCCAGCACGCGGGATTCCAGAGCCTGGTGGAAAGGGCAGGCAACTCCCCAGGCACCAGCACAGAGCGAGTAATTAAGAATATCATAAAGTCCTAATGGGGGCTTCAGCTGCTTCTGCAGGGTGGTTTTGCCCCTGCAGACAGCGATCGTTTGGCTGTGCTTGGAAAATCCCGAAGACAAAGGCAGTGATGACAAAGTTGTGCTGGGTATGCTGAGCCATCCCCTCCTTGTCCCCAGCCCAGAGCTCTGAGTGCCACCTCCAGGCCTTCCTTGGACACCTCCAGGGGTGGGCACTCCAAACCTCCCTGGGCAGTTCCAATGCCTGACCGCCCTTTCCATGAGGGAATTCCTCCTGGTGTCCACCCTGATCCTCCCCTGGCCCAGCCTGAGGCCGTTCCCTCTCCTCCTGTCCCTGTTCCCTGGGAGCAGAGCCTGACCCCCCCGGCTGCCCCCTCCTGTCAGGAGCTGTGCAGAGCCACAGGGTTCCTCCTGACCCCCCTTTGCTCCAGGCTGAGCCCTTTCCCAGCTCCACCAGCCACTCCTGGTGCTCCAGCCCCTTCCCAGCTCTGTTCCCTTCCCTGGACACGCTCCAGCCCCTCCATCTCTCCTCCATGAGAGGCCACAACTGGGCCCAGCTCTCATTCCCCGCTCCCCTCACGGATGCAGAGCTGAAGTGCTGTGTGAGTTCACAGACCTTGCTCAAGCACAGAGCATGGGAATATTTTTACCAACAAAGGCTGCTCCTTCCTGAACTCCCAAACCTTTGTGTTGATGCAGTGGCAGGGGAGATTTACCTCACCTCGCTGTTCAGAGCCACAAATACCTTCCCTGCTCCGTGGGCAGCGAGTCCCAGGCTCCTGAAGAAGCTGCCCCATGCTGCTCAGCTTTATCCCTGCCCTGCAAACAGCTTCTGCACAGCTCCTTGGGCAGCCTTTTTCTTCTGTCATAAACCCCCAATTCTGTGCCTCCAGCGCTCACCTCCACACGTGATTTCCCTCTCTGAAACAGGCAGAATGTTAAATAAATGCTTGTTGGGCATTAAAGCCGTGTTTACTGCTCTGGAACAGGCACAGAACCTGCTCTGCAGAGTTGTCACCGTGTAAACAGAGCACGATAAGCAGCTGGGAGTGAAAAGCTTCAGGATGTATGGAAAGCTGTAATTTGCTGATTACCAGGGCTTGATTGCGGCTCTATTGCGATTTCTGCTCCCAAGCATCCCCAGAAACCTGACCCTTCTCCAAAGGAGCGAGAGGAGAGGAAGATGCTGGAAATGCAGGAGAATGACCTGGAGCTGGAGGAGTTTTGACGCCTTGGATTGGTTTTGGTGGAGATGGGGCTGTGCTGGTGTGGTCGGTGTCTCTCCCATCAGCTTTGTACCCGCTGAGAATCTGCTGAGCTCAAACTCATGGAAAGCCACCAAAACCGTGCTGGTTTTTCTATCCTCACCAGTTTTCCATTGCTAATTTGTTGGAGTTCCTCAGGAAGCCACTCTTTTCCTTCTGCGCTTTGCCTTTCAGCGTTGTTGGCGTTTCCCGGTGCTGATGCTCAGAACCTGGTGCACATCAAGCTGTGGTTTTCCTGAGGCTTCCATGGAGCTCTGCAGAATGGATTTATGTTCCAATCCCATTGAACTCTTTCTCTGACAGGATTTCTGTAGGGTGCAGGTTTGGTTTTGCATGAACAACCCCTTCACCCAAAGGTGTCTTCAGACTCTACCGGTCTTTATTTTAAATTATGCCTCTGTTTGGGGGGGGAAACAAAAAAGAGAAGGAAAAGAAAAAAAAAAAAAGAAAGGGGAGTCAGGAACATAAATTAAGCCTTCAAATGCATGTGCAGTTCTCTGTGACACAAACTTTGCTCTTGGGGTTTATGATGCTAATAAAATACTATTCACTGCTAACAGCTCTTTCCTTCCTGGCCTTGCAAACAGAGACAAATAAGTGCCTGTATTGAAGGAGTTCACATTTTATGTCTCTTTGCATCAATATGGCCCTGCTTTATTGACATTTTTAGGTAGAAACTGGCTGGTCATGTCTGAACTATATTAACTATTATTTATTATTTGGGCTGAGGACCCGAGCCCTCCTTGTTCTAGGCGGTTGTACATACAAATCAATACTATTTGTATCCCAAAGAGCCTCTAAATATTACCAGAGACAAGAACTAAGTGAGATAAAAAGTGCAAGAAGCAGCGAGGTGGTTTGTGTGGGAGGTGCTGGGGAACAGCACGAGCGGCCACGGCAAGCGCCGGCCTTGGGCTGTGACGGAGAAACATTGCCGGGGTTTGTGGAAGCTTCCTGTGCGTGGAGAAGTGGTCCAGGGGCTCCTGCTGGACAATCTGACCCGCAGATTAACGAGGAAAGCCCAGGAAATGATCCCACTGTGCCCCAAAAGAACCGCTTCACCCATGGGCTTGGGTTTCGCTGAGGGCCTGCACTGTCCCCAGTGTGCTCTGACTTCATCCACCAGGTGCTCACAAGGGAAATGGTTTGAAGTGGTCAGCGATGATAATTCTGTGTCATCTGCAAGATGAATCATGTAAGGAGCTGCCTGAGCAGGGCAGCGTGAATTCAGGCCAGCTCCTGGACACGAGCCCTGGCTGGAGCCCTGGGAATTCCAGGGCAGCTCTTCCAGGTGGGATGTTTGTTTTCTGTTGGGAGATCTGGAGTGGTCTGGTCGGGAAGAGAGTGATGGTGATTTGATCCTGGTGCTTTGGTACTTCTTTAAGGGCATCCAGGTCCAAGTGAGTCCCAGACAATTTTCCAGGAGAGAGCAGAGTGGCAGGAGTGAAGCCCCTTGTCTGACAAGATGTGGTTTTAAAGACGTTCCTCTGGAATTTCCATTTGAATTTGTGATCGCTCTAATCCAACACAACTTCACGTGACTTTGGCATAAATATAACAATTCTTTCCTCTTGTTTTCTTGCCCAGCTTTTTGCTGGACACTGATAAATGCCCTGTCTGACCCAGAGAATCATGCATGGAGCTGTTTGGGGAAACCACAGCAGAAACCCAGAGCAGAACCCAGCCCTCAAAATTGGATTAACCTTTAGGGAGAACTCCTAAGGAAGTGGTTTGTCCCCTTCAGGGCAGCCTGTGAAGCACTGTCAGTGTGACTTGGCTGTTGAAGCGTTTGTCACGCGGACAAGGAAGAGTCGAATTCAGTTCTCAGAGTGCAGGGAGAGGAGCCTCTCCCGAAGGAAGAACCTGTGCAAGATCTGCCTTCCCACCTTGTTGACTTCCCTGGATTTCACCTCGGTGCTGCTCTGATGGGAACAGCCCCAGCCCCACTGAGAGTCCCCAAAAAGGGAGGCTTGAGTCAGCCTGGAGTGTGTGATTTCCTCATGCCATGGAAATCTCTGTGCTTAATTTCCCAGCTTTTTAGGACCTGGACTAGTTTCTAAAAATAGACCTTTATTCCTCATGTTCACTTTCTAAAGGACAATGACAGAAGAGAGAGGGAGGGAGAAAATGCCATAAACTGGGACATTTTGTTATCACATTCACTGCACATCTGGGAGCTCTTTTGGTTCCTAATTGCTGCCTAATGCTGCTCACGAGCTGCAGCCTCGTGCACGGCCCCTCGGAAGCTGTTGGGATGTTGTGGCCCCTGCTCTGCAAATTGAGCGTGACCTCCTGGCCAGGTGTTCAGCTCTGAGAGGGGAGCTCTGCGCTCCTTCTCTTTGCTCCTTGAGATTCTGGCCAGGCCATGAGGTTTGGAGGCCCTAAAAGCCTCATTGCTCCCAAGTTCCCGTCTAAGGGAGGGAAGTGCACTGGGTGGATCCCAAAGATAATTCTGTGGTGAGGTTGAACACTTGGTGCTCTGCAGAGCCGACACTGGGAACTGGGGGGAATTTCTTTCCATGCCTGGATTTTCTCCCCAGTAATTTACACAAAAGTAGAGAAATTATTCAATTTTTTTTTTTTATTTAAGGAAGGAAATCCAGGCATGGAAATGAATCCAGCAACCTGGATGTGACTAAGAAACAGCCCCTGTGCAATGTTTTCCCTTTCTCTTCTCTCACCAAAATTGAAAAAAGCTCCACAACTCAAAACCTTTCGTTGAATCTCCTGACTCTTTCAAACGCCTTTAAAACCAGAACTTTTAGGGGGGAAGCCTAGTTAAGATGCTTCCCTACCTTTCCTTGGGATTGTGTTTGTCTCAATTGGAAAATCCCAAAACTCTGGGGAGCCCCATCCCAAGGGTGTGACAGGCAGGGTGGTGCTGGGGATGGCTGGATGCAGCTCCCAGGGAAACACGGAATGTTTGGGACATCCCGTGGCAGATAACGGATGAGCGCAGGATTAAAGCAAAGATGATTGAGTAAACTTCTGCCGTCTCCACCTGGAAGTGGTGCCTGTCCACGCCACATGGTGAAGGTGATAAATTGTAGTGAATTTGTGTTCTGGAGCCATCAAATTTCCTCCACGTCTTTCTTAACCTTGGGACAAATTAAATCAAGCTCTGCTGTGAAGCCTAAAGACATAAAATTTGTTAGCTGTAACAGCATATCCTGCCAAGCAGGCAGAACTCCCTGGTATTAATTACTTTATTCTCTAAGTTAAATAAATGATGTGATATCTGGATTCAGGGGGAAGCCACCCAGGAGTATATAAAGGATGTGAAGATTTTCCTGTCAATGAACATCCCAACTCTGTTGCTAATTTGCTGTGGAGGGAAATAATCGGTTCCAAAGTGCCTCCACTCCTGAGCGAAATCCTGCCCAACAGGAGCATCGTTAACAGGACCCCTGGAACGGTGCATCCCAGTGGTGCTGGGATATTTCACTGTACAGAGTCCTTCCAGAGGGTGAAATCCTGTGGAGAAAGGGAGAAAGATGCTGTGGTAGAGGAATACAGTGCTGGGATGTGTGCCGGGTGCTGGGCTGGCTGCTGGGGATCCCTCTTCCCATTCATTTTCCTCTTCCGGGATAAACACCATCCCAACCTGCGGATTCCTTGGCTCTGCTCCCCAGCTGCTGTTGGTTTCCCTCAGCCCTGAGAGCACAAATCAATGCGTGACCATCTCCTCCTCCGCCCCACATGAACCCAGCTGGGTCCAAAGCCCCTCACACACAGGGTAAAGTCACCCCCGTTGCTCTGGCTGTGGACTGGAGATCTCTGCTCTGAGATTTCTGAGTTTCTCCCTACGAAAATTGTCTGGCAAAGAGACCCAAACCCAGCTGATGCTGAATCCACACTCCCAGGCTCTTCATTGATTCATTACCCCATTGAAAAAAAAAAAGCCACACATTATTTTGAATTCAAATTTGCCTGCCTTTAATTTCCACTAAGAGATTCTCTCTCCGCTCATCTCTGCCAGATTAAAGAGCCCTCAGTATCTGATAGTTTCTTCCTGTGAAAGTGTTTGTGCACTATAATCAAATTACCTTTTGAATTTCTTCCTGATAAAGTTTAAAGGGATTAATGTTTTCACTGTCTCCCTTCCGAAGCTGTTTACTTCCACGAGCCTGAGTCACTCACAGGCCTTCCCAGCACCCCCTCTCCAGATTTGTGCCTTGCGAGGATGCACAGACACTGCACACAGGGCATAAACTGAGCTCGGAAACAGCCGCGGGGCTTGGCTCAGCTCCTGTCCTGATTCCCCACCCTGGCTCAGGAGCAATCCTGGGACATCACACCAGTGAGGCAGAGAACCCACACCTCGTTGTGGGGGGAAACCTGTCAGAAGCAGTTGTGGCATTGGAAACCAAATTTCAGGTGCAGCAACACCTTTCAGATGCAAAGCTGCTGTCACTGGGTGTGGGGAAAGCAGGCAGAGAGCTCCTCACACGTCCTGGTTTGAAATGCTTTCTCACTGTTCCCATGGCTCGGTTCAACTTCCATCTGTCATTCCTTCCCTTTCTGGTGGAAGATGGAGAACAGCTACTGGGGAGAAGGTGCTAAATGGGCGTCTGATTTATTATCTTCATTATTTCTTTACTGAAGCAGCTGTGTTTGGCATTACCCTGTGGGGGATGTTGGTATTCCGTCTCTGAGATCAGTCCTGCACCAGGAGCTGGATGTTTCTTCTCCCATTTCCTGGGATGGCCACTTTGTCCAGCTCATTAAATCCAAAGCAAAGCTTTCAGAGCTCTTTAAGAACTACTTTTTTTATGAAGACCATATTAAAAGGACTAAGAACTGGGGCTATTTTTAGAAAAGACTGAGTATTAAAATGCAGCAAAGGCAGGAGGCGAGGTGGACAGGGAGGCTGTTCTTGCAGCTCGAGGCTCAGCTCATTAGCACGTCCTGCCCTGAGCACTGCTGCACCCTTGCTCTGCTGTTAAACTTAATTTATACTGGGGAAAAAAAGCAGGGGAGAATTAAAAAAAAAAAAAAAAATATGCAAAATCTCAATCCTGCCAGATGCTGAATGCTTCCTTGGGAAGCACGGAGTTGGCAGGAGTTGGAGCTGCTCAGCCCCTCTCAAACACTCCTCTTCCTCCTCCTTTACTGTCAGCTCATCTGCAGAGCTGGCCATAAAACAGGCAGGAGATTCCAATAAAACGAAACCATTTCCAAGGGTTACGATACGGATATTTCACTGTACAGAGTCCTTCCAGAGGGTGAAATCCTGTGGAGAAAGGGAGAAAGATGCTCTGGAAGAGGGATACAGAGCTCCTGCAGCCAGAGGGGTGGAGGGGAGGGATGGTGGAGGGGACAGTGAGCCCAGGGTGGGCAGCTGGGACAGGTCCCTGCGGTGCTGTGCCGTGGGACAGCATCATTTGTGGGGAACAGGCTCTGGGAGGAGCGTTCAGACCTTAAATCCTCCCCCAAATTACTGCCACACGCCCTGGCTCAGCACTCGCTGGCCTTATTTATCGCCCAGGCAGCAGACGGCGTCTCCGAGGAGCTTTGGGAGCTGCGAGTAAACTGCAGGTACAAAATGTTGCAGCACATTCCAGGTGATGGGGAAGGGAGGGGGCGGGCGCTGCCAGCTCCCTCTGGAGCTGCCTGGGAAGAGGTGATCTTCCAAAGGGTTCTTGGTGTCTCAGGCGGCCTTGAGAGGGGCCCCAGGAAATGGGTGCCAGGTTCCGCTGGTCCCAGGAGCTGGAATGGGATGATCCTGGTGGGTCCCTTCCCGTCCGGGATGTTTGATGATTCCTGGGGATACGTGGCTGAGGAGTGCCCAGCTCCGAAGGGAATGGGACGTGGGGGTAAAAACCACTTCTGGCCTGAATCTGCCTTCTACTCCAGCTGCGATCCAGCTGTGGAACACGGCCTTGGTCCTTGCTGTAAGCTCAAATCCCAATCAATGGAATTAATGAACGGTAACAGAAGCAGCTCAGAGCCGTACCCTGAAGTGGCTCAGGTGTGTGGGTGCTCCAGCAGCCCCAGGCCACGGGATCCCAGCGCAGGGATTTGCATGCGGGCTGGAAAACAGCCGGGACCCACCGAGGAATGAGCAGAGGCTCATTCCCTGCCTGTGCAGGACTGCCAGGGAAGGAAAGCCTGGAGCTCCAGGGAATGCAGTCACAGCCGAGGGGGGCTGAATCAGGAGGATCATTTCCATATTAAACAAGAGAGCCGAGCAGCAGGATGAGTTTGAGAGAGTCCCGCAGTCCTTCAGGAGGCACCTCGTGCCCATAAACAGGCGCCCCCCCTCTCTCCAGAAGCCATAAAACCCCTCGGTAACGAGCGTCGTGCCAACCATAAACCTGTTGTTTCCATTCCGTGTGATTTACGGAGCTGGTGGGAAAGGTGGGGCTGCTCTTTTATTGGGATGATCAAATGTTTGCAGAGGGAAAATACAATCTGCATTCCTCCAAGGCGGCTTTTATACAGTGAATCACGAATACATTTCCTTTCCCATTAGCAGTTTAACATCGTAGGACACAGAAACACTTCTTCAAAGTGAGTTTCTTTTTTAAGTAGTGTGAAGTCCTGGCTGTGGGGGAGGGAACGCAAGAGCCTTTGTAGCCATGGGAAAGCTGGGCCAGAACCTCCACAGAGCAGCGTTTTCCTGCTCTGGGCACCTGTGAGAGAGATAAATCACCTGTCCTGCCCTCGTGAGGTGCTGCCCACGTGCCCGGGCAGTCGAGCAGCCTCAGCATGTACAGGACAGCTGAGGAAAGAGGACTTTGGTCCAGAGAGAAAAGAGGATGAAGGAAAACAAATCCTTTGAGTCTCTCATGTGCTGGATCAGCCAGGCACACGCAGAGAGGAGATAAATGATGCATGGGGCCGGGGTGGATTTAGCCTGGCATTACCTGGCCATTTCTCTGTGTTAAACACTTTCCCCCGTTTTCTGCTGAGTTAAAACTCCTCACAGGTACTGGACAGATACTGTATTTAATAGTTGTAAATGTGTAATCGAATACAATTAATAACAGTAATTGTAGTAGCCAGCACGCTGTTGTAATTGACCTAAATGTTCCTTACTAATTAGAACAGCTCCAGTTCAGAAATCGTTCACAGCTCCAAGCAGTGCTTTATACTGGGAAAAACAAGCTGTCCTCAATCTGTGACACACATCAGTGTTCAAACAGGGCACATTGGATTTTACTGTTATATTCATTTGCCTTTTCTGGGAATATTAGAGCTGGATGGACACAAGGAAGGTGGTCTGGGGATTCTGTGGGTTTATCTCTTTCATTTGGATATTCCCCTCTCTCTTGGGTCTCAGTGTTTGTCACCTTCCTTCAACACAGGTGGCACCTGGTCACACTTCCAGCAAAGACAGCGGGTCGAGATCCAGTGGATTAAATTATTTGGGATCTCTCCCTTAAAATTTCCTCCATCTCACATCGCGTGTTGCTATTTATACTCCTGCAAAATGGATATGAAACCTGTCCATGAAAGCGAAATGAGAATTTCTGCTTTGTTTCTGATTTATGCACTGATATAAATTGTCAAATTTGCAGGGAATATGCAAAGCAGAATCAGGCCAGGCCCAAAGCATTTGTGGCTGCAAATGCCTGTTAGAGCAGCACCAGCACAGCTCCCCCAGCCACTGATAGGGGATGAGACGGGATCTGGGATGTGATGGGATCCAGATGGTGATGGGATCTGAGATGTGACACGATCCAGGGTGTGACAGGATCCAGGATGCCATGGGATCCAAATTGTGATGGGATCTGGGGTGTGACAGGATCCAGGCTGTGACAGGATCCAGAATGTGACAGGATCTGGGATGTGACAGGATCCAGGATGTGACACGGGGCTCGCTCAGGCACTGGAATTTAGTGATTGATGGCAGCTCAGCCAGTGTTTGACGCTGACGCTGTCCAAGTGCTGCCCCAGAGCCAGGGGTGGGTGTTGTGGCCTTGTCCCTGCTCAGAGTCCCTTCCCTGCCCAGCCGGTCCCACGGCACCGGCCAGGTCCTCACTGGGAAAGTGCCACTGGGACAAATGGGAGAGTGACGTTGTGCCAAAGCGTGGCCTGACAATCACAGCTTCTGGTAGAGTTTATCCTGAATGTTCTCACGGACATCAGGTCAGAAAGGGATTTTTGGGGCCAGATCCCTCCTGGCATTAATCAGCTTGCTGGAACCGAGCCAGCTGAGCATGGCTGTGCTCCCCGAAAATTGAGTGCAGCAGAACAGAGCCACCCCTCAGCCAGCACCTCTGCACCCCCAGACAAAGCAGCAGCCCCTTTCCTTCCCGGTGCAGAGCCTGGCTGAGGTGAGAGCAGCCCCTGCTCCTGCACAAATCCCCGCGAGGCAGCGCGGCTCCAACTGCCAGGGAAGCGGAGAGCTCGGCTCGGCAGGAAAATCAAAAAGGAGCAGTTCAAGGCCTTGGCAGTTGGTCGCCCAAAGCGACCACAAACATGTGTCTCACCCTGGTAGGTCTCATCAGCACAGCTCAAATGTCAGCTCGTGCTGACAAGCGAGAGAGAGGAAAACACGGCTGCCCTTGCTGGAAAATAATGAGAGCTGCGAGCAAGGAGGGAGCAGGGAGCAGAACTGGGCGGGTTTGTGTCCCATTTGTGTTCCTCCTCTCCCACCGTTCATCCAGCACTGCTCATTTTGGGGCTATAAAAGTGCTGGGTTTGCGGCAGCAGCGCCGGGCACGGTGTAAATGCCTGGGAGGGGAAAGCACAAACCCCTCCAGCAGCTGCTGTGCAGCCGAAAAAGGTTTGATGTAAAGCACTAAGCACTGATCCAGAGAGGCTTTTGGGAGATTAAAAGTTCCGTTCCCAAATTTGCCATGCGCTCCTCTGCGTGGTCTCTGGGCAGTTCTCTTAATCCCTTTGTGCCTGAGTTCCCCAGGCTTAAAGCGAATTGGAGGGGGTTTAGGTACAGCTGGTCCTGCTCCGGGGCCGTGTGTGACTCTGGGAAAAGCCACACTGGAGGGACACGGGCACGTGGCACTGCGTGATGTGGTTTGGTGGCCATGGGGGTGTTCGGTCAGAGGTTGGGCTTGATGGTCCTGGAGGCCTTTTCCAGCCTTAATGATTGATGCCAGGCAGTCTGTGTGGGCTTGGATGGATGAAAAGCCAGTGGGATGCCTGTGACACCATCCCTGCTGCACCTCTGTATCCTCTCTCTCCATCCGGGATTTCTCCTGGATCAATCAGCAGGTGCAGCTCACACAGCCTGTGCTGGGCTCTGTTTCCTTCCACCACCACACACCCACTTTTATTTTCCCCACTTCTAATACATTTCAGGCAGAGGCTGCAGTGCAGCATAAAGGAATGTGTGTCCAGCGCAGCAGGTCACAGCAAGGGACACCCTCTCCCTTCTCCCTTCTTCTCTCTTCCAGCCCAGGGCTTTGTTAATCCCCTTCCCACCCCTGCACTCAGCTGGATAACAGCCCTCTCTCCCACAGAAATATGTACTCTGTCCTCACTGCATTAAGCATTGGCTTCAAGTGAATTTCTTTCACAAGCAGAACTAATAAAAGGACTAAAACCTGCCAGGTTCCACTTGACAAATGGCTGGAAGGAGCACATCTCCCCGCTTTTAGTGTTTGCAGTGATTGATCAGGGCGGGCTCGGAAGCAGCTGACCTGTTGAGGGTTTTCAGAAGGGGGAATGATGGAAGGAGGATAATGCTGCTTTCTGGTTGATCACTGTAATTTTTGCTTTTCAGCAGATAACGTATCCAGTGTCCAGAAATCACCACCTGTGTTCTGGAACTCGCCCAGGAGCTGCAATTTAAATCCATGTGTGCACCTGTCAGCTCAGTTCAGCATTCCCAGCCGCATGACACGGGCTGTGGGTGCTGGGGCAGACACATGCAGAGGGACCAAGGTGCTTTGTGGCCCAGGATGAAGGTGCCCAGCGGGTCAGATCAGAGCCCGGCATCCATCTGTGGAGGGCTCCAGCAAGGCTCTGTCTGCAGCCAGACGCTTCCTTTCAGTTCAGCTCTGTCAGTCTCTCCTGGGGAAGCTCTGGAAGCCCACGCTCCAAGATGGGTGAGTTTTTGCTCAGCTGGAGGAGAAGGAGCTCTGGAGCAGGGAATCCCAGCCCCATCTCTGGGCAATGCAGACTGGCTGAGGCTGGATGGGGTCCCTGCCCAAGGCTGAAAGGACAGAGCCTCCATTTGTGCAAGGGCTTTCCCTTCAAGAAAATCCTAAGTTCTGGCTTTCAGCCAAAATCAGAGGAATCACACCCCCCCACACACAGGTACAGGTGCACCTGAAATCCTGGAATGTTGTAGCGATGCCTGATGATTTTTTTGTCTTTTCTTTTTATACTCTTTTTATACCTTTTTTACACATTTTATACCCTTTCCCTTGCCTCGTACCCTTTACACACACTCCTTGTACCTTAGTCCCACACACCTGTAATTCCTGCAGTCTGATATTCAGCTCGGTTTGGGGGTTTTGCAAAGTGAGAAAACCAAACATTCACAGCCGGAGGCCAAGAGCTCTGCACTATCCCAGGACTGGAGGCTCCAGCCTTGGATGGAGTCTCTCTCTCTCTGGAACATATTTTGTAAACTGGACTGGAATCTCATTTAGGGGGATGTTAATTAGAATAGGGGGACAATTACTTCACCTATTAAGTTTCTTATTGGGGGATTTTAGGTAGATATGCTCATTTGCGAGGTCCATAAAAATTGTATCCGCGTTATACGGGGGGTGCTTCTGGGCGTGTTTCCACCTTTGACGAGCCGTGCACCCAGGATCCCATAAAACCAAGGTAAACCCCTTTTTCCCTTTACTGCTGTGTCTGCTTCATTTTTTCACCAGCCAAAAGGCAGCAGCAGGATGTCCGGGTGATCTGTGCTGCCTTCATTCATCCAGACCAGCTGGGGCAGGGACAGAGCCTTGGGATCTGCTCTGTTAACTAGGCCATCCCTTTGATTTTCCTCATCAAAGCCATTTGCAAGCCACAGTGAGAGTCGTTATTTATTTATCAAAATAAAAAGAAGCAATTAGCTGAGAGGAGATGCACCATGACCTCACTGTGGAACCTGTCCTTTGCTTGCTGGGGGTTTCAGACTTCATCTCCCTGGGCTTCACAGTAACCAGGGCTGTGCTGGGTCCAGGCTGGCACGTGGGAGAATCACTGGCTCCTCCTCGAGCTGGTTGTGCAGGTAAACGCTCTCGTGTTTAATTGACATCCTATTTATTGCTCAAGTGTTGCCCTTTTGGGGTTTTTTTCTTCCCTTCTCTGTCCAGGAAGGAAGATTTGGTTCAGCAATCGGTCACAAGAGATTAGCAAACAAGCTGAGAACACTTGCTCTGGAGCGTGTTTGAGACCAGGCAGCTCTTCCTGACCCCTGTCTCGCCTCCCTCCCTCCCAGCAGCTTTCGCTGACTGCATTAGGAAACTTCATGGAGCCTTCCTGGAGGTGGATTTTCCCAGGGAGTCATCAGCACTGCTGCCTGATTTGTCATTTTGTGCAGGGGATAAAAGCAATTTCATGTTCGACTCTGAAACCCCTTGTTCACTTTATGAATAACTCCTGTACGTATCACTTCAGAAGCCGATCCAGCAGAGTGACGGGGATGGGATACTCCTGGGATGTCCAAAAAAAAAAACCAAAAAAAAAAAAAAAAAGGGAGACCAGATTGTGTCTGCAAGGCTGATGCCTGGGGGTGTTTTTGTGAACTCGTCCGTGTGGGCGGGGGCTCGGGGAGAGCGGAGCAGGCACAAAGCCACTGCTGCAGCTTCTCCTGTCTCCCTGTGCCCCTGTGAAGCCCAGAGCGGTGCTGCCATGCAGGGGCTGTGTTTGCCACCACGGTGTCACCATGGGCTTGGTGCCACCACGGTGTCACCATGGGCTTGGTGCCACCACGGTGTCCCCACGGCTTCGATGCCACCCAGTCAGACCCGTCAGGGCTGGATCATGTCGGAGCAGCTCATCAACATCCTCCAGCCCAGCTGATCCATTGCTGGCCCTGACTGAGATCAACAATTAATACTGAATCCTCGTTACGGGGGAAGGGCTCTGGTGTCTTCTTCCCTCTCCGGCAGCCCCTGGCAGGGCTCTGGCTCAGGATGCTGCCAGAAAGGCTGGGGCTGACCATGGCTGACATTGACTCCCCACCCCTGGAAGTGTCCAAGGCCAGGTGGGATGGGGCTTGGAGCAGACTGGGATGGTGGGAGGTGTCCCTGCCCATGGCAGGGGGTGGAACAGGATGATCTTTACAATCTCTTCCAACCCAAACCGTCCTGGAATTCTCAGAGTTCTCCGTTCCTATCAGCAGTTGTTTGGGTACTGCCCCGACCTCACTTAATGCAGGTTTCTCATTAAAACACCCGAGATTCACTCCAGGATCTGTGCCCTGGTGAAGGGAAGCGCAGCTCTGCCAGCTCTCTCAATTTTTAATTGTCATGATAACCTCGCTCGTTCCTTGCTGAGACATAAATCCTGCGCAGTCCGGTGGGATCTTCCCACATATTTCTGCAGCTGCAGGGACTTGTCCTGACTCCTGGTCTGTTCTTGAGGAGATGTTGATGCATTTACTCGCAGTTGCTGAAGCAAAGAATGTGAAGAGATCCCCTGGCCCTCTCTGCTCACAGTAGTTGGTCACTGAAGCACATGCAGATTTTTGCTTTTTAGATTTATTTTTTTTGTGCACAATTAGGCTTAGACTGAGATAACTGTGTCCAGCTGGGCTTTGGCATCAGCTGGAAGCTCTCCAGGCTGGTGCAATCGCTGGTGCCTGCTGTGCTGGGAGGGTTTGGGTGCTGTGAGGGGAGCCCAGCACAGACTCTCCACTGGCTCTATTTATCCAGCTTTCCTTGGGGCATTTCCTTGCACCTCCTTGTGCCGAGTTGTGAGCACCTGGGTGCTCCTTCAGGTGCTGCTGGACAAGCAGGGGAGTGGGAGGAGATCTGGAAAAATCCCTGTGTGATCTCCTGGCTGGGTGGGAGTGGGAGCACTGGGGTCCTGCAGAGCTGAGAAGTAAAAAGGTGACTCCTCGTCCTTTCCCCTTTCAGAAAGAAAAGGAAAGGAGGAAAATTGAAGCACTGAAAAGTCTTTAAACCAATAAATAAATAAATAATCGGAGGGGTGCATGTTTGAATCCTTTTCCTCAGGTGGGATGGGTGCACCCTGAGCTGGTGACATTTCTGCCCCGTGTCCCAAACCCACCGTGCTTTTATGAAAAGCCCACATCTCACAAGTCAGGCCCTTGGCTCCCTCCTCCTCCTCGGGGTAAGCCTCGAGCAGAGGCTGGGGAAGGACTCTCGCTCGTGGAATGACTGCTCATGGAGCGCTGTCAGCATTCCTTTAGGATGCCAGAGGCTTTAACAAGCAAGGGATTAATTACACCTCCCATGGCTGCCTGGCAGCTTCACCTTGAGCACATTTGCATGTTGTTGTCAGAGGGCAGTAAAATCATGGCATCGTCCTCCCGTGGTGACTGCAGGGAGATGGGATCCTCTGGAGGAGCTGGAGGCTGTGCTTGCAGCCAGGGCCGAGCTGTGCCCCACAGGTCACCATTCCTCTGCTCCAGCAAGCGGAATTGAAGGGATTTCCTCCATGATCCAACCTGAGTACGCACAAACTGCCGGGTAAACGAGGCAAAGGCAAGGCTGGGGTGAAGCCACACAGCTCAGGTGGCTTTTTGGAGCCGATGTTCAGCACCTTGTTTGCGTAGCTGTGCCTGCCAGCGCCTCTGGGCGCAGCCTTTGAAGGTCCTCCCCTGCTGCAGGTTATTCAGGAGCCAGCTCGAGGTGAACCTCTCTGGCAGGTTTAGTTTCCTGTTAGTGGGCAGACCTTGGAGCATCAGGTTTCCAAGCACCCCTTCTAGCGAGCAAAAGTCCTACATTTATGACTTCCCCCCAGGCACTGGGGATGTCTGATCAGGCAGCTCCGACCAAAAATGGCACATGAAGTGTTTGCTCCTTGAGGAGCTGAGTAACGCGCTAATGAGTGCGAGACACATCCTGCTGCTTCCCATCCGATGGGAATTAATTGTGCTCGCGCTGGAGCAGAACCAGGCTGCCTGCTCATGCATTGATTACGGCTTAACTTTCCAGAAAGTACAATTGAGCTGAACTTTTCACGGAGTTGGAGCCAGGAGTGATGCAGTCAATGAGAACTGCACCAAGAACGCGCGAGCCCCGAGCCAGGGCTGAGCTGCTGCAGTGTCCCGTGGTGATCCCGGCATTCCCGTCTCCTCCAGGCACTGCCAAAGTGTTTATCTGTGATGGACCAAATTGCTTGGCTCGGTGCTGGGCCTTGGCACGCCTTGGTGTGTGTCAGTGGAAGGACTTCCCAAGGCTGTCCTTCCCGCCGGGCACAGAGCTCCCCGTCCTGCTCTGGATTTGGGGTCAGGACCTCGGGAAGGCGCTCCTGGACTGCAGAGCTGAACGTGGGACCTGCCTTGTCCTGGGGCTGTGAAAGGGAAATCAGCACCAGGGCTGCCTGAAGGAGCCTTTTCTGGGCTCTCTGATCGCTGGCAGAGGTTAAAAAATGCTTTTTATTTCAGTAGAGAGAACGACCCCTTAAATCCAAGAGTCAGAGCTCATTGCCCTGAGGAGCCCTGGTGGCTCCAGCTGCCCAGGCAGATGCTGGGTGGGTAAAACCCCCTGAAAAGCCCGGCTTGGCTGATCTGAGCTGGGCCAGCCCCTCAGCTGCTCCCAGCCCATGAATCACAGCCCAGCTCCAGCACTGCGGACCTGCCCACAGCCCCATCACTTATTGCTTAACAAGTGCATTAGTGTAAATCAAGAGGCATGTTTCAATTATCTAATAGAAGAATTATTGATCCACGCTCTCCTCCTGAACGCTCAAATGTTCCAGGAGGAGAAGCAGTATTTGTATGTGCTATAAAAAATCTGGAGTGGGTTTTTATGTTTCAATTAGGTGCTGCTTGGAGAGCTGGTGAGAGAGGTTTTTGGAGGAGCAGCTGTGGCCAAACTGTGACGGGCACAGAGTCACTGGTGGTCCACAGCCCTGGTTTTGGGGTCAGCAAAGAACAGCAGGAGATGATATTCCTCCTTTTCCCCTCAGGATGCTGCACAGGGAAGCCCAGGGCTCCACTTTTGACTCGTTGTCCATGGAAAAGGGCAGCTGCTCCTTAAAATGCCACATTCAGTTTAAGTGTATCAAATCAAACCGATTTTCTTCTCCCTCTCCCCGCCTTGTGGTTCTGATGGTTGGGGGGAGGAAGGGGATTTGTGCTTTTTGGAGACACAATGTGAGTGCAAGGAGCCTTGGGCATCCGGCTGATAAAACAAACACCCCACAGGAGTTAATTCCAAGTGGAATTATTCTGAACCTTCGGCTCTCAGTCCATTGTCCTGTGCTGACTGTGAAAATGCCATTGAGGGATGTTCCATTTTCCGTTTGATATAAAACACGGGGCTATTTTAGAAACTTAAAACTCATTCCAGACTCTTCTCAGCACTTCTTTTCAAAGCAGCTCAGTTCAGCTGTCAGTCCCCAGCTCCACTTTTAATTAAAATAGGTTTGTAGCCTTCCCTGACAAGCAAACATCTACAGTAAGTCGCAAACTACAGAGCAATCCTTCTCAGCTTAAGAAGGGTGCCACGTCAAATGTCACTTGGCACCTCTCTAGGAGAGCTCTCTATATTTAAGAATAAATATACAGATAAAGTTGTCACCTGAAAAGTTGTTGATAACCTTTTCTGGGACAGGGAGCTCCGATGAGACGTAACAGCAGCTGCCTGTACTTCCTGCAGTCCCAAAAATGTTTCTGGAGACTCCATGGCCCTGAGTTGTTTTTTCTTTTTTTTTTTTTTCTCCATTGTGCATAGTGAAATGGCATCACTGTGATTTGGGGGAGAGCCCTGGGGCAGCTGAGGGAGCAGCAGCGTCCTGGGCCAGCAGAGATTTGCAGAGGGCATTGCTCAGCCCACCTCAAAACAGAGCCAGGGCGGCCCCCAGGGACCCTCCCCTGGCAATGGGATGGAAGCACAGGGAAAGGTGGGAACAGCCTGTGCTGGAGAATTTGCCCTGAATATTCTTGTGGTTTGAGCACTTCCCTGCCAGAGCAGGATTTCCCTGCTGGAACGAGGCACTTGCTGAACCTGTCACTGCTTTCATGTTCCGCTTATTGAAAACCTGAGGAACCCTCCGAAAGCAAATAAGATTAACTCCAAACAAACGCGTGGCACAGAGCAGCAAGTCGTGCTGCAGCTTTATTGCTGTCACCGTTATTAACAAGTTTCTTCTCCTGGCCTGGCTGCTGCTTGGTGTATTTTTCAGTGTTTGAAGTTTTTCAAGTCTCCTGAAGGTCTCAGGGAAGGCCGCTCTCACCCTGTTTTGGGGGGTCAGGTTGGGCTTCTTTAAAGAAGGTTGACCTAAAATAAGCAATGGGATCACAGAACTCTGGATATTGGGTTAGAAACTCGCTGCTGCAGAGCATCCTCCTCCTCCTCTGGACTGAGCACTGTGGTAAATCCATCCAGGTGGGAAGCATCAGGAGAGGACAGCAGTCGTATTTTCCCCTCTGCTGTTTACACACTGCTTTAATTAGGAGGCTGCCTTTGATTAGTTGAAGAAAACCGAAGCTGTGTCAATTGAAATTAATTTCCCTCTATCAGTTTACCCGTTGTGAAAAGTTCGGGTGGTTTGTTCTGAACTGGAATTCCGGCAGCGCGGGGAGAGAAATCAATTTTTCCCCCAGGTCTAATCATGAGAGGTGTGAAATTAAGTTGTCACCCAGGCCCCCTAATCCTCGTGTCTAAGTGCACGTTGGGCTGTTTGCTGAGGCAATTACAGGAACCTGCTTCCTCTCCCTCCCTGACTTCCCTCCTTAGAAAACACTGGAGGGCACAGCTCCCTGTGACACGCTGTCACCAGGGAGGGACAAAAGTTTCACAGGAGAGAAGCAGGACACGTAAGAGCAACATGCACTGGTAGGAATCAAGGAGCTATTTACGAGCCATTTACTTACTTAGCCCTAAAAATAGCCGGGGCTGTATGTGAAAACAGGGCTGGGATTGAAATCAAGGCCTAGACGTGAGGTAATGGGAAAGGGGGGGCACAAAGAGAGGGGCAATCAGGTGTTCTATAAATAGCCCGGCTGGGATGGGGCAGGGGCTTGGTTTGGGTGTTTCCTGGTGGGGTTGGAGGGGTCAGTGAGGCTGGAGGAGCCGCCGTGGGCTGGAGCAGGGTTTGCTGCAAGACTGAAGGCAATGGGAACGCTGGGACTGAAATCCATGGGGATGATCCCCCACCACCTCAAATCCCAGCTGCCACTGTCCCATCTCCTGGCCAGGGCTGTCCTCGGGGTGCTGTGTCCAGCTCTGGGCTCCTCAGGACAGGAGGGACAGGGGCTCCTAGAGGAGGCCAGAGGAGGTCGTGGAGATGAGGAAGGGCCTGGAGCATCTCCGTGCCCAGGAAAGGCTGAGGGAGCTGGGGCTGAGGAGATGCTGAGGGGGGCCCTGAGCCCTGCGTGTCCCTGGCTGCAGGGAGGGGCAGAGCAGGGCCCGGGCTCTGCTCCGGGGGCCCAGCAATGGCACCAGAGGAACGGGCAGGGACTGAGCCCAGGGAGCTCCACCTGGGGATGAGGAAGTGGAACAGAGACCATGGAGGGTGCGGAGCCTCCTCCCTGGAGATATTCCAGACCCCTCTGGACACCATCCCGTGCCCTGTGCTCTGGGATGGCCCTGCTGGAGCAGGTGACCCTCTGTAGTCCCATGAACCTGACCCGTTCTGGGATTCCAGGATTCTGTCCCAACCCTCCTGCCACAATAAGACGCTTCGCAAGTCGAAAGGTGCTGAGTAACTTCTCCTGGAAGCAGCTCTCTGCAGCACAGCCCCTTTGATCTCCTGCTTCCATCTGCTCTTTTATTGCTCCAGAGCTGCAGTGGTGAAGTTTTTAACTCCAGAGGTGACATTCGGATCCTTTCGGGTCCCTCGGTGTTGGAGCAAGCCCAGCACCCTGGCTGGGTGCCACAGCCAAGCTGTGCCTCACCTTAACCTGCACAGGAACACTCCAGGGAGGGCAGGGAGAGAAGCAGATGGATTTAAATCCCTTTTAATAAAGGAGGGGACGTGTGTAACGCCACCAGTTCTGCCCACGCACCGGGGAATTCGCCCTGCGACACTCAGACACTTTTCCAGCCTTTCCAGAAGCAGAACTGTGCTCTTGCCACGCTGCAATTAAACAAATTCACGGCTCCCCATAAAGCCTAAACCCTATAAAATACAGCTGTGCTCTCCTGCTGGGTTTCAAAAGAAATGGTTTCAGAGAAATGGCTCCGGGTGTGCGTTTGTGCCAGAGAGGCTCGTGAATGCCTGTTGGGAGGGCTGTGGAAATGTTTTGGCAGATGTTGCTCCTGGGCCAGGGAATGAGAGTCTCTGAGTGGGGGGATGCAGAGTGGCTGGGCTGAGTGGTGCCTGGATGGGCTCACCTAAAACAGAGGCTGGACAAAGTTGAGAGAAGAAAAAGCAGATAAATTTATTGAAGGCCTTCAAGGTGCATTCAGGGCAGACAGAGCCCACTTGAGAGGCTGCACCCAAAATGGTCACGGGTTTTTCACACTTTATAAGATCTGTGTATTTGCAGATCGAGGTTTAATCCTCCAATTACAGCTCCAGGTGATGAAGTCATTACCCCAAGTTTGCTCCCCACAATTCACTGCTGGTTACATATTTTGGGGCCCTGAGGCAGTAAAGTGTCCTTGGATTTCCAACTTGGAGGAATTGTTTTGTCCAAAAATGCTGGGAACACCAGCTTAACTCCCTGTATGGAGTCCCGAGTGAGACACTAAAATTACAGATACACGAAAAATAGAAATCGAGGAGCTCAACCCCGCTGTAACCGGGGAGAGCGGGAGGGAGCAGAGACCGAGCCCAGCCACGCTGGTGCAAAATGGGATTTATGACTTGTGCCCATTTTTCAAGTGAGAATCATTGATTTCTGTATTTTTTTTTTTTTTCCTTTTCTCATAGAATTTCTTCTCCTTGAAGTAGAATAAATTGCCCGAAGCACCTGGTTTCCCAGGGATCCAAGGCCATTCCTCCCTGGTGCCCTGAGCACGGAGGCTGCTGTGACGCGTGGAGCCGTGCTAGGAGCTTTGCAGCCCGGAGGGGCTGGGGATGGTTGAACGCTGGAGCCGGAGGTGCCATTTTCCCAGAGAATATTTGGATTTCGTGTTTTTCCTCGTGGCAGTGCTGTTTTCCCTCCAGTGCTTCACAGTCCACCAGGAAGGAAACCCATTCTTTGTTTCTGACTTACCCTAAATGCCTTTCTTTGTGAATGTCAGACCATTCTTTTCGTACTGCCTGTTCCAACACAAAAGGAAACAAATTCTTTCTACGCCAAACTGCAGATTTTTTGCCCCGAAAGTGCTGTTCTGATAATTTTTGAAAGGTTGCAGGAAGTTCTCTTGGTAGGTACTAAAACCGTGAAGATTTTGAAGATTTTCAAAGGTTGGGCTTGATGATCTTGGAGGTTTTTTCCAACCGTAATCATTCCGTGATCCCATCTCTGTGCATTTGGGCTGGGAAAGGATCGCTCTGAGCAATTCCGCTTCCTCTTGCCTTTGCAAAGTCATTATTGCAGGCACAGCCATGGATTTGGGGAGAGCTTAAATTCTGCCTCTCGCTTCCCCTCCCTGAATAATGGATGGCTGGGGGGCCTGGTGGGGTTGTTAATGCTCCTGTGAAGTCACAGCCCATCTGCGAGCCCAGAGAGAAAGGGGAATAGCGAGGTTCTGTTTTGTCTGCTCCACAAAACGGGAGCTGGAGATTGATTAATTCTTGGGAGCTGCTCGGAGAGCTGGGGAAATGAGTTCCAGATACAGATAATTGTAGAGGAATTGGGGCTCTGTCTGTGGGTGATGGGATGCCTGTGGACCTCCCAAGGTTCGGCCTGCCCAGTGTGACAGCATCCAGCAGAGAGCCTGGGCAGTGTGTGGGGACAAAAGATGTAATGAATAGGCAGATAATAAAAAATGCTAATTGAAAATCAGAATGAGATTATGTTTCTTCATCAGGAACCGGAAGGACAGGACAGGGGGCAATGAGTTCCCACTGCCAGAGGGCAGGGTCAGGTGGGATATCAGGAAGAAATTCCTCCCTGTGAGGGTGGGGAGGGGCGGGGATGGAATTCCCAGAGAAGCTGTGGCCGCCCCTGCATCCCTGGAAGAGTCCAAGGCCGGGTTGGGCAGGGCTTGGAGCAGCCTGGGACAGTGGGAGGTGTCCCTGCCCATGGCAGGGGTGGAATGGGATGGGCTTTAAGATCCCTTTCAACCCAGACCATTCCATGATTTCCTGATTCCATGATCCTCCTCATACGAAGGAGCGGGGCCTGTCACTACACACTTAAAGAAATAAAATCCACGCTGTACTAAAATAGTGACTTCAGATCTCTCTGTGAACAATCCCCTGCAATTACTCGACTCTGTTATCGTGTTTCAAACATTTTTGGATCCTGAAAGAGAAATGCTGTTTATCACTTCTAATTTCTACAACTGGGTCTGAAAACTAATTAGTAAAACAGACTGTACCATCTGCTTCCTTGGTATATGCTCCTGCTATAACTATTTATATTTTAAGTTGGGGGTTTTTTGGGTTGTAAATTTGCTATCGCTCCTAGAATGGTTCAATCCAACCTATTGTTGTTTTATTGTGCAGTCATATTCCGCTCCTTCTGGATCTGCATCTCCTCTTGGCATCAAGAGTACCTGAGAGGAAGGAAACATAAAACAAAACTTAATCCTGTCATTCTTTCTGCACGAATGTGCCTGGTTTATATTCCTGGGGCAGCTCTTGCTGGAAAACGCTGCAGAGTTTGCAGGTGGGAAAGGCAGGAGCTGTTCACTGTTCACCCAGCAGAAAACAGGGATTCTCCATGGGGAGGGAGCGGGAGAAGGAGATTCAGACTCCCCTCGTCTCCTCAGCCCTGGAAATAGGGATGGCACAGGCTGGGAGGGGTTCGTGGCTCTTGGTTTGACCAAAAATTCTGGCTTTGGGGCAATCTTTGGAGCAGGGCAGGGCTGATGCTTTCACCATGCCCAGGAGTGCTTTCCACATCAGAGACGGGCAGAGCTCGGTGATTCTCCGTGGTGGATATCTCCCCTGATATCCCACTCGAATTCCTCATCGCTCACTTTAATGTTATTATTCCTGTTTACACACTAAACAACCCTCCCTCCCTGCTGGTTCCTGTCCTCATTGCGTCTGCAAGGGAGAGCAAGACCTTATCCTCAAAATAAACCCAGAGACGGAGACTTTGGAGCCCTGCTCTGCCTCTGCAGGGGGTGGGTGGCGCTTCCCCGAGCCTCCCCTCCCAGCTGCACCGCGCTGTGGATCCCGAGCTGTTGGGAAAGGATTTTAACCCGGTGGATGAGGAAGGGAGCGCTGCGTTTTGGGCAGCTGAGCGGGAGCAGTGATTCCCGCCTGGAATTGCGGTGCCCCTGCCAGAGGTGGGACAAGGAAACCGAAATAACTCGCAGTAGCCAAGTCAAAAGTGTCAGTCTGAGGCACGGCCCCGCTTCTCTGCTCGTTTCCAGCTCTTAACAAGAGAGAAAACCGGAACAACGCTTGCGGTGTGGCTGAAACTCCACACGTGTGACGGATGCTGCTCCCCCTCCCAGGTGCCAGAGACCTTTAGACCTTCCAGCTCCTGAGATTCCCACCAAGCCAACAAAGGTCAGGCTTGGCAAACAACGGGTCTCAGCTGAGCTTCTTCCCCTGCACGAGCTGAGCTGCTTAGATCACGCCCTGCTTTTATCCCTCCCTTTGAGGGCTCCCAGGCTGGTGGCAGGCAAGCCATTATCAAGGAGCTGTTCCTCTGCCTTGGCTTTGTGGATATAAATACTGACACCTTGTTCCATTTTTCATGCATTACTTCTTTTCCTGCCCCGCTCAAAAGAACAAAAGGAGTTCTGAGCTCTCTGAGCCTGGAGCTTGACAGGTTTTGCTTGGTGGTGGCGTCGCTGATATTTTTTTCTCCCGCTCAAAACCAGCTTTTTCCTTTTACCTGAAGGGGACGGGGAGGGAAATGAAATGCTGGGGGAAGCTGGAGGAGGTTTAACCTGCGTGCATGAAGCAGCAATTTCAGAAATTTTATTGTCTGGGCTTTCTGATGGCCATCCCAAACCATCAATAAAGCTGCGGCTGTCTCTGCTTCGCCCTCCTCGTTAGCTGCGGGCACAGCCCAGCGCTGGGGCTCTGTGCCCGGCTGGGAAGTGCCTGCCTGGCTAATTCCCCTCTCCCCCTGCCTCTCCAGCTGGCTCTCACTCCCATTTGGAATATATATGGGACGAGAGGCACACATGGCTCGGGGGAGCGGGCAGGATTTATGGCCAGCAGACAGTGTTTAGTACAGATGTGCAGAGCAGCAGCCCTCAGTTGCCAACAAAACCTCTGGAGAGATACATCATAGCAGGAAGTTGTCAGCAATTAATTTTCAGAGGGCTAAACTTCACCCATTTTTTTAAGAGAAGAAGAGTCTGAAGGACCAAAGAGAGAATAAATCATGTGGGCTCCTGGGAGTGTTTTTTAGCTGCTTTCCCGAGCAAGTGGTGCTGCTTTTTCTCCCTTGCAACAGGTGAAACACTGGGGTTTTAACCACTGAGACAAATATTCTTAAATAAGCGAGACTTAAAAGAGAGAAATGAAACAAAAACCAGCTTTCCTCTGTGAGATCCCTTGAATCCTCCCGCGAGAAAGATGCCAAACACTTGGATAAAGGCCTGGTTGATCTTGTAGGTGATACCTGAGTGACAGAGTGAGGGGGGCTGAGCTGTGCTTGGTGGACGTGAAAGGTTTGCTGATAGGGTTGGTTGCTGACTATTGCAAAATTAGGTTTTGGGGGTTGATTTTGGGGGGTTTGGGGTGGGTTTTTTCGAGGGAGGGGAATAATTTCTTTGCAGTTCAGCCCCTCCGGCAGCCACAGACTTCAGAGGGGAAGCAAAGATGGCTCAGTTGACTGAATGCTGGTTCATGGCTGTGCCCGGATCGATGATGCTGCAGTGGGGCTGTGGTGAGAAAGGAGAGATTCCATTCCTCAATTCATCAAAGCATTCCAGCATTTTACTCCCAGTTAAGCCAGGGTTTAAGTCCAGTTCTGCTGTGCGCTGTGTGAATGGGGTCTGAGTGTCCAGTGCTCGCTGAGGTGGCTTTGAGCGCTCAGAAAATTTTCCATTGTCCCTAAAGTTGGGGATTTTCTTCCTCCGTGGAAGGTGGCAATTGTCTTCCTCATGTCACAGTGGGGTTTAGAGGGCGTGGTGGGACTCGGTCAAGGGTTGGACTTGATGATCTCGGAGTCTGCTCCAACCTTAATGGTTCTGTGATTCTGTGTTAACAAAAATCTGCTACAATTCAACAAAATCCCACAAATCACTGAATCATGGAACGGTTTGGGTTAGGAGGGACCTTAAAGATCAACCCATTCCACCCCTGCCATGGGCAGGGACACCTTCCCCTACCCCAGGGTGCTCCAAGCCCTGTCCAGCCTGGCCTCGGACACTTCCAGGGATGCAGGGGCAGCCACAGCTTCTCTGGGAATTCCATCCCAGCCCCTCCCCACCCTCACAGGGAGGAATTTTTTGCCATGTATCTAACCAAAATTCTCCTCTTTCAGTCTGAACCGCAAAATCTCTCTGTATTCCGGATGGTGGTGGCAGCTCCAGCCGTTTCTCCCCACTTTGTGCTGCTCTGCTCCTTCAGCACAACCTCTCAGGGATGCTAAAATCCCCTGGAAATGGAAGCAGACCTTCGGCTGCCATCAGCAGAGCTCCTTCCCCCAGGAGAGGCAGTGGTCTGGAAAGCTCAGGAGATAAAGAACTTGAGCTGAAAATTCCATGTGGAACAATTCCACTCTGTCATCTTTCTCCTTATTACCCTTTCCTCTGCGGCCACGATGGGATTAGTGATATTTCCATTTGTCTGTTTTATGTATTTTGTTTTCCCATCCTCTGAAAAACGATTACAGGGTGAAAAGTCTGTCAGGCCTTGGAGTTCAGCAAGATTCTCTCTGGAATTAATTTCCTACCGTGGAGTGTGAGCAGGCATCTAGAAAAACACTATTTGATTATACTTTTGTTTTCATATAAGAAAATGATTCTTTTTGCTTGTTGGTGGGTGTAGGACACAGAGCTGTGTGGGAAAGGCAGGATTTTTATTCATCAGCTGCCTGAAGACTTACAATCCCAAGAAGCAGCAGTGAGGAAAGCTGAAGAAAGCTGAGGAAATGGAAGTTTTGCTCCAGCTGGTTATTCCCCGAGTGTCAGAAACCCACAGCAGAGGAGAAGAGCAGGAGGAACAAGGACACGGACCTGGAATAAAGCACCGCAGTGGGATGAGCTGGGATCTGTCAGAGCCAGATCCAAGCGGGTCTGGCATGGAATGGCTTCTCTTGGTTTGCTCCTCCTCCTCAGCGAGCCTCCCTCTCTCGATCTAATTGAAGGGGTTTGTTCTGACACCTGCTGCACTCAGGGCTAAACGCTTCCCATGGAAAATCGATGCCAGAACGAGGCCTGTGCTGTGCTCTTGGCTCCAGGGCCTCTCCAGCACTGGTTTCCACTCACTCCCAGTTGCAAGAGACCCTTCTGCTCCGTCATTCCTTCCCCCGGCAGCATCTTCCTGGAGCCACCCCCAGTGGTTCTCAGCCCAAAGCCTTGTGGCTCTTTCCTGCTGCCCCATTTCGCCCTTCCCCTGAGCGCGCTGCTCTCACCACCTCTCCAGGCACATTAAAGATCAAATCAGGCCCCCGTGGTGGGGCTTCGGAACAAAACCGTCTTTAAGGCCCCTCCCAAGCCAAGCCGTTCTGTGTTTCTAAGATAGCTGGGATGTTTTCTGGCTCAGCAGCGTGAGGAGGGATCCCAGCAGGTCCTGCTGCTCCATCGGGTGGGGCTTCCAGAGGGGAATGCTGGCTCCTCCTCGGGGGGTGCAGCGAGCAAAGAGCCATCATTCCCCCTCTCTCCACGTTCCCAGTGCTGCTGGAGGATTCAGTCTCCCTTTAAGTGAAGTAACCTCTGCAAGGACTGATCGTGCCTGGAGCCTCAGACCTTCGTGCCAGGGGGGTTGATTCTCCATCATCCAGAACAATTCCCTTTCTCCAGCTGCTGGCCGTGTGCTGAGAGGAGCTGACTCAGAGATGACTCAAACTCTTCACATGCCTTGGTGGGTTTGCAAACGAGAGAGCAGAGCAAGGCTGGGTGGTTAAAAAAG
The DNA here is from genome assembly GCA_013397935.1 of Dasyornis broadbenti. Lineage (NCBI taxonomy): Eukaryota > Metazoa > Chordata > Aves > Passeriformes > Dasyornithidae > Dasyornis > Dasyornis broadbenti. The sequence continues at coordinate 95,631 of VZRN01005389.1, forward strand.
AGACTGTAGCCAGTAGCCAGCCCTTTCCCGAAATCCCAGGGGGAAGTCAGGACCTGGAAACACACCCTGGGCACGGTGATTCAATGGAGCGAGCAAAAAGCCCTTGTAAATACATTTATTAGTGCTGTCGCTGCGGTTGGGGCTGAGGGAAAGGAGAAGGAGCCACACAATGACCTGCAAATTCCTCCTGAAGTCCTGGAGTCCAGAGGTCAGCAGGGAAAGTCAAGGATCAGGGAGATGCTTCTGTTTTGCTGCGGGTTTTGTTTAATTCCACCGCCCCGATCTTAAAGGCAAATGATAAAACTGGGGGTTTTTTAAAAAGAAATTGCTAATTCAGGGGCAGAATGAATTAATTCAGGCCTCAGCTCCAAAACTGGTCCCTGGATCCCTTAGAGGGACTTGTCCAAAAAGATGCTGAACCCATCAGCTTTTTCTCAGAGTCCTAGCAGAGGACCAGCAATCCCATGAGATTCCTGAGCCCATGCCCAGCCCCGTGTTATGTCCAGCTGCCAGAAAATACCCCGGGGGTGAAGGGGCAGGGTGGGATCTTTCACCTCGGGTTGCACGAGAGGAACGAAGTAACCCAAGAATTGGCATTGACTGATCTTGGCGCTGCTTCCTTGAGTCTCACAGAGCAGCAGAAGCAGCACCCGAGCTGAGCCCAGGCCCCAGCCCTGGAAATCCAGGCCTCTCCTCTCGCGTTTAGGGAGGCCTGGCGGTGTTGCAGGGCGGGATTTTCACCCTGTGCTCCGTGCGAGCCGAAAGCTGGGGGTTCCCACATCATCCACAAGCATCTGTCATTGCTGCTCAGCACAGCCAGGCCTCAAAGGGAGGGGATTGCCCTTGGACACGGAGCTTTTCCCGCTCCTCAGCTGGGGAGACCCCCCCCAGGTGCTGCGAGGTCGGAGAGGGGAGGATTATGGGCTTTGCAGTTTGCAGGATTGTGGCAGGATTTCCGTAGGGCTTAATGGAGCCAACACTTGTAAATTAGGATATTTTTTTAATTCATGGAGGTAAAACTCCTGTGGGAAACTGCATTTGCTGTTGTGAGCCTTAGAGGTAATTATAATCTCCTCTTTCTGACACTGCACTGTTGGGAGTGAATGCCAACATTTCCATTTGAGGGCTTATTTGATTATTTTTCTCATTTTGCAAAACATTATTACATTAACCCGCCACTCCTGAATCCTTGTCCTACCATGGCATTTATGCATGAGAGGGTCTGTGCTCTGAAAGGAACATCAGGCTGAAGAATGCTCCATGATGATGGAAAGGCTTCTGTTTATCCTGTGGGTTTGGAATAAGAGCTTATTTTTGGCTTTGGAAGCAAATGTGACCTAGTTTGGATCCAAAATGTAATCTGAACCTTCAGCTACACATCCCAGGTATTTATTAGGGCTGAAAGTCGTCAATAAATGTATGTGAATGTGAGTCAAAGTGAGAGAGGGGGTTGGGAACTGGGGAGAAATCCTTCCCTGTGAGGGTGGGGAGGGACTGGGATGGAATTCCCAGAAAAGCTGTGGCCGCCCCTGCATCCCTAGAAGTGTCCCAGGCCAGGTTGGACAGGGCTTGGACCAACCTGGGACAGTGGGAGGTGTCCCTGCCCACGGCAGGGGTGGGATGGGATGGGCTTTAAGGTCCCTCCCAACCCAAGTAATTCCATGATTCCGTGATTTTATTTAAATCAATAATCTTCAGCCCTTTTTATTCCGTGTCCCAGCCCTCAGCCCCTGTCCATCCCAGTTAAACCAGAGGGGCAGGAGGAGGCTCCTCCAGCCTCAGATCCCTCAGACTGTCCTGACCAGGCTCTCAGGTGAAACCATCCCTGAGGAAAATCCTTCCCCTCCAGGGCTCACCGCTCCTTATTTTTCCTCCCAGCCTCTGCTCACGCTGACCCAAATGCAACTCAGCTTCTGGGTTATTCCTCTTAGTCCATGCAATGCTTTCCTTTTGCCTTGCTTACTTTTAATTAAATCTCATCACTTGAAAAATCCCAAGGAAGGCTTTGCAAGGTCCTTAATTTGATTTTTGTTTTCATTAAGCTCAAACTTATATGACAAATCTCCCAGAGCTGTTGCTAAATGCACTTTGTTTTCACGCAGCGCTCTCCTGGCTGAAAGTCCTGTTCCTGCCACGGGAATGTGGGCAGGAAGGGAACGTTCACCTGGGGTTTATGACCCTGACAACCTGTTTTTGTTATTAAATCGTGGTGAGCAGCAGAAGTGATGAAATACTGACTTCTGTGGAGGCTGCAGAGTGGTTTTTTCAAAACTCCAGTCATTATACATTGTGTTGGCATAAAGAAACACAGGAAGAAGATCCTTCATAGAGAGCAGGCAATTCTTCTTGGACCTTATGAAGTTAATTATTTTATATCCCGTAACTGAAACTTGTAACTCAGTGTAATTGGCAGGAGAAGTCCCACAGTAACAATCACGGGGCTGGTTATTGTTTCCTCTAGTGCTCCACTGTGGGAATGTTGGAAAAACAGCCTCCCGTTCTGGTGTTTATTGGCAAATGCTTGAATAAATCATGCCAGCCTGTACAACAAGCTCGGCAATCAATAATCTCCTCTCTTGAAACGGGAAGGGTTGCAGGAGGGGAAGAGGTGGGGGCAGGCAGGGCTTGTGACGCCTGTTTAGCTGGGATTGGGCTTTGTGGATTTGGGAAATCCAGAGAGCAAGCCCAGGCTGGATGGGGCTCTGAGCAGCCTGGGATTGTGGAAGGTGTCCCTGCCCATGGCAGAGGGGTGGGATGGGATGGGCTTTAACATCCCTTCAACCCAAACCGCTCTGGGGTTCTATGATTCTATGAGGATTTTATGGATTTGTTCTCTTCCCAGTCCGCCAACACCTCACTGAGCGACCACAGCTGGACGTGAATTAACCTCGTGCTGCTCCCACATCCCGTTGAAAACCCCAGTGCTTGCCTCAGACCCTGCTTGCAGCCCGGGTGAAGGATCCTCCTCCTCCTCCAGCAGCGCTTTGTGTCGAGGTGCCCACGTCCCACACCGAGCGTCGCGGTACCCCCAGGGCTCCTCAGCCCCGTGTTCAGCCCAGCAACACCAAACCTGCTCGTGCTGCTCTCAGCACCCGTGGGAAGGACCCCGTCGCCCTCATCCTCAGGGATTTTGTGCAGCCACATCAGCCCCAGCTGCTGAGGTGCCTCTCCCAGCTGGGCTCAGCTCACAAAGGCTCTTGGCCACACAAGATTTTATTTATTTATTTATTTATTTATTTATTGG